>OX377203.1:75708672-76236109 GCA_947396885.1 Heligmosomoides polygyrus polygyrus | reverse complement strand
AAAACTGTGTGATCTGACGCTACAACACCTTTTGCCGCCATCAAAACTCGCGCAAGGCGGGCCATGGACCCGCACTCCACCTTCCAGGTGGGATGTTAACCCATTACGGTATCAACGATGTTAAATCGCGCGCCGCATCCGGCATATCCTCGTTGCAGCGAGCTCTTAGCACTCTTCCACGATATTGGGATGTTGCATGTGATCAAACAGCGCTGTTGCTGGTAATCGTGCCAGGATAGCAGAGGGTGCAGGTACACCTGCACATAGCGGGAGAGTTCTGATCGCAACAAAACATCATGTGACAGCATAAATCCTCTATACCAGCTGCTCTAGGCTTAGAACGA
Organism: Heligmosomoides polygyrus polygyrus; assembly: GCA_947396885.1. NCBI lineage: Eukaryota > Metazoa > Nematoda > Chromadorea > Rhabditida > Heligmosomidae > Heligmosomoides > Heligmosomoides polygyrus. Next base: position 76,235,765 of record OX377203.1, on the reverse strand, counting down.
ATGTGTAGGATTTTGTTTTGAATAATCTGAGCCTTAATCCACACCTCACGTCGTTTCTGATAGGTGAAACCCTCCAATTTACAGCAGCGTTTAACGACTGTCTGGAGTTTTATACTGTGCTCAACACATGGCTGTCTATGAACACTTCTGTGGGCCGCGCACGTGTAAAAAACGCCTACGTGTATCTAATTCATTTTCGGATTCGCGCCGCACAGCTGCTGCTTGCAGCTACGAACGAGGCAGCGGAACGGAAGGTCTGATCGCAGACACGGCCAGCATCTTGTTTCTCTTCATTTTCTGTGTTGGACGGAACTGAGCTCTGGTCGCGTTATGACGGGAGTCATTTTGAACGCGAAGGTTCCTCCTAAAACCGCGCTGTAACGAGAGTAGCGCTATATCCGACACGTGTTAAGCGGAGTTGATTGTATTGGCGTAAAGGTAAGCTTTCCGGGGAAGTGAAAATCTACGTTATATCGAGAGTGGCGTCTTATCCGGAGGCTTCATAACGGAAGGGACTGTATTCCTCTGACCAAAGAGGAGTCCCATTTCTACAGCGAAGGGCGGGACGAGTACACTGGGGTTTAAAATCTCAGGTCCTAGCCAGGCTTACGCAAATTAAGAAGGGCAAGGATGACGATTCGTGCACCTGCATCAGGTGACGTGATGCTGCAAGCCAAGAATGTCAAGCATGACGTCATCGGAGTATTCGAGACTGGAAGGCACTATCCACTAAATGCCTTCCATTCTCAGGAGAACGACTACGAGACAAAGAGTATGAAGCACTTTACGTGGAGTTAGAGAAATTCTCTAAACAAGTCCACACCTTCAAAAAAGTGACCTCCGGCGACTCGAACGCGGGAAATCGAACAATAAGGTCGCTGAACAACTTCACATCGGGACCCATGGTTTGGAGGGGAACGATGAAAGCGAAAGATACCATCAATGGACACCCGCAGTTTCAGAAACCCTCCTCCCTACAATGAACCTGGGAATCCCCGGTGGCCAGTTCAAATCTTTCTACTTACCATACTTTTTCGACGTCTACAGATCTAAACACCATCTTACCAATTGTCTCCTTCATTTTTGTGTTAGCTATGTAGGTTAAATACTTCACGAATTACAAAGTTGACTTCTACGAATTCACCCATCAGAGGCCTAGGAATTGGCGCCTAGGAAGCTATCGTCGCAGCATTACCAGGAAAATCAGATTTTTTTGGCTAAATTCTGACTTGAACGGAGACATTCGATCTTCAATCTGGTGGCACAAAAATTTTTGGGCCTTCGTAATGTTATTGGAGTCCTAATCTATGCATGTTTTGCTCAGTATCGATGGTCTAGATAGACATGGAGAAGTTTATCATCGAAAATTGATACGCTTCGTGATTTGTGCTTCTCTAACCAGGGAATGCCGTCAGTTTCCCATGGATCTTCGGATTGAGACCTATATCACGTGAAAGAGCTCGAGACGCTCATCACAGATATGTAGACCAAATTTGCTAAATGGATCTCCTAAGCGAGTTATGGCCGGCGGAAGCCGCGATGTCTTCCATGTGTTAGGCGCGCTGAATCAGCGTTGGGCGCAGTATGGCGCGGAAATCAGCGGTTCGGCTATCGGCAGCGGGGCGGCGCAGGGGTAGAGTGCTTGATCCAAAGACTTGGGTTCATTGGTTCGGTTCCCGCCGCTGACGGGTCTTTTGCATTTTGTGATCTATCTTCGACGAGGACCTATAATCTCATTTTTGAGCGAACGGCTAATGGCGACTTGCATTTACGTCTATTTGAAGAGGGAAACGTGTTTCAGGTAAACTGTTTTATTCATGACGTGAAGCAAGTCAGAAATTCAAATCAAAACAAAATCAAAAATAAAATCAAAAATCAACAAGACTTAATAAACATAATAAATAAAAAGTAAAGGCCCTAGTTAAGAGTTCCGACTCCACCGAACCGACACGACTTCGGTCGAAAAAAATTTTTACGCTGAAACATTGTCTAGGGGGTTATTTGGGGTGCTGATCACGAATCTGACATCCGTTTTTGCGATTCGGTCGGAGACCACCCATACCGCTGCTACAACCGTTCGGCCGAAGTCGTGTCGGTGGAGTCGGAACTTTTAACTAGTGCCCAGCGAAATCGGTGACTCTGCCTGGACCACCCTTGTTAAAGGTATGGGTGGTCTCCGACCGAGTCATGAAAAACGGATGCCAGATTCGTGATCAGCACCCCAAATAACCCCCCTAGAAGTTTCAGCGAAAAAAATTTTCGACCGAAGTCGTGTCGGTGGAGTCGGAGCTTTTAACTAGTGCCTTTACTTTTTATTTATTATGTTTTTTAAGTTTTGTTGATTTTTGATTTAATTTTTACTTTTTATTTTGTTTTGATTTGAATTTCTGACTTGCTTCACGTCATGGATAAAACATTTTACCTAAGACACGTTTCCGTCTTCAAATAGACGTAAATGCAGGTCGCCATTAGCCGTTCGCACAAAAATGTGCTAAAAATGAGATTATAGCTCCTCGTCGAAGATAGATCACAAAATGCAAAAAACCCGTCAGCTCGGGAACCGAACCAATGAACCCAATCCTTGGAGCGAGTACCCTACCCCTGCGCCGCCCCCGCTGTCGACGGCGCTGATAGCCGAACTGCTGATTTCCGCGCCATACTGCGCCCAACGCTGATTCAGCGCGCCTAACACATGGAAGACATCGCGGCTTCCGCCGACCATAACTCGCTTAGGAGATCCTTTTAGCAAATTTGGTCTACATATCTGTGATCAGCGTCTCGAGCTCTTTCACGTGATATAGGTCTCAATCCGAAGTTCCATGGGAAGCTGACGGCACTCCCTGGTAAGTGCTCTCCAAAGCACCTATCAATGACTTATTCGTGTTGTTTCAGCTTGCGAGATAGAACGACCTTGTTCGGCGAGCTTGTGCGGAAGCACGGGGATTCGGCTGATGCTCTCATCAGAAATCGTGACAAGCATCGCAAAATGAAAAGAAGAAAGAGGAACAGCTCGTCGAGCTCGTCGAGCAGCGACGTATGTTTCCTTTTTCGATGGACACTTAGTTCATGAGACATAGGTACGAATGTGAACATTAATTGTCAACGTGCTCTGAGAGAAGTGCAATCACAATTGCTGCTCAATTCTTACCCACTGAACAGGAGACTATGCATTTTAGACGTATAGCATTGCGTATCTCGAGAGCTAAATTGGAAACACACCTGTGTAGGAGTTTAAATGGAAGAGTAACGTTAGAAGGACCATCGGGTCCTAATCGAATCTGTTCTGAGCATGCTCAAAAACAAAACAAAAGCGTCGAAGTCATTAGATAAAAAATTGCACAAGCTGTGACATTTTTAGGACGCAAAGAACACTGATAAAAAGCCGGCAGGAGTGCCAATTTCCGTTCCGGTTGCTTGTCCTCCTCCCACTTTCTTGGACCCGACAACGGCACAGTACTATCAGTTGGTGAGTCGCGTCTACCTTGTAAATTAAGTGATCAGTTCACGCCGATTTTCCTCGCAAGGCGTGCCATAAAGGATGGTTTCAAAGAACTTGGCTGTGTTTACACTTCTTTTCGAGCTAGAACGATGAACGAAGTGTTTCATCCGTTCTTTCTCTCCATGCTGTTCCACATCCGCACTTCAATAAAATTTAAGCAGCAGCAAAAATGCTTAATACTGACACTGGTAAGCGTTTCAGATCACAGCAAGTGGATTGGTTGTTCCTGTAGCTGTTCCTCCCCCTCCTTCCATCTCCGGCATGCATCTACCTCCGCCGCCAATCCCGCCTGTACCTGGAGCGCCATCTTCAACGGACGCCAAAGTGAGTATTTTGATTTAGTCGCAATTCTGACGTCGAATTTTGCCCACGAAGTTTCTTCATATCTTGGCATTTAACGCCCCACATTATAGTGATATGCTTATTTGTTCACCGTTTATTTGAAGTGGTTTATTCCTCGCATAATACCAGGATCAGTGCTTACCTGGTTAGAGTCAGTGGTGAAACTGTTAGTATTTAGCGATCATTGTTTAGTATATTGCAGCTGAAATTTTTAGAGACGCAAGAGGAGTGAGGGAGTGGTGAGACTAAAACCCGACAATCGGCGTTCGATTTCACGATTTTTCTAAGATTACCGGCATTTGAGTTTCTACCGGAATAATTGGAATGTTCTAACAATTTGAAGATGAACGGGATTCTGACTTCGCTGCTTACGTGCAATGCGTTCTTCGCAGAAAGATTCCAGCTGTCGAACTCGCAGGAAAATGTCGGCGTGGTTCCACCTGCTTCGGAGATTTTTTGTGTCAGGGAAATATAAAGTGAGGGGTGGACCTACCTTTGTAAGCCGAACTGATATCGTAACAGCTTCTTGACTGTAACGAGCTCTCAATTGCTATTAAATATGAGAAAGTCTACATTCCCTCAGCCTAACATTATTTATTCTACGTAGCTATTCGTTTTGCTTTTTGCCTACTTTTCTGTCGAAACAAAAACAGAACTCTAAAGATGGTAAAAATGCTTTGTAAAAAATGAGGACATCTCTTCACCACCTACATCCCCCGCCCTCACACTGACCTTCTATTTGCTCAACAGTATTACCTTTAACTCTCCTATAATTGATAGCATTGTATTTTCTCTTGGCTAGATAGGCGATTCTCGTATTTGACGAACGGATTTCACCTGAAGCGTGTCAGGACAAAGCAAGTAGTTGAACCACCTAATTTTCGTTGATTTGACGCGTGCTAGAGAACGGTGAGTTAGAAAAAACGGGTACAAAGGGGCGATTCTTCATTATTAATCTAGCATCCTCTGAAAACACCCAAGCAGCAGCATGTTTCATCTGTCCCGTTTCCGATCTGCAGTATTTCCCTGAGGCCCACAGTCAAGTGAGTTCGGGCCCAACAAAATGATGTAGCCACACCGAAATTAGCCGTTATGTGGTAAACATTCCTGGCCTTGCGTTCAAGTCGAACGAGCGGTTGAATCGAGCTGATGGCTGATTGCAGCTCCATTGAGTCAGTTTCACGAGCACATTTGTGTGGAATTTTCACCACCATCATAGGGGAGTGCTCACCTTCTGGTCTTCTGGTCATGCGTGGTGCCAAAGTATTGTAGAGTGAAGGTGACGGGATGTCGGAGATATGATCGATTGATGTCTAGTTCTACACCTCGCTTTCATTTTCTCGCACTGCTGTGACGGAACCTCAGCTCGAAACCAACTATACTTGATGCAGCTTGAACCATCGCATAGTTCTATCCCTTAACGTATGTAAGGTACTTTCGGACACCTCGCTGCACAAACTTCATGAAAGGGAAGAAGTTTTTTTTTTGTTGAAAAGGCTTAATTGTTAAAGCAAATTTGATATTCAGCATATTCGAACAAGTTTTCATTTTGAGCTCTACCTTGTCTTGCGCCGCTTTTTCCATTTACTTTTGCTGTGTTTATGAAAGGAAGCGTAATCTTGTATAGGCAAATAAACAGCAGCGTTTTCTTGTGAGGATCTGTTTTTATTGTATATTATATCTGTGCTCTTTCAGAATGCGTCTACGTCGTCAGCGTCGATGTTTATGACGTCACTTAGCAGCATTCCTGTTCCTCCTCCGTTGCCACCCCTTCCACCTCCACCGTTTGAGCCGGCTCCCCCACCGCCGGTCCCACCTCCAGGATCTGTGACAAGCGGATCCGGAGTTTCGAACGTGGACCAAGCTGTACCCTCCGGATCAGGCATGTGTGGAAATGTTCAGCAAGTGCGTTCTGGATTGCCAATGCCGAACGTCGCTCTCCTCAAGAAGAGAGGGTTTGACCGGCCCACGTTAGTTTTTCTTTATATTCTTAAAAAAAAATAAAGCCTATCCGAACAAACGTTGGTCCTCTTTTTTTCAGAGTTTTAAATAAGGTACGGCGGGAAATCGACTTGTCGAACGAGTGGGGGAGCGGCTTTGTTGAGAAATACGAGATTTTGTATCAAGTTGGCGAAGGTACTTACGGGCAGGTGTACAAAGCAAGAGATAAAGTGACTGGTAGGTTTCTCTTCTTCAATGTCTAGGCTTCGAAATTTTCATATCACCAGTTGCTTTAGGTGAACAAGTAGCCTTGAAAAAGGTGAGATTGGAGAACGAAAAAGAAGGTTTTCCAATCACCGCTGTTCGCGAGATCAAAATCTTGCGGCAACTCAATCATGCAAATGTTGTAAAGCTGGTAGATATTGTTACGGATAAGCTCTCCGCTGCTGATATGCGAACAGAAAGAGGTTCGTTAGTTGGCTTCCTTTACTGGTTATTCCATGGAATGCTTGAATGTTTCCAGCGAATTTCTATTTGGTATTTGAATACGTGGATCACGACTTGATGGGTTTGCTGGAAGCTTCACATCTTGTCACTTTCCACAATGATCAGATTCGAAGCCTGTTCAAGCAACTGATTCTGGTGAGTATTATCACGATGAAGGAAAACAAAACAGCTCTAGACACGGCCTTGGTATTATAAGATGTAAGCATGTAATACCGATCGATAATGCAGCGGCGGCAGTTCTGCTTTGATAAAGAGGTAATGTCTCATACCAGTGGTGCATACCATCAACAGGGAAGCATGGCAAGGGTGTACACCAGATACTCATAACGGAACCTGTTCTAACAAACCGCTTGGACGCTAGACCGACGTTGGTTCACTTCCGTTTCTGGTTTCAACTCACTGAGAACTCCAAACATGCATTAAAAATACCTATAGCAAAGCATCAATGCTTGTAAGACATCGCTGGGGGTTTGATCGCGTACATATGTTGTCTATGATCGATGGGTCCCCAGAATTCTACCTTATGAGGTGCGCTCGAAGAGTCTGCTCCTTCATTGCTTGCGGAATTGAATCCCGACAGGCCTTCCTGAAAAGCATACTACCCTACCTACTTTACTGATTGCTTTTGAAACGTCAGTCAAAGGTGCCACGCGTTGTTACAAAGGAGTAGAATGTATGGCGCATCACCAGTGGAGTGACTAAAGCTCAAACTTCTATGTGTGACTGTATGTGCGGAACACTGGGCGTCAAATTGAAACGTAATGTATCATATGCATTTCACGTAGTTGTTTGACCAGTTCACTAGTATGTTGCTTGCCCTTCGTCCTCCAATGACATTGAAATTCAAATTTATTACATGCTACAGCATGGTGCAACAAAACACAACACGAATACCAAAGTCAATAATACGATAATGCATCAGCACAGGATAGGATAAAAAACTATACATATTTAAAACAAAACCATGTTATACTGACTGTGTCAAAGACATCACTGTTCGAATCACCGCGAAATTCTTGCTCTTTCAATTACGGCAAAGTTTCAAAACTTGCTTTGAATAGCGCGAAAGCGAAAATCGGTACTATTGCACTTATGGTACCCCACTTAATCTTGTTCAAAATAGGTCCACTAGGGAAGAACGAATATCTTTGCGTCTCTTACCAGCGCGCGCTATTTCGCCAGGCATTAGGCAATTCGAACTTGATATAACGGGCTTATAAGGCATTTCCGCAAAAAGCGACTATGATATTCCTTCTTTCGATGGCAGATTACCCCTAGTAGACCTATTTTGAACAAGATTTAGTGCGGTACACTAAGTATTAGGGGGGGGGGGCAAAAGTAATGAGTGAGACAAAATGAAAAAAAATCTTTATCTCCTTATAACTCAATTACAACTCAACGATGCTGAGGAGTGTATTTGCCATTAAGGGCAAGGGCCTTGCTGCCATCGCTCAGCCAACTTCCTGATCCCATCCTTCCAGAACTGCTTGAGCCTGGTGTTGATCAACAGCTCGATATGGTTGTCAAGGACTGCTTGGATTCTTGTGTCCCTTCCCACCAGGAGGTCCTGTAGGCTCAAGTAGTAGTGGTAGTTGCATGGACAGATGTCCAGCGAATACGGTGGGTGAGGCATGTAAACGTAGCCCAGCTGGCCAAGCTTATCCGTGCTTACTTGTTCCCGATGGGGTGCGGCGTTGTCGAAGAGGAGAACCTTTTTGAAGCGCTGCGAATGAATAAGAGCGAGTCGCCGGCCCATCTCCTCTATTTCCTTCACCATGGCCTTGGAGTTCATCGCGGTGCTCTTGGGAAACAGCCTCCGGTAAACCGATCCATGGGCGCAGACCCAAAAGCTCCAAAGATGCTTCTCGCCGTGAACATCTCGCCGAACGAAGGTCGGTAACAATTCACCAGGCCTCACCCAGACTCGCTGCTTGGCAGGGTTAAGGTAGAAGACGTACTTCTCATCTTGCGTGAATATTGAGCCCAGGCTGCTCGGGGTTGGGAATTGGGGGAGATTTGCGCGACACAGGTCGAGTCGTCAGACTGGGGTTTCGGCATGAGACAGGCTGGGGTTTTGGCATGCTTCTGGAAAGGGCGGAAGTGGTAACTTTTCAGATGCGCTTCAGTAAGTAGCATACAAACATACAAATATGATAAGCACGAAACCAGACTCCAGCCACAAGATATCTGGACACGGCATGGGGTGTCTCATTACTTTTGCCCCCCCCCCCCCCCCCCTAATACAATAGTACCCGAAAATCTTGTGATAGCTTTGAAATAAAGAGCGTGCAGTACAACTGTGCTTCTCGATGTCCCCTTGGTTAGTAGTGTAAATGTCACATGAACTTTTGCAAGCAAAGGATGTGCGATTTTCATCTTACTTTTGTAACTTCTACTTGTTTCATCTGTTTCATCTACATCTACTTTTCGACAGTTTTCATTGTGTAAGAATGCTTACAGAACTTCGCTGAGGTGTCTGATTAGCTAGATACGTTATTATTTTATAGACAAAGCAGTTTCTTGGCTCGGGTAGCGTTGACAGTTAAAAACAGTTGAAGCTCGCTAGAGAGTAGTGAGTTCGGCAGCAAGCGGGTTGTTATCCGCGTATCATTGATCAATCACCTTCGGTCCCATGGTCGTGTTTGATACAGAGATGCACCCTTTCCACGCTTGGGGGATACATGAATTTTCGGCCGATCATTGCGTAATATAGAGCTTGACGTTGGCACAAAAATCTGGAGAGTGTCTAAGACAAGAACCATTCTTATTGATCGAGAAATAATGTGGCTGGTTAAATTTCAGACTCACTTCAAAGCATTGCTCCTTGTCCAAGGTTACTCGTATTTAAGGTTGAATTTGTTATCTAAACGTTCATAAAGTGCGGGCACAAAAAAAAGTGGTTCCGCAAAACTTTGGTTTTCCGTTGCCAGTCAAGAAAACATAGTTGCACGTTGGGCAGGCGTGTGGCGCGATCTTCTCAGCAAATACGTTACAAAATTTTGACTCCTCTGCTCTTCAAAACAAGTATTCGGATTTTGCCGTAGCTATGTTGGTGGAAATCTTATGGTCATTCAAACACCAAGAAAAGTGATATCACAGTTTCTTCTTCTTCTTCACTCTACACTTATACGTGACCCTTTGCTGTGAAGTTCGTGAAGGCTGTAACCGGGCATTTGCAAAAGGCGGAGCGGAAGTGCTCCTTTTTTAAAATAAGTAGTTGTACGCTCATTCACAAACAGTTGCACGATTATGAAAACACCTTAACGACTGCTAGACTTCTAATTAGGGGCTTCGCCCCTATACCCCAATGACAGAACGTTTTAGCCGTAGCTGTTTTCCTTTTTTTTAGCTCTCACTGCCTCCATTACACTACGAAAAAGCTGATATCACATATATAATATAGAATAGGATAGATATTAGATATCCTATTCCATACATATTAATATAGAATTGGATAGGATATTCAACACGGTTCCCATGGAGCCTGTTCATCCTTCCCATCGCATTCACTCCGAAATGTATCCCCTTCTCCATAGGTAAGAGACAGATGGACCGACACACATCCGCACTGACGGGTCCTCTGCTATATTGTGCGATGCAAACATTGAAGTGTCCAGTTAACAGAAAAGAAATCAATCGATATTGACCGGTTATTGATAATGTTTACTGCTCGGTTACAGTCATATTCTTCTGATTCCTGTAGTAGTAATTCTCACCCTCCCCAACCCTATTTCTAGAAGCACAGAGAGAAACAAATTAACAAAAATAGATTCACTCATGCCCAGAGAGCCGTTCTCACTTATTGTATAGGATTGTGGAAGACTTCTGGTTAGCACTTTCGGGAATGCAGACGATCGTGACACGTCTTCTGGATCCGGGCTCGTTGTTCGACGTCTATGACATGCTTTCTGAAGCCAGTCGTTCGTTACGCGATGTTCTTCCTTACCCCTTCACTGTGCACCAAAAATGCCGTGTTTTTTGCTACCAAGGTCAAAAAATTGGTGTTGATCGCCCTGGATCGAAGCGATATTTTATATTCAGAATTCACTCGGCCCTTTTTCAACCATTATCATATGTACTCACGTCTTTAGGAGATGTTTGAAAAGACGCACGTGAACCACCGATCATCTGGTCGAACATTTTCACTTGTGTGCAGTTGTGTGCTTACGTGTGTGCTCGTATTAATGTTTGTTTCAGGGTCTTGAGTACTGTCATGCTGCCGGGTTTTTGCATCGCGACATTAAATGCAGTAATATTCTTTTAAACAATAGGTAATTCTTATCGGCGTTCTCTTTTCGTTGCTGCTTGATTTTTACTCTTTAGAAGACATGTCGGAGTTGCAACGTGCTATGTTCGTTTGTTTCAGAGGAGAGTTGAAAATAGCGGATTTTGGTCTAGCGAGGTACTACTCTTCTGACCAAGAACGTTTGTACACAAACCGTGTGATCACGTTATGGTATCGACCGCCGGAGCTTCTATTGGGCGATGAGCACTATGGCCCCGCTATAGATGTTTGGAGTATAGGGTGAGCCGATGCTCACCGGTACTGTAATCTAGCCTGCAAGTGGCCAGTGACGAAATCTCCATGGTTTAGATGTATTCTTGGAGAATTTTTCACGAGAAAGCCCTTGTTCCAAGGGAACAACGAAGCTGCACAGCTAGATCTTATATCAAGGGTACGTCTTTTGTAGACGCAGTGAAGTAGGACATAGCAGGGCGACGTAATTCAGGTTTGCGGAACGCCCTCTACAGCGAACTGGCCAGATGTTGAGAAAATGCCTCTCTACAATACGCTGAGGAGTAAGAAGCAGTATGTTAGATGCCTGCGGGAAGAGTTTTCTCAGTAAGTTTTGCAGCAGTAGTTTGGGTGAGGTCAGTGCTCTCCAGGGAATCCTTGCGTTTCCAGGATAGTGCCTGCGGGAGCCGTTGATCTTATGGACAAGATGCTTCTGCTTGATCCGAAACGGCGCATTTCGGCAAAAGAAGCAATAAACCACTTCTGGATCAAGAACTTTGACTACACCACCGTTCCACCGTTGAAATTACCACAGCATCAAGTCAGTGTAGCATTTTTTCTCATTTGTTCGAGGCTTCCTCGAAGGACCTGACATCTCAATGTCACCACTTTAGGATTGTCATGAGCTATGGAGCAAGAAGCAGCGAAAAGAACGACGCTCTATCAATCCAAGAGGAAACTCGCAGCAGTTCGAAGGGCAAGAGTCAGAAACGGCCTATCCTCCTGCTGCTACCGGCGCCATGCTGCAGTACGATAGGCGGCGGAGCTCACCAGCTAATGGCTATGTTCCCTCGACGGCTGTCAATCCGACCAAGTTAGAAGGTAACCTTAGATTTTTTCAGTGGTCAAACTTGCTGTTAGAAGCTGATCTTCGATTACGCTAAATTCAGCAATCGATCAAGCTGTGTCGGCTGCTGTTCATTTGTCTGACACCAACCTGCTGGTGAGATTGCTCCAATACACCACCGAAGCAGAAGATACTGCAATCTTCAGTAAACTTTCGGTATGCCTCGACACGTCGTCATTATGCGCCTTCACAATGTTATGATTGACGTTTGCGATCACTTGGAACAGGAAATGACTTCGTTCAGATCGTCCCTAATATTTGGGACATCTTTTGTTTTAGCAGAGTGGTCAGTTCGACATGCAGTCCGGTGATCAGCGTCCTATGAAGGAACGGTTATTAGATGCCTTGTCAAGGAGAGCATATCACGGTAAGTATTGGTAGGGTAATAATTTTAATTTCAATAAATAATAATACAATAATTATCTAAACACTTTTACGTATAGATTTTCACCTGATTCTATTGATATATCTTCTACCTCTAAGATGCTTAGGTCTTTTGTGTGGGGAGATTTACGGTTTTCTGTATAGCCAAGAGTATTGCTGAGAGCTCTATTTGTTGGAGAGTTCATGCCCCAAATTTTGACATCGCGAGCACTTGTTAGAAGAAAACCGTTATTTGATAGGCATTTGGGTCCCTGGCTCGGAGCATCAGTTTTATGCCATGCGCTTAACTTCTTCCTGCAGAGCTGTCCTTTGCACGAAGTCATTGATTTATTATGGAGATTAGGGCCTATGACTGGCCATATAATGCCGTATATTATGCAAAAAATAGGTGGAGTAATTTTACTATTCTCGGCAATAGGTTTTACTTAGGGCATTATTTATGGAAGCAATGCAGATGTTTTGTCCTTGCGATGTAGAGTTTTGTCCTTTATTATAAATCCTCACTGGGAGGGGACGGGGGCATCCTGCCGTGTCCGCCTCCTTGGAGGATCTCAAGGCCCCAAGGCACATTTGACCCTCATGTCACACTACCTCTTTCCTTGAATTAGCACGAGAACGCCCATATCGTGGGACACCAAGAAATCGACAGAATTAGGGGGGGGGGGGAGGACGATGTTGAGACGCGGCAGCCTGCCGCTGCTCCCTCCCAATGAGGATTTATAATAAAATATTTTAGCATTCTATTTACTAACAGAGAAAGGGCTCGTTTAGGTGGGAGCACTGCGTCGGGGAATTTCGCCGCTGCACATCCTGGAAGTGCCGTTCAGCCAGTTCCTACAGCAGTCAATCCCGTGGACAGCTCTGGTGCCTACCGAGGTGTCGGCCATCATCTGCAACCGCCACCTCCGCCGCTCTATAGATGACAGAGTCACTATATTCATGTGATAATAAGGTAATGTGCATCGAGAACGAGCAGTTCTTCAGCAAAACACGATGTCCACTGAAGGACGCTAGACATATATCCATTCAGAGATGTGGTGGTTCTGTGTGTTCGTTTGTTGTTGTTACGTTCAATTAAATTCCAGCCGTGTTCGTGCGATGTAGTTCTGTAAGTGCTGCATTGCGCTTGGTAGTCGACGAATCCTTCAAACAGAGGCAGTACTTCAAATCGCAGTAGATTTTGAAAATGTGTGCTATAAACTGATTGATATCCTTCCTGGAGAAGAACCAACCTTCTGCGATTTCTGCAGTTCTTATCACTATTCAAACGTCTTTCGATCATTCGTTCACCTTTGTGTGAGCAAACGTCATCGAAATCATTTTCTTCACTTTCACACTTCCTATGTGGTGCATTGCTTACAACTGTGCCAATCTATGTATTTACTCCGAAAAGACGATCAGTTGGCGCTGAAATTGTTCGCTGCGAAGCAATGTGAAGAGATGGGGTCCACTTGCAGATAGTGCCTATTGAAATGTGTTGCTCTCAGCAACAACAACAGAAAAATACTGCTCCTATGTGGTCTTGGTCATCATATGTACAAGTCGATGTCTTTAACGAAAGGAGAGAGTTTGGTGTTGGTTGGTGTTTGCTGGGCTTTGCTAGTAGCCTGCCACTTCTGTTTATAGCTCTTAACGTCAAATTGATCACTTTTCAAATGTAATTTGGCACCTTTCACGTCAAATTGGACACTCTTCTAAACAAACTTGAGGCTTCTGAAATCATTGTGAACGTCTTTCAAATCCAAAACGAGCTTCTTACAGCTTAAACTGCCGACTCTCAAGGAAGGTTAGAATACTTTTTGAAGTAAAATTTGGTATAGCTTTCTTTGAAATTTTTTCAGTTCATCTGAGTGAAGGAACGTAATAATTTTATAAAATTTTTATTCATTGAGAAAAAGCAAGGTATGCTTTAGAGCTTACCAAGGATCGCGCCATGCATCTGAAATGTCGCTCCTGACGCAATCTCTTCTTTTTGCCGTATTAAATGACCGGCTTCCTCTTTGAACAAACTGTAAATCATTATTTTTCTTCATAAAACGAGAAATTTCAAATAATGGGTTCACTTATTGGGTAGGTGGATTAAAATTCTTACAAGGAAAGGTTTCCAACTCATGGTGATCTTTTGCGATGCAGTTTTGGCATGATGTAGGGCCCTGTGAGTGGAGTCCAGAACCACAGTTTTTGCTGAACGCTTTTTTAACGACCTGAAAAGGAGGTCTGAAAGCGTGCGCGCAACTATCGTCAACCCCTAAAACACTCCATGAGATGTGCCTCGGCGACGCAGCTGGTAAAAGTGCCACCTCATGGAAGCACGCCGGTGGAGTTTTAAGTTCGAGTCCGCGAACTTCCGGTAATTTTGCACGTATTAGTTTGTTGTTATTACGCTTTCTCATGGTCACAGGGGCAGTTTCAGACCATCAATGCTTACAACAAACCAAGGCTGTCTATTTGCGCCTTTATATGTGCTAGTTATTCAACTATTCATATTTGCACCATATCATTTCTCTGGGAATAAAAAGTCATTATATATTATTAAATTAAAAGTCTTATATTTATTATTTCCCTTTTAGTCAACAGCTAGGGTACAAAACTATGAAACAAGTAAAACACTAGCGCTTGTCACACCAGCACCACCTTGCAGAAGCCAGTGAGGAAGGTTTCCTTGGCAAGGAATGACCACTTCTTCCTTGAACACGTAATCTGTGGGTGTAGAGAAGGGTCCTGGGTGAACATCAACGTAAGCAGCTGCCCCCCTCCCCCCACGCGTATTACAGACACGGTCGAAACAGCGGAGCGCAGAACTGCCGGTAGGTCTGGCTTACAATCTGCAATCAAAAGAAAAGTCACGGGTGGTACCCTTTTTGTACAATGTTTTATCCCAGTTACCTACTTTCAATATACCATCTCGGCTGCATGTAACATATTTCGGATGGCCTTTAACCTGCTACCTCCAACCTGTACCGCCTCTTCTTCCTGACAGTCGATATCTCCATAAATGGCGCCCAGGAGGAGTCCTTTTATGGCATCCGCAACCGCAATCTCTCTCCCTGTCGGAGAAGTGAACTCCGGTGTGAAGGTGGAAAGGAGTCGGCCGACAACACTTTCAGGTGAGAACGGTTAGAACGATGTTTTTAGTGCACTTATGTGCCCAGGTTCATAATACTCAGCAGTAAGATAGCGTATTTGTGTGTAATTACGGTATCGTTGGTGATACGGTTTGATATGGTGGTGGTAGGGATATGCATAGTTGAAAAAAATAGCACATATGAAGACGCAAAAAGAGCCTTGGTTTGTTGAAAGCATTAGTGGCCTAAAATTGACTCATGTAATCATAAGAAAGTGCAGTAACAACAAACTAATACGTGCAAAAACAATGGCAGCACTCAAACCCGAGCTGAAAAGCCCGCCGATGTGCACCCTTGAGGCGGCAGTGTTACCGGCCGCGCCACCGAGGCACGCCTGGTTGGGTGTCGTAGTGGTTGATAATAGTTTAGCGCATGCATTCAGACCTCCTTTTCAGGTTTTTAAAGAAGCGCTCAGCAAAATCCGACTGTGGTTGTGGACTCCACTCACAGGGCCCTACATCCTGCCAAAATAGCATCGCAAAAGATCACCATGAGTTAGGAACCTTTTCTTGTTAGGTCATTGTAAAATTTTCCTTGAACAAAAAATCTAGCGTTTTTGGAGAGTCTAATTTAATGTGAAAGGAGTTCGGTTTGATTTTGAAGATGTTCAGATTGATTTCAAAAGTGTTAGGCTTGTTTGAGATCCCATTTAAGCGAAGTCCATTCTGGCGTGAAATGGCCTATAAGCAGTGGCTCGGAATCTGTTACTCCTAGTGAGCTTTCCAATTCGGCGTTGTCAGCGAAAGATATTGGAATGCTCCTACCCAATATAGCGTTCTTTGATGTTTTATCCTCCCGTAGCGTCACAGGAGGTCAATTCCTCGCTTTGTCTTCGCCGTGGAACACGAGCAATGCGCTGGTTGGATTGAGCTGCATATGGTATTAAAACTGTTGCTTGGTCTATCCCTACAGGAAACAACAGTAAACAGGTCTAGCAATAAGGATCCTATGAGGATTAAAGAGTTTCTAAGGGGTTCCTCTAAAAATCTCCTATGCGGGCCGACGGATGTGATATTTCGAATCACGTCTGATGATTCTGCCAGTACTCGTCGGTCCTGAAGTGTCGCGATCACCATGTTTTCCCTCGGTTCCGGTTTTCTTTTGTAGTTTGGACTATCAGGCTTTGCGTTCCTACTTGTGGTGACATTGTGCCACTTAAAGCGGCGCTAATCCTCCGCTCGTTGTCTCAAAAAGGCGCGACAAGGTTCGCTTCGCTTGTAAATCATTCTTTATAACTTTTTTCGGGGGGGGGGGGGTGAATTAATGAATAGGTACTAAATTCTCTAACGGATGAAACACTGCTTTCTCTATCACTGACAAAGGCAAGCCATTCTGAGCTTTGAGAACCTTTAGAGAGACTCACGAAACCCGGTAAAGTAGGACACAGGGGGTGGGGGCAACCCAAAGGAAAACTTATCGGTGACCTTTACCTTTGCTTCTCCCATTCACAGTAGCCTCCGAGGGGGAAAGCGAGGTGGCTCTACCATCTTCTCTGCAATGGAAAAGGGTCTACGCTTCCTATCTCGGGTGTAGGCTGGGTGTGGAAGTGTTACGTAGTTTTTATCGATGCCTTTCCTGTCAAGCGCTTCATAGTTTGTTTAGCACGAGTTTTAGAGGTCTGGACATGCGGCTACTGTCTCTCTTTGATTCTTCTTACTCCCTTTGCAATGGGTAGAAAAATCTTGATGTGCCTATTGACTAACCGCATACTCGGAGATTTGGGTCGTGTAGCAAACTTATTTGTGCGGCTGGATCTGAAATAATGCTAATCATTTTCTCCGCACACTGTTCTGGACCAACAAGGAAGGTTTAGGCTTATTTCTTTCCTTGCCCACTATTTCATAGAGCTACAGCACTTACGAATGGAGATGTACTTCGCTAAAGTTACGCATTCAGTTTGTTGCGATTGATGGCCGTAACTCACACCTTGATTTCAGGTAATCCCTGCTCGGAGCTGCACACGCTCATCTACCGGTCCGTCTGACTGACACAATCACGCACACTCCTTTCTCTCTAATGTGTGCATTTTGATGTCAGCCTGTTCTTCCTCTTATCCTCTTAATTCTTTTCCTAGTGTCTACTGTTGCGCTTGTACTTGTACGCAAGTGTTCACGCTTTCCATGAGAGTGATATTGTTTATTGAATATAATTATTAACTACATAAAACATATAAAGAAACAAACGCAACGCAGTGTGAGCAAAAACATCAGGTCCGCCTTATTGATGCGGCGACCTGTGTGTGTTGTCACTCTCAGCGATCTTAAGTAGAGGCTATACAGTTCGTTGTATTGACGTCTCTTTCACACGCATCCATGATATGTACGGAACAGACCGGAATCTGTATGTTACTAGTTGCTCGTCGCCGACTTTGTACTAATCACGGAGTTATGCTCGGCGTTCCATTGTTCCTCCAGGTGTTTCCAGGGATTGCCTGTCATCGCTGGGATCACGTAAGCGCGGATATCCACCTCCTAAAATCGTAAGTATTGCATTTGTTTGAAAATTTAACGTGTAAAGCTTGCACTCTGAATACGGTTGGTAAAAGCCTAGCTCCGAGAGTGATCTACACTCCTCTACAATACATCTGTGGCGCAGATGGCAAGCGCTGTTGATCTTATGTGCATCACAGATAGACCGTTCAATCAAGGCTTTCGCTAACCAAGCCTCCTCTGCGTTTTAGCATCAGTGAATTTGTGCCGGTTGTGTCTGAGAAGAAAAGCTAAGAAATAGGGAAATAGACCCCTAAGTAATGGACACGTCGAATACGTTTCATGAGGAGGCGAAATGAATGACGACTCTCAAAAAAATTGACTGATGCCGGGCTTTACCTTGTGAGTTTCGACTCGTCGATTAATGCCGTACCGTACCGGTGGACGTTGCCCTTGTTCAGCTACGTGTATGTCTGCTTCGATCGTTTATACTAACTAGTCAGTTGTTGAAGTTCGCGCGTTCTATTGACATAGCGAAATCGTTTGAAGGGCTGCGTTTGAGCTGTACGCTTCCTAATCCTCCAATTCAATGATGTATCCGAGCGCAAGATTAGATCGCGAGCAGAGAAAGTAGATTTCAATGGGGAGGGGAATAGGCGCTTGGAACGATTGGTCTGCCTCTCTGCATTGGGAGCGGTCACATGAATTTTTGGCAGATAACTGCGCTGAAAGTGTAGGATAAGGAGAGTAATAAATAACAAAAGACAGTTAATCAATCTATACACCACGTGTTCTTCTACGTAATAACGTGGAGGTGATTTCGCTCCATCCTTTCAGTGACCAGCGATGCTGCTCTGGCGGATAAGTCAGTGTTCTTTTCTTCCTAAACAAACTTGGTACCAATTCTATAATCCCGGAGCCTTATGCTATTCTCGCCCGACTCGGGGACGGTACCCGGTGCGAAAAATCGATGGCGAATGATGTGCATACCGGGGATGCGGGCAGAGACCGCCTCATACCCGGCCGGGACGGTTGGGGAGAGAATAGCATACGGCCCCTGGACATGGGCTTTGTTGACATGGCCGGACCTGACCGACGACCGCGGTCTTCCTAGTGAGTGTTATTCGTCCGTCTTCACCTCGAGCTGCTGCGTCCATGCCTGCGCTGTTTTCGTCTTGAACGGCTGTCCTCCTGGTCGTCATGGAGTGGCAGCATAATCCACCTTTAAGGCTGTTCCAACATAGGACCCACTACCGTCCTGCTGTCGTTTAGGGTACCCGTATTCTTACACTTCATTTGGGTGCTAGGAGCTCCATAAATCTGTGCTACACAGCGGTTTGGATGTGGCATAGATATACCTGTTAGGTTTAATGCGCATAGATCGCTTATGGTAAGACTTCAGAAGGCCAGCTGACGGGCAAGTCGTTGCATTATCAGTCACTAGAACAGTAGCGATTGACCCATTCCCGTGAAATGGAAGACGCTTGGCCTGGGCGAGAACTGGGTTTAAAATCAAATCCTGCAGCATAGTAGCGCCTCCTTTCGACTACCATCCGCGCGCAATGCTCTGGCACTCAAGGGGGTACATACTTGAGTCATTTTTTGGATAAACCTCTCCTAAATGGATGGCAAATTGCAGTACACATATAGGCTCCGCGTCGGTTTCGTCGTAGGTCGAGTTCGAATTATCCACTTTTTGGGCTATGATGAGTGCTATGTATAGGGAACCGCCTATAAGCTGTTCTGGCTAACTGTTGAATAGAATTTCAAATTGTTCTCAATTATGTTCAGTTACCTGTTGTCGTGCATCAAACGGCCTCTTATTGTAGGATCCTCTCGAATGGCCTTGTGGAGTGCCGCACGATCGTCTATTCTGCCAACGATTCGCCTGTTGGTGTTGCTGCTGACTGCCGCGGTTGAACGACGGGCGAGGCTCGGACCAGCCATAGGGGTTGCTCCGGACATCTTGGTATGGACTCGCGAACAGCTGTTCCGACGAACCGCTTGAGTTTCGTCCTGAACAAGAACGTGATGTTGATGATGGGAATATTGTTGCCGACCGGTATATCTTTACGTAGTAACACGATATTTTGGACACGGTACCCAAACTGAAAGGGTAGGAGCATTCTTCAACTTCCTCGTCACATTCGTACGCGGAGCTACTAGAACGGCAGCTAAGTGAGTTGAATAGCATGTGCTAGCTGTATATGCCGTAGCATAGCTCAATCTCAACGATGACGTTTCCTTACGTTCTATTCTTTCGTGCTTCTAAAACGTTTCCAAATGCTATACTCGTTTAGGTGAAAGGAGATAATCAATCGAAGCTACTAGTTTTAGTCAACTTCATTTGCATCGAAGAGCTAGGCGAAGTACTTGACGTCACTTACGCAGACTTCAAACTTGATTAAGTACTTTGAGCGGGGTTGAAAGAATTGCATACGATGAATACAAGTTTATATAAGTATATTTCAACTTTAATTGTAGAAAAGTTTCACCTCTCCAGCTTTGTCCGCCTCGTCCTCTCCATGGTGATGGTGATTGTCCTTGTCCGGACCTATTGCCGCCACGACTTGGTGTTGGGTACATATTAGTTTGGTCCATCTAAACGAACCGATCTGGATTCACTAGCGTTATAGAGAGTATAATTCAGAACAATCGAAGTGAAACGTCTCAAAAAGAAAGGCGCGGCATCGAGAATGATGTGTTGGGAAAGTTCTCCTCATCGGTAACGTGTGTGCCGTCCGATCCATATCTTGTGTCAAACGATAGCCTAGGGGCATCCCTTCAGCGATGCTGTCCCGCTCCCGTGCGCCTCTACAGGCACGCTGTGCTACACTGAGTGGGTATTCGGTGGATATTTTCCTCACTGTAGAAAAACTTAGGAGGCTCCATGGCACTCGTGCTGGACTCAGAAAAGACTATTGAAGCTATGATCGTGAAATCGTCTTATGGTTAGATGACCCCGTGCTTCTGCATTAGGGAGACTGGGATCCTAGGCCTTCCCAGAAGTTGCCTGCTGCCTTCCGAACTTATCGACCGCTAGTAGAACTGCGCATCCAAAGCGATAAGGTCACATCTTGTTGTTTAGTCGAACTGCTGTGATATCTACCATACTCAGCGGTAATCCAACGCTTTAGGATACCAGCCCTCTGGTACTCCACGAAGTCTTAAAGTAGTCCTGCGTGCTTCTCTGCTCTTCAGGACGACTTATGGGGCAGCTGAGCTGAAAGTTGCAAAGGGCTTGTCTGGGGGTAATGAAGACCCTTTTATAGAAGGTACGATCCAACCGAAAGAGAGGCGCCTCCGATTGTTGCCTCCTCTCGACTGTGGCGCACGCTGCCCTGCGCAGTCCACTCACACTACCTACATGGTACTTGTACGCGGTTGGAGGAGTGGTCTGCTGTCACATGCGCCTCGAGTCAAGGTTCTTGGTTCGGGTACCGCCTAGGCTAGCCAATTACTCCATCCCCGCGGTCGATTAATTGGCACCAGATTTGTTAAGGATAAAGTCTTGACATGTCCATCTGCTGACCACTGCAAGCTATTGTAAAGGCAAAAAAAAAAGAATTTTAATTGAATCGATATTCCGTAGAAGTAAAATGAGTGGCGCAGCTCAACCAGGGATTGATAACACCGTCCCTCATCCTTTAACCTAATAATTCGTTCTGTCCTGACCTGCAGCTATTACTGCGGCTCTACCCATCGCCGTTCTCACAACCAGTGCAGGTATATCTTTAAAGCTTATCGTGGAACAAGAGATGCTGTCCATTCTTGTTTTCTTTTGCCGCTATCATCACCTGTATCACCTGTCGTCCCGTTGATCATCGACTTGCTCGAGCGGGCGCCAGCAGCGTCTCCATTCGTCCCTGTCGCGCGCCAGAGTGGTCCAATGGATCCTCCTCGCTCGAGGGACACGAAGAGCGTCATATCGGTCGTTCGTCGCTTTCACGAAGAAGTCCGACCAACGCGTTGGTGGGCGTCCTGGTGTTCTTTTGACATCCCGCGGAATCCAGTCTGTGACGGCTCTCGTCCAGCGGGTGTCTGCGAATCGCATTACGTGGCCGGCCCACCTAATTTTCGACGACTTGGCCCATGCGACAGCGTCTCTGATCTTCGAACGTCGGCGAAGCTCGGAACTCCGGAGGCCTTCTCTCACTTGCGTGAGTCGTGTCACACGCTGGTCGCGTGTTCATCCTGCTTTCGTATAGCCCAGGTCTCTGAGGCGTATGTTAGGGCAGGAAGAACAGTGGAGTCGAATAGGTTAGCACGGAGTCGGACGTTCTTCGTTTTCTTCACGACTTCTTCGACGCTCTTGAAAGCTCCCCAAGCCGCTCGTTTCCTCCTGCTCAGCTCTGGTGCTAGGTCGTTGGCCATGTTGACTTCGCGACCCAGATACACATAGCTGGAGCATTCGGAGATGTTCGTTCCGTTGAGCGAGAATGGGGCATCAGAAACCCATCCGTTCTTCATGCCGCTATCATATTATCATTGATTTAGCGTACTTCTTAATGCAAAAGATCCTACGAGATAAGATATCAAATGTTAAGAATAAACTGTGAAGGCTGGAGATCTTAATCTATGCCGCGCCCCTATTTCTACATGTTAACGATACTTCTCCTAAGGCAGCAGAACGATTTGAGGCAGAAAATAGGATACACACATAATTCCATCTTTTCATTTCGCTGGCCTAAAAGGGGTTGAAGGCCTCCATATGTCCCACAGACTACTTTATGCCGAACGCGCGTCCAGTGAAAACGGGGCTGCGAGAACAAGCCATCTTCCGCGATCACCTGAGATACCTACGATTATAAGGTAAACATTGCTAAAAGGGCGTCGTGATCTTTCGTGCCTTTGCAAGGATTACTACTTGAAAATGTTTGTGTTCGAACTGTTGGACGCAGAAGAACACTTGCCTTCTGTTCCGTCCTTGATAATAAGCTCTACAAGAGGTTGACACCCGTGTGTATCGGATAACGTTTCGGTGGCATTGCCTTCTTCAGAGCCTGACAGTAGTCCACCGAAGGTATTTGTTTTCTGTGAGCACTTGAGGATGTATTATGTATTCTACTTCTGCGTGGTACCGTGGAAGCGATTTGATCTACGACTTGCGGGAAACACTGCATGGAAAGTCGGCTCTTAGTTCTGGTAGCAACTCATCAGCTCCGTAGAGATTTAAAAAAAAAAACTTGGTTGGCTTGAGTGTGAATCTGTTCCAAAAGTCGACTGAAAGAGCAACAAGGTCGCGCTGTTTCAGCTAATACTCTCATGAGCGATTTCATGTGCTATGCGCGTGAGGCATTTTCCGTGATGCGATAAAAGCCATTGGAACGCCTACACAGCTCAAAGGGGAGGGGCGGAGAGTCGTTGGATACACCGCCCGCAGAAAGGGGCGGGGCGAGGGGCGCCGAGGACAAGATGTCCGGGTCCCTCCCTTCACATGGAGGCATCGCATTTCTAATGACTTCCCTTGGCCCTGCAGCTCTATCCTGAATTGATTTCGTTCTTGAAGAGTCAAAACCTTGTTCATGATATATGGAACAAAAGAGTTTTCAGCTGCAGCGCCAAGGCTCTCTTCAGCTCTCGCAAATGTAGAACTGAGCGGAATCACCCATAGTCTCTAGTTGAGCCGAAAATTTGAAGAATCGTGATGAAAATTGAAAGAATCTAGAGAGAAGAGCGACGTTCTCCTTCCCTCAACTGCCTCCATAACCGAACCGACTGGAAAATGACTTTATAGTTCCCCGAGATGCGCTTCCCAATCGTCCCCTATCAGTTGTCAGGTTTTTGGACGATGTCACGCCAATTAACGACGGTTTCGAGCGCAGCAAACTTGTCAAAATACGGCGGCGCGGGCAGGGCGGGAAGTAGGCGGCGGGCAGCACGATGTACCGAACGACTGCCCCCCCCCCCCCCCCCCCCCCGAGGGGAGGCAGACATTGCTCCAGCGGAACTTCGCGTCACCGCGCGACCTTGGAGCAATACCCCGGAGCCCAGTCCAAGTGAATGCAATTACTTGCGGCCCTTATTCGACGGTCATGTCAACTCTATGTCAGACCTCCATAATAAGTCGCTAGGGGACTTGGCTTAACTGTTGTCAGCTGGCAACTCATCCTAATGATAACGTTCGATATGGTTATTTCACATGAGGATTCTGTGGACGTTGAGCTGAATAAAATGGTGATTCATCGATGCTTACGAGTTTTTATAGAAAGTAAGTTATGGGGCGTGCTTAGAGATTCCCGCAGGGATTCTGATCATGGCCAAACAAAGGGTTTTATCGATTGCACACGTACAAGTCTGCAAGAAACCGGCTCTGAAAGGATGGAAAGCTTAGCCTGTGCACGAGTTGAACGAAAAATTGATTCCTAGTAGAGCTAACGATTCATCTGGGGACTGGACAGTGCGTTTTCTACTGTCCTAGCTCACTAGTAACTCATACGTGTGAACGTGTTCTTAATAATCAAACCTTCCACACATTTTAGGAAGATGGTTCAAATTGAGAGAGAAAGAAGATAGGGAGTTTGTATATAATGATGTGGTGTGGTGTGTGTTCACCCTGCATCTCGAAACAAATCTAAATACGTACAGTTGTAATGCATATTGAATCGCGCTTGAAGTCTTCATTTTAGAGGGTATTGAACAGTGTTTCCGGATCTTAACAAGGAGGAAGGGCGTGGAATTCCGGCACTACATCTCCCATGAATTAGCTAAATTGCGGATTTCTACCTATACTGCCGCAATTGCCGACACCACTAGGATATTCCAACTCCAAGGCCCGCTGATTTTTTCGCGTCTCTTACTCTGCGACATTTTGTGGAATGGCAGCTAAAGAAGCCGTGTTTAAGCATTTATTGAGATTGAAGCCGAGGTGTATGGCCTTTGGACTCTTGTCACTGCCGATATTCGCCCTATTGCGCTCTATTGGGAACGCGTTCGACCGCCACCTGCCGGAATGAACACACGACTCCCGCTCCACCTTCCGAAATGAACACACGACTCCCGCTATCTGCCGAATTGATTTTTTCTCTAATCATTCGCTATCTTTCATGATGACCGCCAGTTCTCGTTCTTTGGTAATGTTCAGCTTGAACACTCTTCAGTTGCATCTCGACCTGTGCCAGAGGTTTTCACTCGTTCTGTTTCTCGAGTTCGTTCGAACTATATCGTAGTTTCCGCTTAGCACTACGTTAGCTGACTGTCTTCACAACCTTGATTACGGCCGTTTTCAGATGTCCAAGCTCGCGTCCTCAGTAACCACATATTTCCGGAGTTACACGGCTAAGGAATGGATGAACTACTTCATGTCAACGCATTTCTGGGGACCAGCTGCCAACTGGGGCATTCCACTGGCGGCAATTGCCGACTTGAAGGTCTGTTCTTGATTCCATGTTGTATCAATATGGGATCTATTTTATTCGGTTGTACCACCATGTAAATAGAGTTGCGTCTACAGTTATTCTGTTGACTAGGTCGCCATTCAATGAGCCTTCTTGTAGGACGATGATACCACACCTATAACAAGCCAGGGTGACTGCGTAGGAGACATCTAGGTACGTCCAGAGCGAGGGGTCCACCCTATATGTTCTCCATAACGTAGTTTTGCTCGGTCTTACTTAGATCTAACCAGATTCTCCTGATGTCGCGTCATATCGACGTGGCCATTTTCGATATCCACCGACACCATGGTCAGTCGACATGGAGGAGGGTCGTTGAGCGGTCGGTGGCGGATCGCGGCTCTTCCACCGCCGCTACAGGAGAGCACTGGGAGACGGGAGCAGTTCCTGCACGAGCACCTTGGACGCACTACATCCTGGAGTCCTTCCCTAGCCGAGTTGTGCGCTCGAAGAGCGCACAACCCATCTCCGATGTCCCCCTCAGCGACGAAAGCATTCTTGGCACGAGCCGCCTGGATGGCCCACACCCCGGAGTCCCTTCCCTAGCCGAGTTGTGCGCTCGAAGAGCGCACAACCCATCTCCGATGTTCCCCTCAGCGACGAAAACATTCTTGGCACGAGCCGCCTGGATGGCCCACACCCCGGAGTCCCTTCCCTAGCCGAGTTGTGCGCTCGAAAAGCGCACAACCCATCTCCGATGTCCCCCTCAGCGACGAAAGCAGTCTCGGCACGGATTGATGTGCAAGTTTGCGTGGTACTCCAGCAGGAGCTGGCATATTGCCAGCGGAGCAAGTGGTTAGTTCTAATGGCTATCGTTTTGCTCTAGCCACAGCAAGTCCAGGCCTTTTGCAGTTACAATGTGTACACAACCAACTGGTTATAGACCACATGGCAAGTGCTTGCCATGTGGTCTATAACCAGTCTATAACCAGTGTTGCCAAATCAAATCAAATGCAAGGCCACTTCTACTTACTATTCTTGCTCAGTAGTCGCCAATCATCCTGGATTAGCGTTCATAGTGCTTCGTGTTTTTTCCTGTTTTTCTTACTTATCCATCCCACTTCTTCCAGCCCTACGGGGTTAAACATGCCCTAGTGACTGCACCAGCACTTCACACATCGATTTGACGGCGTGGGCCATAGGCATGGTTGGTCATCCTACATGAACCTTAATCTCCCACTCTTTAAATGTAATGCTGATAATGTACTTTGCTTAGATTCAGTTTTTGTTTATGTGCTTGAGGATAGTGTTAAAGATAAGATCCGCCACCAGCTAAGTGGATCTTTAATATGCACCTCGAGGCTTCGGCAACAGTGCAGTATTAGAACTGCACGCCACGCATGCTACAGTTTCATTCTACTTTGTAATGAAAGTGCAAAATCACGAAGTGTATGCGGCACGTCACTTGGCGATTGTGCGTTCTCATTTCCCGGTTTTGGATTTCCCTCAATGTCTTTCGCATAGCGTTAGAATTTTTTATATGTCAACAATGAGTGTTTTCCACGAGTGGGCTTCAGGTCCTATTCTTATTTCATAACCCAATCAAAGCATCCAATTTTCCCTTCCGTTCCTAGAGTTAGTTCTCAGTTCGAAAATTCGCCAATTCGCCAACCTTTCCTGGTCATTCTCTCTACTCTCGCTTGTGGTTTAGGTCTGAGCGTCTAGTGGATGCAGTTCTTTGCAGCGAGCAGCGAGTGATGCGCATTTTGTGCCTAATCGTGGGATAGTGCAGTTTTGTTAGTGTTTAGACTTCAATGAGAACGTCTATATCGACAGTACAAAAGTGATCGATATAGGTGGTTTTCACGGTACTACCCTGCGCGCCTTAAGTTTCACATCTTTATAGGTCGTCTTGAGTTCTTTCTTTTAATTCCCACAATTCCCCTAGAAAGCCACAATTTTTCCTTTATGTGGATTTCCCTCTAAAACTTCATTCGAAGAAATAAGTCATTGTGGTGGGATCAGTGCACAAGTCGTGCGTTTTTCAGAAGAATCCGGACATGATCTCTGGCAACATGACGGTAGCGCTATGCATGTACTCGTCAGTGTTCATGCGTTTTGCATGGCATGTTCAACCTCGGAACCTTCTGCTTTTCGCCTGTCACTTCACAAATTTATCAGCACAGACGACGCAGGTCAGCCGCCTCTTATCTATCGCACGTTATGTGGCCGGAAAGTGAATCGTAGTGCTTTCAGCTCGCCCGATTCTTGAACCACAACTATCTGCACATCATCGAAGACCCGATTGTGAAAAAACAGCGATTGAAAGAGGCAGCTGAGGATAAGGCTGCCGGTCATGTTAAAGAAAAACGCTAGTATAACAGCTCCATTTGGGCATGTAAATCGTCTATGATTCTAACGTACCCTAGAATTTTCAAATGTTTAGGCATCAATTCGCTGTAAAAGCTTCGTTGTAAATCACGGGTTGGTGAGAAAATAAATGCGTCGCATTCAAGTAGAGAGAAATACTTCCGGAGAATCCGACAATCGGAACATTAATGAAATAGTCTGTGGAATTCTTCATTGGCCTTCATTTATGAACAAGTAATAGCAATATAACGAAATCTGAGCTATTTGGCTTTTGCTCGCCTTCTTGCCGGACGGCTTGAACGCAGTGGAGATTTTGAGACCCTCGCTGCGGCCTTGGTGGGAGACGACTTCAGTGGAGATGAGGGGTTCGACCTCTGCGAGCGAGTTCGCGACCTAGAAAATCGAACCACTGCATTCGGCTGTGCGCGAGGAAGTCAGACGTCAAAAAACTCACGTCAGTGGGGCCAGCGGCTTCTTTTGCTGAGGTTGCTGTTCGAGATCATCGGTTGGCTGTGAAGAGGAGTCACGCTTCGTCCGCTTTCGCACCGCCGCTTTGCTCTTTGGAGGTATTTGAGGCATAGGTGTGGAGGTGGAAATGGGAATTAGCCGCGTCTTGCCCTTCGTCACCTGCAGACGAACTGTGTGGTTGTCAAATTCTCTCTGAGAAGGGAGCCATGCGCTTACCCTCGCTCCAGTGCTAGTGATTGGTGAGAAATCAATACCGTCGGGAAACTGTACAAGGGACGACACCCGCGTCTTCCTTGGGCTCTAAAGTATGCTTGAGGTGAAATGTGTAGAAACGCCTAAACATAAATCGCCCAAACCTTTCCGTTCTCCTTGGCTACACCATTCGTTGATACTGATCCACTTACAATATCATTGTTCAGCGGAGAGGAGGTCCGCTTCCTGGACAGTTTCTGTAACATTCTTGAACTAGTGGAGACTCCTCTTTACGTTTTAAAGTCTTCCGTAGAGATATCCCCCCATTACCAAAAGGTGGCTTTTGGCTGAGCAGTCATATTTACTGCAGACGTTTCTTAGACATTCCAACAAAATACCATAGTGACTACTGGATAGGTGTGTTACATAACCTCTCCACATTCTCTTCCGTAGACCCACACACCTTTGTAGGCGTAGGCTGTTGTTGACTTGAAGGTCTCCGCAAACTTCTCGTTGGCATGGGCTCCTTAGATGTCGAGGGCGACACTTCACAATCTTCGATTATTATCTGAAAAGAAGAAGAAAACTGTCGAGTACTCTCACCCTGACGTAAAACATGCTCTCACGGGTGACTTACACTATTTCCGTTCGACTTATTTACAGCTTTTTCATTCTTTGCTTTACCACCTCTGGAAGAACTTCGGCTTGGCATCCCTTCTGCAAAAAAACATGCGCTGAATACTTTAATCAAAACACTGCGAAAGGCAAGACGAATATGGAATCTACCTCGCAATTTACTTGGTGAACTAACAGGGGTCAGCGGTGGATTCTTGCCCTCCCGTTTCATTTTCTCTTCAACAGCTACACTCTCTTGTTCCACCTGCAGCGGCTTACGGTTCGTTCGTTTGCTGACCTGAAAGATCGTGAACACGTGTCTCAGGGAAATGAAGTGACGTTCTGGAGACTACGAATACGCTTTAGGACAAAGGTGGTTAGGGATATCGCCGCCTGAACTGTAAACCAGGCCCGGTCCCACCCAAATATGCTTTCAAGAACATGATCTGTCGCCTTCAACCCTTTTCTGCACTAACTGCTTTGTGTGTCTCGCACTTCTGCTTGCTTTGCAGACCGTGGTGGGAGGGTACACATTACAACGGCAGACGTTTTCTCAGTAGGCAGGCACCAAAAATCTAAAAAGAAACTCAAAACATTCACTCACGGTAGTAATTTCTGGCGAAGACAGAACGTCACCACGATCCAGTTCTTTTCCCGTATTGGCACGACCCCTTCGAAGCTTTCTGAAAGCGAATAACGCTCTGCGTTGTCATACGTAAAAAAACTGTCGAGCGGAAACAAAATACAAATGTCACGAACGTCGTATTCTTGGAGGCACCTGCGCCCCTCTTGCTTGTGCTTGATGTTGCGTTAAGAAAACGTCGCTTCTCGTCCGTTGGCAGCTTCCCGTTTCGCTCCTTTTCATCCTCTATCAGTTCATGAGGAGCGTAGACCTGGAACACTCAAGTCGATATATGTGCTCTAGCACCTTAACCGTAATTGGCCTACCGTTCTCGAATGTTCAGTGTTCTTATCACGAACGAAGAATCGAGAGGAAAGAAGCGGCTTGCGCGGCTCATGTCGGATAGTCACCTTCGCTCTGTAAGTCAGCATCAACATTCCCAAATCCGCCAGTGCCCACATCTTCTGAAAAACCAGTCACATGAGATGAGTCTCCAGAGAGAGCGAAATTAACGAACTAGCCTTGCTTTGCCCGACGACTTCAGCCTGGCCAAGCTCTCCCCGCTTTCGTCTTTTTTCGAAGTGCGCATCGTTGGATTCCTTGATGTCTTGCAACAAACGGTAAATGAACTCGAAGTCAGTGTTTTCCTTCTTCGCCAAGAAAGCCTCCATGACAAACCACAGACATCTTAACAGAAATGCACCCCATAATTTGGGGGAAGTCTTTAAAAGCACAAAGTTTAAAGAAACAGCCTTAACCGTTACTGCAAGCGCAGAAATACTAACTCTTGCAGTGCTGCCAAGCTGGGCAAGTCGGAGTGAGTCGTGAGCATAGGCTGCTGTGCAAGCAACCATATGGAATAGGCGACCGAGTATTCGGGCTGGTGGTACGGTAGATACACTGAAACGAGGGTTTTAGCGATTACCGATCGTCACGCGACCGATAGTTGAAACCGTCATCTACAGTAGATCTTCGTCAACACACACAAAGAGCACCGAGTTTGAGTAGGCCAACTGGACGGGAGCAAAGTCTTGTGGCACCGGACCGCAATCTCGTCCCTTTCCCTCTCCCATCGTGGTGCGGTTGGAGTCGCGGACCAGTCGTCACGATGGCGCATGTCGCGATGTGTCGCGTGTAGCTGTAGCTCTCGGCGGCCTTCTGCGGCAGTGTGAATTAGCACCAGACTTATAATGGGCTAGCCACCGCAAGTCATTACAGGCCAAGTGCGCATTCAAAATGTCTCCACGACGCCCATCGTAGAAGTATAAATGAGTGGCGTATTCCAAAAGACTGATTCGTATAATAATGAGCGAAAGAATTTTTCTAGGAGAAGAATGGTTATGCTTTCGTCTAGCATCGCTTGACGTTGTTGATCGATGGGGAAATGAGCACCGGACAGCACAATTCGACGTTGTCGCGAAGTAGTAGTAGTATAAATGTTCAGAATAAAAACAAAAAGGAATACAAATCATTCCCTAACACAGCGGCGTGCAGTCTGTCTCCATTTCACCTAAACATGAACCTCTCCTTTTAATGGTTTGCGCAATGGTATCGAGATCGAGTAGCTGTTGCCAATAATTCGTCGACCGTGGGGATGAAGCCTTTCTTCACTTAGCAAATTAAACTGAAGCCAGGTTCATAAGCGCAGAAGCGCTGATTTCCCACGGACTTATCGTGGAACCATTATATGCACAACAAGGCGAAGTTAACTGATATAACACAGCCTCAACCAGCCATTTTAAGAACGCAAAAATTAAAGGATAAGCTGACTTGGAGAGAACCCAGCGGACTGAATGAGGCCACGCCGTCGGTTTATAGCGGAGACGAGGAATCCTCGACATTGCTCACGGTACCTAAACATAACGGAGACTATTGCAAAGGAACGAACCCAACGCACGGAAGAGACACGACAGAAAACCTACATCTTAACGGCCTGTTCTTCGTCACTGCTTGATGCGGTCACCAGACCCGCCAGAGAGAACAATGCAAGGTATTCAACGGTGAGCCTTGAAGAATAGTGGCCGTTTTATGGACGACAGCAAGAATACTACCGAAAAAAGCTTTACCTGTTCCTCAAAATGCCCTTGTTCAAGCGGCGGACGAAGTATGAACGGACGCAATCTGCACTATCCTAAAAACTCGGCTCTCAAAGCTGCACCCAAGCTACATTCAGAAGTTACATCATAAGGCATTGTTGGTCTTACAATCATCAGGGTTGCTAGAGTAGCGAACAGGTCGATGCCAACCATTTGAGAGTACTTCTGGATGTAACAAAGCTTCAGTAAGGACGACCCCGCTACCGCGCGTAGCCAGGCTTTTTCGGTCATTCTAAAGAGTAAGAGTTACAATTATTCAGAACATGATGAATAACGTAAAACAAACTCTGACGGAACATCAGATTCTATCGCGTAACATAGAGATCACATGCGAACAAAGGCATCAATTGCTTACGATATGTTCTTGTCCGGATCATGAAGATCACCAGCCGCTTGAATAAATGCCGCGAACATCTTGAACGTTTTTAAAGCCAGCGAGTCATCCTCTACCTCTCCGCCAGAACCGTAGAGGTAACGAGCCAGCAATTTCATACCGTACACCTGTGATATGGAAATAAATAGCGAGAAAGTATAAAAGAAGATAGTAAAGAAATGAAAAAATTAGGCAATGACGGCTAGTGTCGTAAATGCCAGAGATTTCACAGCAATCTAACGTTTTCCTTCAAGTTCTACGTTCAGCGCAGCCCATTTTTTATTTGAATGTGCAGCATCTAGGAGCTTCCACATTCCCTCAAGTCGCACACTTCTCATACGCTATACAAACAACAACCGTAGCAACTAGTCATATAGGAGCCTGTCACATTCGGCCACAATAAAATCGATAAAGCTTAAAGTTGTGTATCCTACTAATATAAAAGCGTTAGTCCGTCTGTGTGTGTGTTGTGTGTTGTGTGTGTGTGTGTGTGTGTGTGTGTGTGTGTGTGTATGTGTGTGTCACAAACCTGTGTAAGCCTGTGAAACGTGTGAAACATGTGAAGGTAACCCGCATGTACATGCAAAACCTGTCAACGTTACCCTCACGTGTAAACGATGAAGGAGTAGCCCGCTTCAACAAGTTGATAGGATCAAAGGACCTCTGCCGATCAATATTATTGATGGTTCGACAGGGGTTATCGATTTCCGTCCCGACTGACCGATTTCGGTGAGAGTCACGCGGATATGACGACCGACGAGTAGCTCAATAGAAGCTGGAAGGCTTAGATCGGGAGGTCAATATCGAATTGTATTATCGATTCAATACCGATCAATAACCGAATCGATATAATGCAATCAAACGATTGGCGGCCCGTAGGCCGCAGAACGTCTGGTTTAAAAGATAAAGACAAAGAATGACGTTAGTTATCATGTGTCATGCATTCTGCTTCTACAGGGATATCGTGGAGGTAGTTCGAACGAGTATTTGGTCTGCACAATGACATGTGGTAGCCAGCCGATGGAGAAATCAGTACTGTATCGTCCGCATATAAGTCTGATACCAATTCAATGATCTCAGAGAAATGGAAGGCACGACTGAGCTAAGCTGGACCCGGACGTTGGATTGATTTGTGGTGGCACGCGAAACCAGGCCTCACGTCGAATATTGCGACTGCACCATTTACGTATACACCTGGGAGAGAAAGTGCTCGTCTGACAAGGACAGAGGATAATCAACTAGAGCATCAACATCAACAAGAAACGAAGTCTTTTTCAGCCTGGCTGAAAACAATGGCGACGTATACATAGAGCTATTGTAAGTTCTGTCGTTTTTGCTACCGTGGTTTCAAATGCTGTGAACTCGGATATGCTTTGCAGTTTTGGTGTGGTGTTATATATTCTTGAAAGCGCATTTTCTCTTCTATTCAGAACCACTTTTGGTTTGGTTTCAAATATGTTACATGGATTCATTCAGGGCTTCGAAAAAGACATGGACAAGATGCAACTTCGCGCCATTTTTTTTGTTCCAGTTCAAACTGGGACGTAAAGCAGTAGAAACAGCTCGAGACGCAATACCACAACCCCGCATTTGGGCCGGAGACTACTTGTGTACGCACGGTGGAGCGGTGGTTCAGCAGATTGTGAAATGGAGATGAGAAACTCGAAGATGAACAACGCAGCGGGCGGCCTTCGGAAATCGACGACGACCAGTTGAAGGCGCTAGATGAAGTGAATCCGCGCCAACTCTTCGAGAGCTGGCTTCTGGATTGGGAGTATCAGACGAATCAGTTTGCATCCATGTGCAGAAGATCGGAAAGAGAAAGAAGCTGGACAAGTGGGTGCCGCACGATTTCACCGAGAGTGGGAAGGCTCGCCGTTTGCAAGTATTGTCAGCGCTCCATCTATGCAACAAAAACGACCCGTTTTTGGAGCGAATTGTGACGTGTGACGAAAAATGGATCGACAATCGACGACGAAGTGCTTAGTGGTAGGAAATTGACGAAGCACCTAAACACTGTCCAAAGCCGAACGTGCACCAGGAGGTGATGGTGACGGTTTCGTGTGCCACCGGTTTAATTCACTGTAGCGTTCTCACATCTGGTGAAACAATCACGGCGGAAAAGTACTGTCAGCTGCTGGTCGAGATGCACAAGAAGCTCCAGCAAATGTATCCAGCGCTGATTAACAGAAGGAGACCGATACTTTTGCACGACAACGCTAGGCCATACTTATCGATGATCACCAGGCAGAAGCTCCATTCTTTGGGGTACGAAACACTGGACCATCCATCGTATTCGCCCGACCTATCGCCTACAGACTACCACTTTTTCAAACATCTCGACGGCTTCCTTCGCGGAAAATACTTCAGGAATGGTCATGATGCAGAATCCGCTCTCGAGGAATTCATCGCTTCTAGATCTCCGGAGTTCTACGCTACTAAGATAAATAAACTAGTATCTCGTTGGCAAATATGTGTAGACAAGTGCTCCGACACGCCTAACGGCGTGTCTCGCACTTGCGCGACTTTGCACCATCACTGATCTAGAGAAGGTAGCTTTTGTCAAACTTGAAATTCGCTAACATCTAGGACCTGCTGCGTACTTCATCGGCATCAAGCCGTTCACCACTTCGGTACCTTTCATCATAGACATTTTCTCCACACCGTACAGTAACATCATTGGTTTATGCTGCGCACTACTTCGGCCCCTCCACTGTGTACACGTCTTCCGAATCCTGGCGCCAGTATCCCCCTCACTCGTTTCTTGTTTCTAGATCTAATTGCTGGTCCGCCTTTACTGGTCTTCCCCCCCCCCCCCACCTTCCTGGTCCCAACCCCTGGCCCACTTCCTTGTTTTCACTATTGACCCCCTACTGGTCTCTTCTTACTGGCTTCCCCGCCCTGGTCCCTCCTTCAGGTTGTTCCTTTCCTTTCTGGACGCTCACCTGGTTCACTCTGAAGGGCCCTTACTTCCCTTCTCCACCATTCCTTGGTGGTCCTACCATGCTCAAGGCAGACGTCAGTGACACGTATTCGGAATGAAACGCTCAGAAACGCGCGCAGACGGCGCTGAGTCAAGCAGGGGAGGGCTGCGCTTCCTCTGCTGCAACATCCCATGTTGAACGGCAAACATTGCCTGTGCGAGGTATGCAAAGGCGTACCTGGCGCGGGTAAAGTTTTCCGTTCAACATGGGATAATGCTGAGTTCTGAATGCGGCCGGTCGTCGTGCGACGACGATGAGACCTCTGTTTCCTTTCTTTTCGATCTTCTGAATCCAGACGGTTGTGGTGCGACGAAGGGAACCCGCCTTCTGGATTCAGGGACTCAGAAACGCGCGCAGACGCCGTTGTGTCAATAGAGAGGAGGCTGTGCTTCCTCGGCTGGAGGAGCATCCCTTGTTGAATTCTGGATGCGGCCGCTCGTCGTACGACGACGGTATCACCTCTTTTGACTCCGTATTCTTGTTGCGCGACGAAGGGGATCCGTATTCTCGATTCAGATGCTCAGAAGCGCGCGCAGGTGTCGCTGCGTCAAGCAGGAGGAGGTTGTGCTTCCTCTGCTGCAGCAGTAAAGTTCTCCGTTCAACATGGGATAATGCTGAGTTCTGAATGCGGCCGGTTGTCGTGCGACGACGATGAGACCTCTGTTTCCTTTCTTTTCGATCTTCTGAATCCAGACGGTTGTGGTGCAACGAAGGGAACCCGCCTTCTGGATTCAGGGACTCAGAAACGCGCGCAGACGCCGTTGTGTCAATAGAGAGGAGACTGTGCTTCCTCGGCTGGAGGAGCATCCCTTGTTGAATTCTGGATGCGGCCGCTCGTCGTACGACGACGGTATCACCTCTTTTGACTCCGTATTCTTGTTGCGCGACGAAGGGGATCCGTATTCTGGATTCAGACGCTCAGAAGCGCGCGCAGGTGTCGCTGCGTCAAGCAGGAGGAGGTTGTGCTTCCTCTGCTGCAGCAGTAAAGTTCTCCGTTCAACATGGGATAATGCTGAGTTCTGAATGCGGCCGGTCGTCGTGCGACGACGATGAGACCTCTGTTTCCTTTCTTTTCGATCTTCTGAATCCAGACGGTTGTTGTGCAACGAAAGGGACCCGTCTTCTGAATTCAGGGACTCAGAAACGCGCGCAGACGCCGTTGTGTCAACAGAGAGGAGGCTGTGCTTCCTCGGCTGGAGGAGCATCCCTTGTTGAATTCTGGATGCGGCCGCTCGTCGTACGACGACGGTATCACCTCTTTTGACTCCGTATTCTTGTTGCGCGACGAAGGGGATCCGTATTCTGGATTCAGATGCTCAGAAGCGCGCGCAGGTGTCGCTGCGTCAAGCAGGAGGAGGTTGTGCTTCCTCTGCTGCAGCAGTAAAGTTCTCCGTTCAACATGGGATAATGCTGAGTTCTGAATGCGGCCGGTCGTCGTGCGACGACGATGAGACCTCTGTTTCCTTTCTTTTCGATCTTCTGAATTCAGACGGTTGTGGTGCAACGAAGGGAACCCGCCTTCTGGATTCAGGGACTCAGAAACGCGCGCAGACGCCGTTGTGTCAATAGAGAGGAGGCTGTGCTTCCTCGGCTGGAGGAGCATCCCTTGTTGAATTCTGGATGCGGCCGCTCGTCGTACGACGACGGTATCACCTCTTTTGACTCCGTATTCTTGTTGCGCGACGAAGGGGATCCGTATTCTGGATTCAGACGCTCAGAAGCGCGCGCAGGTGTCGCTGCGTCAAGCAGGAGGAGGTTGTGCTTCCTCTGCTGCAGCAGTAAAGTTCTCCGTTCAACATGGGATAATGCTGAGTTCTGAATGCGGCCGGTCGTCGTGCGACGACGATGAGACCTCTGTTTCCTTTCTTTTCGATCTTCTGAATCCAGACGGTTGTTGTGCAACGAAAGGGACCCGTCTTCTGAATTCAGGACTCGCTCAGAAACGCGCGCAGACGCCGTTGTGTCAAGCAGGGGAAGGCTGCGCTTCCTCTGCTGCAGCAGCATCTCATGCTCAATTCTGAATGCGATGCCTCGTCGTTGGACGACGGTGTCTCCTCTTCTGACTCCAGAAGGTTGTGGTGTGACGAAGGGAACCCGTCTTCTGGATTCAGGCACTCAGAAACGCGCGTAGACGCCGTTGTGTCAAGCAGGAGGAGGCTACGCGTCCTCTGCTGTAACAACATCCCATGTTGAACGGCAGACGTTGCCCGCGCGAGTTACGCGGAGGCGTCGCAGGGGATTCCATGAGATTGCGAGTGCTTCCAAGAGGCGTATCTCAGCCAGGTTCCCAACCTGAGTGAGATACGCCTCACCATCTACAGGGCAGGGAGATAACTCAATTATATAGTGGTAGATTGTAATGGTTCTTATTTCGACTAATAAAGTTGTGTTTCAGCTGAGATATTCACGTTTGAAGTTGAAGGTCAAAAAACGACAGAACTTTGGTAACGACCAAGTACTTGATGCCGAATCAAATACCATGCTAGTGAGCGTTCATATTAAAAAGAGAGGGGTAATAGCATAGTTAAGGTGAACATAAGCGGCTCCGCAAGGTTCTCTATTATAACTCTACCCCATGAATGCAAGATTCTTAAGGATGGCGTAATTCTGATGCCTAATTGTATAGTAAAACACGACCCTTGTTCACAGAAAACATACCTCAGGAATAAATGAAGTTGTAGCTAAGACAATGATGCGGTCAAAAGAAAATGAAGACTAAAAGTTAAAATGTGTAAAGAAAAACAGCTAATATGGGCAAAGAGGGAAAAGGATAAAGGGGAGTGTTAATCAACACCTTTTGGGATGCGCCACTTATTCTGTTTCTACGGGAAGTCGTGATGGTAACTTGAGTGCCCATACAATTAGATGTGGTGAGCTTCGGTGGAGAAGTCAGTGTTTTATCCTTCCAGACTAGTCGTGTGCGAGTACAACGATCACGGATGTAATCGTAATCGAGGCTTGCATGGTCCTCGCGGGAAACTCGAACCTGATTCGAGATGCAGCCGGAGCCTCCTCTGACTCCGCTGCCACACTCTAACTATGAAGCTCCAGGAAATCCTAGGTTTTTGAACAAATATGAGGAAATTTTCATTTCTCAAATTTTCAACAATAAAATAGAAGAAGGCTTCCAATGAAAACTGGTAAGTAAAGCGAAGTAAAGGGCATTTTTTCAGAGTGTCAGCACACTTGAAAGGTTACTCACCTTGGGAGGACAATACTTAGAAACAGTCTGTTCTTCCAGAGGAATGAGAAGATCTGGTTCGCCATGATTTCCCTCGGACATTGGGCTTAGAATCAGCTGAAATTGTAACAGAAGAGCCCATTCAGTGAGGATACCAGTTTGCTTTTAATCACTTACACCGGGTACGACGAATTCGGCAATCAGCACTTTGACACGAGCACCGAATTCATGGGGCAGATCACGGTGAAATTCGGAGATCACCTGCAGTGCATTGACGCACGCGCCAGGCTTATCCATTGTCACGCGTTCCTCGATTTCCTTGAGAAGATGATATTTCTGTTGAGTTCGGTCACAAAGGCGAATAAACAGTGCAATGAAAACGGTCGGTCCGTTACGTACCGAATACACTTCGTTGAAGCGCGACGTGCACTCCTCCCTGCCTAGAAGCCGACATATCACTCGAACCGCCAGCTTGCAGCATCGGCCAAATCCATCGTTCTCGCTCATGAGCACTTCCCAAACTTGCTGAATTGGAGCCTGTATGTCAGTGTCTTCACCAATGTGCAACTGCGAAGAAGCTTCACCGTATTCCAAGAAAATACATTCGTTTAGCGCACCCAATCAAGCGTACTCTTAGTGTAGTTCCACTATTTTGACAACGGGTCAAAAAGTTATTCTTGTCAACTTTGAGCCTCTGAGCATATGTGAAGCAACTGAATAATCTTTAAATTTTAGTTCAATTGAACGTTCATGGGGTGGACGGGATTTGAATGACCTAGTCGAATTAACTCTTCACACAACCATGGATCAGCAATCAGCAAATACGAGCTAGCTGATACTTAGAAGCAGATGAAGGTCGAGAACGAACAAATCAATAACCTCGGATACAAGCGTAGATGAGTTTTACACTGCGT
The DNA here is from genome assembly GCA_947396885.1 of Heligmosomoides polygyrus polygyrus. Lineage (NCBI taxonomy): Eukaryota > Metazoa > Nematoda > Chromadorea > Rhabditida > Heligmosomidae > Heligmosomoides > Heligmosomoides polygyrus. Next base: position 76,197,026 of record OX377203.1, on the reverse strand, counting down.
TAAAAACAAGATAGAAGCCCGTCTCTTATGATTACATTCCCGTGCAGAATAATGGATTTTCCAGTAAATTTAGCGTCACCACGCTATAACACACATCAAACATCACAGCTGTTCTCATTGCTTATAGTCATAATGTCAGCGACGGGAAACTCCGACTTCGGAGTGCTGAACAAAAAATTAAAACTGATTCAAACAAATCTATCGCTTTAGATGAACTTAATTTAAAAATAAGACGCAAAACGAAGCCATTTCCAACAAAAAACGTAACCCTGTATGTGAGACTACACGACTGCTGCGTCAGTGAGACTCTTTTTACAGTGTCTTCCGTTGCACCACTTCGTCATTGCCAGAACCACCAATATCGATTAGGCTGCATGATCGACACAGATGAGTCTGTAAAACCATAGGTGGGCATATTATTTTCGCTAGGTTGCTCCACATATTTAGATAGCCGATGTTCTCGCAAAACTTAACTTCTTGAGTATTTATGTATCGTCACGTTTTAGCACACTAGAGAAAGGAGGGGATGACGATACGGTTGAAAGACCTAGTAAGCGACGCTACTTATCAACGGCACACAGGCTCCGGTGTAGTACATTAGAGTCCATATGTGTGTGTACATTTGTATATCTCACAGGGGAACTTGTCCGAACAAATGACAGGTGGAGATCAGGGATGAGCGGATTAACCGTTATTCTTTATCCGTTATTCGGTTTCCGGGGGGATTTTGCCTATTCGTTTTGTTGTTCGTTATCCGGCGATTTTGTGCCGGATAACGAACAACAAATTAGCTGAATCTTAGCTTTGGACATGGTGATGGGTGTACTATGTACAGGATCCTTCACGATCATAAGAGTGGTCGTCAGAAACAACAGAAGTATTCAAATCTAGAAGGGTTAATTGAAGTTTCCTCACATGGGAACTGGCTACATAGTTTTAAAAATATCTAACTTCCAGCCTTACAGAAGGCCCGCTAAGCCTGCACCATACTTATATGAGGCCTACTTAGCAAAGCACTGTTCATTCATCTCAAGCCATGTGCTGACCAATAAGGCATACAAACTGCTACTAGCAATTGTCAAAAGTGGAAAGGAAGAATTTTTTACCCGATCTTTCCATCGTATCATTTGTGGTTACACCATCGCAGTATGATCCATTGGATTGCAGGCGGTAATGGTAACTTTTTAGCCATATGCTGTCGTGAAGTATCGAAAAATACTGCAGTACAGCAATGAATACTAGTAAAAGAAATAGGATTAATTCAAATACATAGAGTAAGCAACTTCTTCATTAAAAATTTTAGGGGAGCAATAAACTACTGAACAAACTTATCATGGGTGAAGACATGAAGATTTGTTTTAATTTGTGAATTTTTTGTGAAACTTATCTGCAACATAGGGAACACTTCCGTTTTGGGGCTGGATCGGATATTCTTCCTCTGCTCCAGAGGGGATGGGTCGGATATTCTTGCTCAGGTTCAGAAAGTCTGGATGTCATAATTCTTTGTGTGTGTTTGCCGTACACAACTGCTTGCAGATACTGTTCCAGATTCCACGTTGAAGTACCTTGGATCTTGGGATGCTATGGAACAGCCGTTAATGCGGCGGCTGCAAAACGTTTGCAAACACTACTGAAATGTCTAGAAATGGCTTATAAATTACCAGTGCTGTAAGCCCTGATCTGTTGTTGAAATTAGTGCAATTTAAAGCGAGTTTTAATTTTTGTTGTTTGTTCGTTATCCGCTTTTCCGTTATCCGGCCATTTTCGGGCAAAATTATCCGTTATCCGCTATCCGGTTTTCAAATTTTCATTATCCTCCCATCCCTGGTGGAGATCCAAGGGTTAAAATGTACTCCATATATAGATGTGTCATACATATTTATCTTGCGGAAAGCCTATGTTTCCGTAGATGGAACGTGTAATATTCTTGATGTTTTAGCAACGACAGTAAAAATAAGAGCGCTCTTAAATGTTCAGTGAAATTACTTTTTCTAGGCTAAACACAGTGCACTTTAGAGCACTTCTCCACACTGATTAAAAACAGTTGTTTCGTCACCTTTATTTGAACAATTTATAGGTGCTTACATTTACATTTAATCGTGGCCAATTTTACTATTCCATGTCAGGATGGTCCGCTTAGGTCGTTTCAGTCAAGACATAGCAAAAAACGCAAACATCCGGGAGCAGCTAGAAGTTGCAAGGCTATGGGACTGATTGGGGTGCAACACTGAGCAGCAGAGTGATAAGCCTCAACATAGGAATATTGGTAAGCCTACGTCTCCGAACCTCGCAATCGAGACCTGCTATCGCTATGCTACCCTACTCATTCTAATGTAGTCGATCTCTCCCTCGAAACTACCCGAAGGATACGTGCTGTGATCGTAACCTTTCAGTGGTTTAGGCAAGTCAAGCAAGTCAAAAAAGCACTGCTAAAGAGAAAAGTTGGAGCCCGGGAAACAGGACAGAACTGAGATCATGTCGCAACAAATGAACACCTGCATTTCATGTCAAAACTTTTAGCTCACCGAGGCAACGGTATCGCACCATTTCTGCTCCTTAACCTTCAGACTTGACTGGAGAGTGACGTGGTAAAGCACTTGAAGACCGGTCTCCACTACAACGGTTTAACATTACGTGTGATTAGGATGATGGTGAGTGACGACCCGAAATATTAGCTTACCTGCTGCCGCATTTTCGGAAGAAATTATCTTCACCAGGCTGTGTATAGCATCACGTCGAGAAAAAAGATGCGGAAAATTTTCTCCCCAAATCTAAACCAAGCAAATTTTAACACACTAGCATAAGTCGACATGAATTTTGTGGTGGAAAGGGTCCTGGAACCTTTAGCAAGCGGAGAACGCTCGGGAATTTGATGTTCGCCTCGATGTTTCCACAGTCAGCGTCGGATTGAACTCTCAGGAATACGCGTAGGAACTCCTGAAAATGAACTGTAGTCTTTACAGCAGAGTGCTAACAAAATGAAGCCTTCTGAGCGGTCTCCTCCAAAAATATTTTACTATAACAATGAAAAAACCAACCGCGCTACTATCCTGATCCATTATGAGAGGGGCAACCCTCTCCGTGTAACGTCGTATATTAGTCTGACAATCTTTCGGAATTGTACCTACACTTTCCGAGCGCGCCACCAGTTCCTTCTGAAAACAAACAATTTTCACATAAAATCTAAAACGGAATGAGTTTAGAAAAAACATCCGCGAATCTCGTAGTAATAAGCGAGCTCCATGAATAAATTAGAACAAAAACTTACACAGGCGTCCTCCACTTTACTAGTTGTGTAGTCATTGGAGACGAGATACTCGGCGTTCTCGAAACATTTTTGGTCAGTCGAGAGCAAGTTGGCGAAGTGTTTCAGGGCTATTGAGAACTGAAATACGTAAAGAATTGGATCTACCACTCGATATTATAACGAGATCTTTTTTCAAGGTTACGCTAATGGCTCACGAAGTGATAGCGAAAGACAACCCAGTCCAAAGTGTCCAATTTCACCTTAGGTACCCATATGAATACAAAAATCCTGATCGGCAATTTCAACCGTGAATGCAACCAGCAAAAAGATTCCATCCGACATTTTGACCACCTCTGTAACAGGGTGGAACGTTAAGAAGGTGATTGTTTTACAAAGCACCTGTGGGTCCGTGTCCAGGACGATACATTTCAGAAAATATTTTCATTGACCATTTCTTTCTATCTGAAGCTCTTTACCCCTGACATGTCTTCCCTTTTCCAGCCAACGACTTCTGACCGAGAACAAAAGCTGAGATATGTGATGAATGAACCAAATTCTAACACAACCTACCCCAGTTGGATCGTGATGAGTGCTGCTAATCCGCTGAATTTTGGATTGAAGCTGTGCTTTGTCTTCTGATGCAGCTTGTCGAGAGATGATATCAAGCATTTCACGCAATATTCGACGATGAACAGCAGATCGTGCCACTATTTCGGCAAATACTCTGCAAAGCACCTCTTTTCACAAATGAATGTCCACATCACCAGCGATGCTTAGCAGTTCTAAACGTCTACTTCTCTGCGATCACGAACGAGTGCTACTTATGCACATATCAAGCTGAACTTCTACTCACTGAGCTTCGAACTTGTCCAGCTTAGAGAACAGGTCAATCATTGACTTGATTCGTTTCGTCATCTCCATCTTGTAAGGGATTATGTAGGAAGTGAAGTAGCGTTCGATCATCAGTCTGAAGAGTCAAAAGCGTGACTTCCGCATCCTGCATGAAAAGCGCCTGCGGAAAGAGACCCACTTTTCTTCAGTCATGCTTGCGAGCATATAGAGAGCAAGAGCCTTCTTTGGAATAATGGCAACCGACGCCGTTTCCGACGCCGTGTGCTCGTCGCTCATAATCACTTTGTAATACAAGCATAACAACTTGGCAATGACCTCATGTCGAATTTTGGGCTGAAGAAATGATGAAGTAAATAACAAATACAGCAGAACTCCTAGGATAGAGGCATTCCTCAAATATAAAAAGGCAGAGCCTCTCAACCTTTTTGTCCTTCATTCGATCACAGCATGCCATAATTAGTGACTCGTTAACTGCATCAAGTTTCCTTCTTGCTGTTTCGATAATGCAAACAACTGCCGTCAGACGAACGGAGTCGTCTAGATCGCGTGTGAGACTACTAAGAGCCGCTTAAAATGTATGCCCTCACAAACTTGTATCAGCGAGGCTTAATTCAATATTTAATGGTTGAGCTTTGATCATTTATCGGGGAATCAAACGTTGTACCTACCAGATACTTGCCCTCTTAACTGACTATGCCGGAGCAGAATCATACCAGCGTCTCTCGCGCAAACCTCCCTTACCTCCGTGGATGTATCTTTGAACCTGAAACATATGGAAATAATTTGCGGGAAATACATGTTACCTTGATGAATCGATGAAGGCTGTGTAATCATGAAACAATGAATCATATAAGGTGATTGTGTGACAATATATCCATGTCATGCAACAACTACTGGGGTTTCAAATGATCCCGAACTTTACCTGTCCAGGTAAAACTTCCACAGCTTGGGGTGATCGTCGTAGAAGCGCGCCTTTCCACTTGAGGCCAGTTTTCCAACAAGTTTTGTGGCTAACACACGCTGCTGGTCGTCTTCCGCCTGAAAGAAAAAGGCGCTAGACAATCTAGTTCATTTAACCGTTCCTCTACTATACGCGTTATGCTTTGTCTTGAATCTCATTAGTATCCAAGTTGCACAGAATGATGACAAAAAGAAAACGATTAGCAAACTAACACGCAATGATGTCGAGATCTGCGGCAAAACAGGAGCCACCAGCTCGGGAGCCACTTCGTGAAGTTCCAAGATGACCTCATGAAGTTTATTTCGACCACTTCCGACCATGTCACATTCTAGCGGAAGTCCACCGGATAGTAGTGATTGTGTTAGTAACTAAAGTGAGCATAGAGCGTCTTCAGAGAATCTTGGTTTTTGGCATTCTGTGGCGAGTCTTTTGCGGCTTAGTTGGTTGGTTTCCCGTTCAGCCAACAAAGGTGCCATTTAATCTGGGGTTGGTGAGTTGGTACCAGACTTGTCCGAGAAAGACAATGCACACAGCCGTTATTCGGCTGTTCACCGCACCCTCTTCAATGTAGTTGCCCCGACTTAACGCTATGATAAGTTTTAGGTCTAGTCGGAGACTAAACAGCTGCGAATGGTTTCCAGTAAAAGCTAATACTACCCGTCTGTAAACCCCCTGTCATTTGCTTGAAACTTCTTGCGCTATGTTGTTGTTCCCGGACTTTCCCAAATGTCGTTCAATTTTTTTTTCTTCGTGAACTTGAAGATGGTTGAGTGACATGTTACGACGAAGTCAAAAGAGCTAAATTCACTTACGGACTGAATAGCTGCTTCAAGTGATGTCTGCGAGACTTGTACAATTTGTCGAGCCATGTTGTAAGATTCATTATTATTGAGCTATAATGATAACAAAATCACCAAACACGATTGCACATGCTGAAGCACTCTTATGGAGCGACTTGTCCCACTGGCATACAGTGATAACATGACGCTCTAGTAACGTTGACACATGAAGCAGAAAATGAAGCGCTACCTTTTGTGGGTTAATAAGGTAGAAAAAAAGAACATCCAACACTTCCAAGGATACTTGATCAACATCTCGCAACAACTTCGAGATCATCCCGATTAAAAGGGCAATCACCTGGAACATTTGATGACAGCCGTTCAGGCCATTTCACGTGTGCATAATAAGCCATCGTTCCCATCGTTTTTACCTTATCTCTACTGTCCACCTTCTCCTCTCCATCATCATCTGTTGCAATGTTGTCGTCTGGTGTGCTTCTAGCCTCCGCCTTCCACTCCTTTCCGTTTGCTACTTCCATAGCGGTTTTAAGCAGTAAACGAATTACTTGGTTAGCATCATCTTGAGGCAGCTCCAGACACAAAACCAAAGTGCTAACTACACTGAGATTCTGAAAACCGCGTCGATATTTACAAGAAAACAAGTCAGGAAGGCGAGACTATACCTCAAGCAGATAGAAATAACGCCGAAACAGTGGATTGCTCGGGGACTCGAGACCTTTCAACGCCTTCACAATAAATATTAGAACATTCTAAAGCAGAGGTACATGAACAATGAGAGCGCTGACCTAGAAAGCTTAGCTGCACTAACCTTGAGCTGTGACGGGTCTCCAAGAGGAACGTTTGGGGCAAACACTCGAAGAATGTCGGCTAGGCAGCAGGCTAGCCAGATCTGCACATCCTTGCTGTTGTTTTCAAGAAATCGCTCATTGGCAAGATGACGTATAAGGCTTTGGTATCTATTGGGCTGGCCGCATTCGTCATTCGTGTCCGACACCTGCAGCGCCTCTGACAGTGTCTAAACAAAGCACAATATACGCGCAAAATTTTCGCAGAGCCGAGCGCACAAGGGACTATATAGACATCAAGCGCGCTATGCTATAAAGGCGGGGGGAGAGGGTGCTTTCGCGTAGCTACATGTCAATTCACTCTCACCTCTTTTTTCCAATCAAACAACTACCTGCATAAGCCTCCAAACAAGGGAATGGAAACAAGGATAAAGGCACTCCTAGCAAAGGCGTTTTAGTCCGGTCACACGGAGTCTTTCTTCCTATCTACATAGCACGGAGCTCAGTTATAGAACTGCTTACTCGTTTTCTTTTTTAACATCTGTCCCGTTCCTCTTCTCCCGCGTCACTGTATTTTTTATGAGGTAATCTCCTAAATACCATAGCGTTGATTCAGCCTCACCTTCAACTTTCTGACCAGTTCACTGTTATTACTAGTACAAGCTATCGGCGTGCAGTTTGGAGGGTATTCGATGATTTCTACCATCACTCAGGAATTTGAACGGCACGCAGAAACCTGAAATGAGTTCAATCCACACGAGCAGAGGAAAGGAAGGACCAATATTCGCAACCATAGCATGAGCACATGGAAAAATGCAGAATATCGCCATATATAAGCCTGGGAACATAAAGCACAGCATGAGACACGCAACTAAACAGCCAAAGGTGGTGAAGAGGTGTCCGCCGAGAATTCGACGAGTTTTCGCACAGTGCTCAGGAGGTCGTTGAGGGACGATGTGAGTTCCTTCTCTCTGCTCAGTGCCAACAATGAGCTGGCTAGGTTTCCATTTATTCTCAACAGCGATACCGAATAATGAACTAAATTCCAGCAATTATCTGAAAAAACCTAACGATACTTGGCGCTACTTAAGAGAGTCGACTTCGTACTCTACCGCACGACGTGTATGTGCTCAATGTGGAGGGTGAAATGCGGCCCAGAAGGGTCATCATGAAACGTTTCAGTCTAGCGAAGTTAATTAACGTAGTTGGCAAAGCCAAACCACAAACTATTATCGCAGGTTAAGAACAGACAGAAGACGAAACAACGTCACGTCAACAGTTTCCACCATTTCCACCTGTTCCTTTTACCCCGTTCATGACGGATGACCGCACTCGTAATCACTTTCTACTTTTCTCCATATACATACCGCTAAGAGAATGTGTTCCAAAACATTTGAAATTCGATAATTAAGAACGACAGCATCACTTGATGACTGCAGAATGAAAAGAACGTTCGTTATGTAATGAGCGGGCTTTTGCACGCATAGGGGTAACACGAGTCAGAGGAGCCGCATCCCGGAGTTCTTATCTTGTCCAGCGCTGGTTGCAAGTCTAGAAGGGAAGACGTCCAACTTCGTTTTCCGGAAACTTTGCCCAGAACTTTAACAGACGCACACACATTTTAATGGTCGCATTAAATCTAAGAGCCTGTTCATATTTCGCGACAGCAGCGACAAGAGCGCAGCTCGCGTGGCGTGCACGGCGTGCACAGCGCGCGGAAGTATGAACGGGCGACAGCAGCAACTAGAGCGGCTAGAGCAACAACGCCGGCGCTCGAGTATGAACACTTTTCGGCGGCGCGCGCTCGGTTTTCATCGATATGCATATTTTGCACGGGCAACAAGTCGCTCTCGTCGCGAAGTATGAACAGGCCCTAAGCTTGCTTTGATTAGGGTAAAGCAGCCAAGTATGGAAGAAGTATAGGATGGACTCTCTCTCTTTTTCTCTGACCTGTGCCGAGTTCCCAATGTTGGGTAGGCAGACGAATGTTCAGTCTGGAAGTGCTTTTTAATACCACAGGATCGTAAAGCTTTTGAGGCCATTCAAGCCAAGGAATCTTCTCGTTCCTGAAAGGAAAATGATTTAGGTGGCCATACTAGCAGTTATGGTCTTCACTAAAACCACTTTACGCTTAAGGTCTTACAAGTAGTTTTAAGTTCCTGAACTATTGCTCATAAAAAAACGTTTCAACAAAAGTCGGACGGAAAGCTGTACTCGGCATTAGTTATAGGAATGTGAAGGGGTTGCACACTGTTAGATGTAGAGGGACAAGTCTTTGCATGTACTTCACTTCACTGTTATCCCTAGCATAAAGGATAACACATCAATGTTACGCAAATATCCCTCATTTTCCTAGGTTCTAATGAGTATGAACATCACTTCATGGAAAATATTACTCCTCTGAAAGTCTCTCACGCTTGAAAATGCAGCGACAGTAGTTTTTGACATGGATACGGTTTTGAATACATGGGGAACGATATGCTATTATATGCTTTGAAACCAATTATGACAACATACCTAGAGGTCTAGACAGAACTAAACAGCTTAAGTTACCTTGTCGAAGAATAGTCGAAGAAGGATAACGACATGACCATTATGTTTAGGATTCTTACAAATAGAGTTTCGACAGATACCACGATTTCGTGGCCGTCTCAGACTACGAATAGGAGAGGGAACCTAAGGCTTTACCCTTCTGTTCCAAGATCGCAGGCGAGATCAAACTTCCTCAGTTATAGAAATCTCAAAGAAGTGAACTTATTATTAGGATGAGAATATCATAAAATATGTAAGCTCGTTCTAGTACTTAGTGGTTCGTGAGGAGTTAAGAGAGTTGTGCTGTGTTTAGTATCGTTATGTTCGTTGTAGGTCTATCTGAGCTAGTAGTTTATGTAACATCACCTATGTGTAGCATTACTATGACCACGTCCGATAAGTAAATAAATAAATAAATAAATAAATAAATAAATGTATTTCCGTTTTCGTGTTTCGTATTCCTTTTTCCAAACATTTCTGACCCCTTCCGTCTTCCACTTTTCCAACGAAAAATCCACACGCCGTAGTGAACACGCTGCAACCATGGGCCGTAAAGTGCGAGTTGCAGTGGCAAGTAAAGTAGAAGACACACCACAGATAGATTTAAAATATCACAGATACAGAACATTACGAGTGTTCAGTTAAACAACATGACGAGATCAATTCCGGCGCTGCTGTACCTTCTCATAGGATTTCTTGACAGTCCTCTTAATTATTTCGTTGCATTTCGCTAAGCGCTTAGGCTTAAAGTGTGCCTGCCTTCCCCTAAGGATCCAGACAACAATTTTTTCGTTGAATAACTTTTTGTACTACCATTATTGCCGCAGATAATCGCTCCCTAGGAGGCTTCACCAAACAGTGCAGAGAAATACACACTGAGCCGTACAGCACCGGAAATTCAAATGAACTGGCTCGATGTACTTCTCCGACACTAGAAAGAAAGCAGCCATCCGAGTGTATTCGATTCCTTAGAAAAAGCAGGGAGATCGGTGTGGAAGAGAGACCGATCCCGCTGGGCAGACGCTCCTGTCTGGTGGTAGCTCTGACGGAGCGATCCTGCCCGCGCTGATCTGAGGTCTTCTCCAAAATTTGTTCCCCTATAAAACCTTTATAGGAAACTTGGGGCTGCCTAGATGGCTTGTGCCTATGTTGCAGCTCTCGTGGACGCGTACAACAGCCACACAACACGGCTTCCGTTGAGGCGGAAGAGAGCACCTGAACCAGACAAGGGAAGGAACTGCGAGGTGTGACTGACCCAACTCCACCGCTTTAAGATGCCTTCCGCACAGACCCACCATGTACTGTTTAAGACACATAGATCAAGACACAGATCGATATTTCGCGTCGAAACTACCGGATTCACTCACAGTATTATAAAAATCCGACTCCTGACTTTGACACCGTAACCCGGCCGGGCTACTCGTCCCCGCAGATTTGAAACGGGCGCGAATGTTCCCATACTTGGTTCACGTGTGAATCATGAGCTCACTCACGGTCACGTTCACAGTATTATGAAAAGTATTGGGTCGTGAACCACTCGATAGCCATTAGAACTAACCACTTGCTCCGCTGGCAATATGCCAGCTCCTGCTGGAGTACCACGCAAACTTGCACATCAATCCGTGCCGAGACTGCTTTCGTCGCTGAGGGGGACATCGGAGATGGGTTGTGCGCTCTTCGAGCGCACAACTCGGCTAGGGAAGGGACTCCAGGGTGTAGTGCGTCCAAGGTGCTCGTGCAGGAACTGCTCCCGTCTCCAAGTGCTCTCCTGTAGCGGCGGTGGAAGAGCCACGATCCGCCACCGACCGCTCAACGACCCTCCTCCATATCGACTGACCATGGTGTCGGTGGATATCGAAAATGGCCACGTCGATATGACGCGACATCAGGAGAATCTGGTTAGATCTAAGTAAGACCGAACCACTCCATGGTATTTCGCATTTTTCGCCATGGAATTCGAGATCGAGCACAAGGTCCATGTCAGGATTCGAGTCTTCAGAAATCTGACGAAACTGTCGGGCAAGCAGTGCGAAGGAAATCTGAATCTCCTTACGAATTGCCGAGGTCTGAACGCAAGGAGTGAGCTAAGTGCGGCAAAGCCAGGTTCAAAAAACGATGCGTCGATATTCCTGCCAACGTGCTCCAGTCGATCAGGGCGCTCCACGGCAAACGGTTTTCCGCCGGTTCCAGGGCAAGGGACAACCGCGACTCGTGTCCTCGCCGCTGCGTTGGGCCGTCGGCGCCCTCCAGACCAGAGATTCCCCTCGCACCGCTCCCTGCGTCTCCTCTCGCCTGCGCCAGAGTCCAGACAGCGGAGCACTTCGACACTAGAGCTCCAAGCTGGGGCAGATCCATCAACGACCTACAGCAACCTCACGGTGAAAACACTGCCGAGATCACTGGTAGCGCAGCTTGTCGAGCGGCATGGTGAAACGCTTCACCAAGTCGCTTCTTGATAAGTCGCGTATCGGGAATTTCGTCTGCATTTTCTCCGTTACATTGCTGTGGGTCGTTGATGAATCCCGGCCCTGGTTTGTCAACATCACTGACAAGGGATCTGAGGTTCGCCTCGTATCATGGGAAAGATGTCGCTTAGAGGCACGTTGGTCAGCAACACGAAGTGCCATTGGAAGGTGATGCAGATGGGATGCTTCGTGCGCTGTGTTGTGCTCGGAGGGCGCCACGCACTGGCCAGAACACTAATTCGCAGTCTTGATTGATTGTGTAAGACTACATGCGAACTTTTGGGCAGCTGGAAACTTTGATGTATGATAGCCATTAGAACTAACCACTTGCTCCGCTGGCAATATGCCAGCTCCTGCTGGAGTACCACGCAAACTTGCACATCAATCCGTGCCGAGACTGCTTTCTTCGCTGAGGGGGACATCGGAGATAGGTTGTGCGCTCTTGGAGCGCACAACTCGGCTAGGGAAGGGACTCCGGGATGTGGGCCATCCAGGCGGCTCGTGCCAAGAATGCTTTCGTCGCTGAGGGGGACATCGGAGATGGGTTGTGCGCTCTTCTAGGGAAGGGACCCCGGGGTGTGGGCCATCCAGGCGGCTCGTGCCAAGAATGCTTTCGTCGCTGAGGGGGACATCGGAGATGGGTTGTGCGCTCTTCGAGCGCACAACTCGGCTAGGGCGGCTAGGGAAGGGACTCCGGGGTGTGGGCCATCCAGGCGGCTCGTGCCAAGAATGCTTTCGTCGCTGAGGGGGACATCGGAGATGGGTTGTGCGCTCTTCGAGCGCACAACTCGGCTAGGGCGGCTAGGGAAGGGGCTCCGGGATGTGGGCCATCCAGGCGGCTCGTGCCAAGAATGCTTTCGTCGCTGAGGGGGACATCGGAGATGGGTTGTGCGCTCTTCGAGCGCACAACTCGGCTAGGGAAGGGACTCCAGGGTGTAGTGCGTCCAAGGTGCTCGTGCAGAAACTGCTCCCGTCTCCCAGCGCTCTCCTGTAGCGGCGGTGGAAGAGCCGCGATCCGCCACCGACCGCTCAACGACCCTCCTCCATATCGACTGACCATGGTGTCGGTGGATATCGAAAATGGCCACGTCGATATGACGCGACATCAGGAGAATCCGGTTAGATCTAAGTAAGACCTTGATGTATCGCTTGCTTTACGTACACGACTGAGACTCTAAGCTCTTATTTCTCATCATATGGCTCAAAACGCTTCAGAGATCAGTCATCACAAGGGTGTATGAGCCGATGGTGTGGTTGAGCTCGCTGGCCCTGATAGTGCACTCCTATTCCCTTCATTACGTGCTGAGGTGGGAGATATTACATACACATAAGAGCGTTTCCTCTGCTGCGCATCATATTTCCTCGCACGCTTGCTCCACACGTTATCACACGCACGCACCATTACGTCCGTCTCACCATGCAGATCCCAACTCAACAGTGGGGTGTTCCGGAAATGAATATGACGGCCTTCATGGAGGAGTAGTTGCCGCGACGACGGTCTCCGCCATGGTCGTGCAAACCATCGCTCATTACCTGCTGCAGACGCAGGTTTGAAAGTTGGAGAGCTATCGAAGAGGTACTGAGACCACGTTGCTTTGGTTCCGTGCTCTCGTTCGCGTAAGCAGAGGCAAAAGAAGGAACTCCAGGAAGCGTGCGGTTTTAACGCGGGTAAGCTACATGCACAGCATCCCGGAGTAGAGTACGGAGCTAATGTAGATTTGATCCCAGTAATTCTTCCCTTTGATCCGCTGTCGATATCCCGTCCCGTAACTGCGGTATTCACGGGAAGAGATATCGGCAATTAAGGGCCTGTCATACTTCGCGACAGCAGCGACTAGAGCGACAAGAGCGGCTGGAGCGACCACGCCGGCGCTCGAGTACGAACACGGTACTGTTGTACTTATGGTACCCCACTCAATCTTGTTCAGAATAGGTCCACTGGGGGTACTATGCCATGGGAAGAACGAATATCGTAGTCGTTTTCTGCGGAAATGCCTTGTAAGCCCGCTACATCAAGTTCGAATCGCCAAGGCTTTGCGAAATAGCGCGCGCTGGTAAGAGACGCAAAGACTCCGCCCCTACCAGCACGCATTCGCGGCCGTCTCAAGGGGGGGGGGGGGGTTACCGTAGCATGCTGTGGCGTGGAGGCGTGGCGACTAGGTACACACAGAGAATGTAAATGCAGTCTTATCTCCTCGTTTCGATTGCAGATTCAGGTCTCATTTTCTTCCGAATTGGGCAAGGGAGGGAACTCTAGGATGAAGGCAATTTTAACGCGGGTGTGCTAGTGGGTCCACCCCCGGAGTCCCTTCCTCTGCCCGATTCTGTGAGCACAGAACAGCCTTCCAGGCTTTTCGAGATTTCAAAGCTTCTGCCCTGGCTAGCCTCTGCTGCAGGCTAGATACGGCGAAATAGTGCGCACTGGTAGGAGACGCGCACTCTGCGTCTGTTACCAACGCGCGCTATTTCGCAAGGCCTTGGGTAATTCGAACTTAATATGGCGGACTTAGAAGGCATTTCTACCAAAAACGACCATGATATTTGTTCTTCCCATGGCAGACTACCCCTAGCAGACCAATTTTGAATAGGATTAGGTGGGGTACCATAAGTACAGTAGTACCACGAACACTTTTCGGCGGCGCGCGATCGGTTTTAATCGGTATGCATGTTTTGCACAGGCGATGAGTCGCTCTTGTCGCGAAGTATGAACAGGCTCTAAGCAAACCGATGCTCAATCTATTTTTAGACGAACCTTCTTAAGGAGGTGATGGAGTAACACACTATGGCCATGTTTATACTTCCGACGCCGAATGACGCGACGGCATGTAAAGTGGCCAAATTGGTCGATCGCGTCGCTCAATCAATATGGCCACTATACGTGGTGTCGTGTCGCTTGGCGTCGAAGTAACGGGGCCTATCGCAGTAGCTCTGATGCAAGTCTAGGTGGGAGTCCATCCTGTATCTGTCGGGTCACAGACAGCTGTCGGTACACCCAGCTGTCGCGTTACACCCGCACCTCGTCTACGAATACGAAGCCAGTCGCCTGGCTTCGTCAGTCTCGACCTCGGCTCGCCCTCGGCGGCTCGGCCCGGCCTCGTCAGCCCGTTACCCGTCTCCGTGTCCGCTACCGTATCCACCCTGTTACGTAATAAAGATATAAGCCATCTGTATGTAAGGACACAAGAAGGGAACTCCCTGCTCTCAAGATAGGCCCCTAGAACCTATAACTTGATATCCTTCCCAACCGCTAGTTTTCGCATGGAACCTAGGTGAAATTCCACAGTAACAATGTTTGTGTAATCGTGCCTGACATTTTCGTTCAAGAATATAAACGATAAAGAATAAGGGATGGCGTTACTCAATCTCTTTTGAGACGCGCCGTGCATCCTACTTCTACGGGATCTCGTGGAGGCGATTTGAATGCGAATTCGTCTATACAATCAGGGATGTACGTATTACGATTTACGATTTACCGCTGTTTTTATCAATTTTTTACGATTTACGATTTACACATTTTGGGTCGTAAATCGTAAATTTTCGTAAATGTTATTTCTGATCAACAACCAACTGGCGACCAAATTTATGTGGACTGGGTTATAAAGATGTGCCCACTCTAATGGCCCCTCTTATAGCTCACTCCCACTTCTCTTTAGAGTTGGTTTTTGATGATCTGATGTGTTACTGTGTTATACAAATCCGTCCTGTTCACAGGCTTCTCCAATCCGACTTTTCGCTAACTAACGTTTCCATTTCTTTAACATTGTAAGGGCTGCCGTTTAGAACCGGACAGGTCCAAGAGGAGAAACAAGTGCAATACAATACCAAAAATAAGCTCCTGTCTAGGAGACTGGGGAGGCTGGGCTCCTCCGTTTCCGGTCCAGAGATAGCAAGGCACATCGCATTCCTACTGCCGAAGGTTGTTCCATTTCAGCCCATAATCTGTGTTTTATTAGTATTTATTTTTCCCATGACTGCCTTATGAAGCGTATTGAATAAATAAATAAAAAATAAAAGGAAACTGGAAGAAGTTTCTTAGAGAAATAGAGGCGAGTATTCTAGCTCCACGTCCTGTTCGGTAATAACGTGGAGTCAATATGTTTGTAACAGATACATGCTAACCGTACCGAATAGAAATCCACGATCGAACATCATTCGTGATTGGAAGCGGGGTCTAGAAAGTTGCTACACTCATGTGGAAAGGATAGACCACTAATGTCTCGGTATATGTCGCGAACACGAGTAGCATTGTGAGATACGAACGCTCCATCCAATCAGACCGCTTTGAATGGGCATGTTATTCAGAAAGAGCGGGTACAGACGATGATCGGCTGGCATATGTTCGGTCTGTGCTCTGGTTATTATTGGGCAGCTCGCTCCCACCTACCAATGCTGCTCACCCTCGCGACCAATGCTTCTATCGGTTTGCATTGTGCTTTGTAGGGCTGAGCAAATTGGTATAAAAGGTGCGGTAAAATCGAACGCGTAGCATTCCAAGAAAAGGTCGAACTGGTCTTGACAGTCTTGATCTTCATTACCGGTGGCGTGATTGAGTTTATCATATTCGCCCTATCTAATTCGCTTACGATGCTGCAGGTTCTCGGAGAGGAAACGGAGCTGGCGAAGGGTAGCCCGAGCGAGCGCAGGGAGTTATTAAATAGTGGAGCGATATTATAAAGTTTTCGAAATCTTGCACGTCAGGCTTGATCAGGAAACCGGCGCATTGGTCAGTGGTGAAACGATTTTTTAATTTTTAGTTTTGACAGCGAATTTTTCGCTGTTGTTTCTGCTAATTTCTAGTCCAATACGCTGGCTAAAAATTGGTAGTAAGTTAGGAATTTAATGAATATTCAAACGATACAAGCTTTTTGGTGCCATTGAGTATAGTTTTGAATTTACAGTTTTTGACTTCCCTGAGACGTGTTTAGTTTGGTTTGAAAAATGTTTTAGTAGCAAGAAGCCGTGAAGAAGAAATAGTTTGGTAAGAGAACTGTTCCGCTTAAGCTGAAAATAACACAACAGTTAAATAAATATTGAATCACATCTGATTAACATTAGCAGAAAAAAGCTTCAGGAAATTCAGTTGTACTGCACTACAGTTCAGGTGACCCTTATGATTTACGATTTGCGAAATTTCGAATTTCGTTTACGCACACCCCTGTATACGACTTGCGGTGGGGAACGGAAGGACAAGCCAGTGTTTGGTTAAATGCATGAAAAGGACGACGGAAAACTGAACTATTCAGGCGCACCTAGGCCAGCTAGGTGCGGCTGAATAGTTCAGTTTGTCCGTCGTCGTCAAAATGGCAGCGAGATGTCTCCCCCTCGCCATTGGGATAGATGTCATCGGTTTATTCCCCAACGCTGCGCATAAACACCTACATTGGACGCAGATTATACCGATACCACGTGTCTGCTGTCCTGACGCTGCGAAGACGTGTGGAGGACGTGGACTACACCAATGCAGCATCGCAGGGCCCATGATGTTTGCGTGTGAAGATCTGTGCAGGACGTGGAGCAAACGTGTCGGAAATTCCCCAAATTTCGCTTGCTCCAGGCGGATTAAGCAGGAACGGTCTTCACCTCGCGCTAACAGTGGGCGATCGTGCTTCCTCACCTCCCGCTTCCCTGTTAAGTGGGCCCCATTTATAAGATCACGTGGCAAAGCTCCAACCGAACCCAAACCCAACCTGCCGTCGCTGGCTAGACTAAAGACGAGAAGGATTCGGAGGTTATGAAGGCGGAGATAAGCGTTATCCCCAGTTCATAATCTACCTCCAAGGGCCAGATTGATCAACCGCTTACCTCATCATCATCATCATTTTCATTAGCGTCTGTCCCGCTTGGTGGCGGGGTCCGCTCTTCTGGTGTGGTGACGCCAATTCTCCCGATCAAATGCTTGATCAGGGTGCACACCAGCCATCTCTAAGTCCAAGCGCAACGTATCTAGCCAACGTTGCTTCGGGCGTCCTCTGGGCCGCTTTCCAGGTACCACAAGATTCAGGCCAATCTTACACACGGTGTCGTCGTTAGCGCGAAGGACGTGGCCGTACCATCGAAGACGAGCTTCGCGCAGCTTCTCGGATATCGGGGCGACACCGAACCTCTGTCGTATGGTGTCGTTACGAACGCGGTCCAAACGCGTAACTCCAGCCGTCCACCGTAGCATCTTCGTCTCCATTACACTGAGGCGGCTTTCCACTTCCTTCGTCACGGGCCAGCACTCAGCACCGTACGTCGCTACTGGGCGGACTACTGTTCTATAAACCTTCGATTTGAGGTGCTCAGGTATTGTCCTGTCGCAAAGCACCCCAGTCAGCGAGCGCCATTTGGACCAGGCTGCACTCACACGCGCATTCACCTCCATCTTTAAGCTGCCATCGGACGTGACTGTTGACCCAAGATACTTGAAAGATGTGACTCGTGAGAGCTCAGTACCATTGATCTCGATAGATCCGAGCTCATTCACATCCGTCGTCAAGTATTCCGTCTTTTTGACGTTTAGCTTGAGACCGAACAATGCCAAACGATCGCACCATGCCTGTGCCTGTCGCTCGAGTTCGGTTTTGTTTTCACATGCAAGCATGACGTCGTCAGCATACAGCAGCGTCCAAGGTGCCGCCATTTGGAGATCTCGTGAGATTGCATCCATCACGACCACGAAGAGCAGTGGGGATAGCGCAGATCCCTGATGCACTCCTACAGAGATGGGAAACTCCATCGAGGTGCCCGCTGGCGCTCGCACTCGACTCCTTGGGCAAGAGTATAAAATGCGCACCCACTCAATAAGCTCTTCAGGGATACCATGTTGTCGTAACGCGTACCATATAACATCTCGCGGAACGCGGTCGAAGGCCTTCTCCAAGTCCAGGAAGGCAAAATGCACCGGTTTCTGTTTCTCGCGGTGCTTCTCTAGCAGAAGACGAACGGCGTGAATGGCATCAACGGTGCCACAGCCAGATACGAAACCACACTGATTCGTGGAAAGCTGTACGACATCCCGGATACGTCCGTCGACAATTCGCTCAAAGATTTTCATGATGTGCGAAAGAAGACGAATTGGACGGTAACTGGCGCAGTCTGCAGGACTGCCCTTCTTCTTCCAAATCGGGATGGTCGTGCTTTGCTGCCAACCCTCAGGCACTTTCTTCTGAGCAACAACCTGATTGAAAAACGCAGTCAGCCAGTCAGCAGGGCACCAGCCCTTCGACTTCCACAGGTCAGCTGGCAGGTCATCGGGACCAGTGGCTTTGCCTGACTTCATCTTCCTCAGGGCTGCTTCAGTTTCGCTCACTGTGATCTTCTGAACGGGACCGTATACAGGTGATGCAAAAGGAACAGCAGGATGTTCAAATTCTACATTCGAGATTTCCTCGAAGTAGTCGTGCCATCGCTTCACAGCCCTCTTACGATCCATCAGAAGATGACCGCTCTCGTCGTTAATGCCAAAGAACTTCTCAATGTCTTCTGCTTGGCGACAGCGAGCTTTGGCGAGTCGGTAAATATAACGCTCACCATCGCGCGTTTCCAATTTTTTGCTGACATCAGCGTAGTATGCGGCTTTAGCAGCGGCCACTGCCTTCTTTGCCGCTTTCTTTGCTTCTCGATAGTTCCGCCAATTATGGACTGTTTTATCACCGATAAACACGTGATAGAGCCGTTTCTTTTCTCGGACTTTCTCTCTGACATCATCAGTCCACAGCCATGCCTGCTTGCCGACCCAGCGTCGTCCAGGCTTCGTTGTGCCGAGTTCAAGGCGTGCAGCCCGAGTTATCGCATCGGTAGCGTCCTTCCAGGTTTCGTCGACAGTTGTCACTGTCGGCAACCGAATGCGAGAAATAACTGCCGCTTCCTTCTCTTTCAGTCGCCACCATTTGATTCTAGCCGACCCACATCGCTCGACATGTTTACACCTCGAAGGTGTGATCTTCAGCGAGCAGATCAGTGGACGGTGTTGCGTGGCAACCGTCTCATACGGCACGGTCTTCGCGTCTGTGACAAGGCCTTGGTCGCGACGCCTAACAAGGACATAGTCAATCTGCGTTTTAGCATTCCCGCTATAAAACGAGATGAGGTGGGAGTCACGCTTTCTAAATTTGGTGTTCACGATGGTGAGGTCATGTGAGTGATCAACCGCTTACCTGTCACGGTGAAAATACCGCCAAACCCCTGATATGACAATCATTAGCATCGGGTTTGACGATATTTTCACTGTTAGAGGGCGGTAAGTGGTTGATGAAACTGGTTCTAGGATGGAATCTGTTCATATACAACTACGCTCTGTTGAAGGAAGACGAATAATAGAAGGGATTTGATCGATCGCGTTCGATACTTGGCCATTTACCGCATTTAGTCCCGCAGAAGACATCAGCTTCGAGGCATCCTATGTGCGACTTTCAGGAGCGTTTAGCGTTGCTGGAGCACGGTCTTCTTCTCCCCGGAGCTCAGTCCCCTCATCGCAAGTTTCATCAGGGAATGCCCTCAGCTTCTCATGGAACTTCTGACAGAGACATTTGTACTCAGCGTTTCAAGTTCTTTCACGTGGTGTAGGTCTCTGTCAGAAGTTCCACGGGAAGCTGGAGCATTCCCTGGTGGGCAGCGGCCGGCAAGCCCCGAGGGGCGGTCTTTATGTACGACTGGTCACCGCACCCGCGATGGCGACTGCCGCGTGCGCGATGAGCTCGGCTGCGGTCGTGTGAGCTGTACCTCATGACCTGCTGCAGGCGCTAGGTTTGAGTTGCTGATATCCCTTTCTGGTGTTGCAGGAGCTGCGAGAAAACATGCTCTTGTTCAGAAATTGAGTTCCAGTTACAAAACTAAAGAACGTTCTAATGCTCAATTTTATATGGTGCTTCTTCAGGAAAAGCTGCAAATATGGGTATATGTCGCGTAGGTGAGCAGCATTGGTAGGTAGGAACGCCTAAACCAATCAAACCGTATTGAATGGGTACGCCATTCAGAGGGAACACGCACAGTTGGTACACTGATCGGCTGGCATGTGTTCGGTCTGTGCCCTTGTTGGGTATCTTAGCTGGCGCGCTCCCATCTACCAATGCTGCTCACCTATGCGACATGTACCCAAATATGACACACTATCGCAATGAAAGTGACTTTATATACACTTTCTAACAATTGATGTGCAAGTCTTGATGCAGGTCTAGTTATATTGGCCGCTGAAGTCACCCAATTGCGACGTCTTCTGCCGCGCTCGCCGCGCGGTTCGCCGCGTCCGCGGCGACCATTCGTACATAATGTCCCGCAGCCGCAAGCCCCAGAGACGCAGGCGACGAGCGAGTCCCCCGGTCGGGTGGTGAGTCATTTTGTCCGGTCGGGGATTACATGTGAACTGGTCCCCGAAAAATTCCATCACGCGCGAGCGGCGAGAGTCAGACGAGCGTTGCCGGAGAACTGGTCCGCTTGGCATAGTGCCGAGGCGGCGCGCGGTTTTTCGTCGTGTCGTCTCGTGCACTCCACGCCTCCCTGTTCGCTACACCCCGGAGTCCCTTCCCTAGCCCAATCTGAGTGCCTCCTTCTCTGCGCCCTGGCCACTCTCCGCTCTCGTTGACCTCTGTCCGCAGACGTTCTCGGCCGCGTCTTCGAAGCCTTCACGGCTGGGCGTCAGCGGTTCTGACTCTCCCGGGAGACGTTGTTCATGCTCTAGCTGTGGCGGGAACCACAGGGTGGAGGGGCCTCTCGTTCGTTTGATGCCTCGCTTGGGTGTGGACCATCGTTGCGTTTTGGCGAGACCGCTTCCCGTTTTGTCATTCCGCTGTTCTCCAGTCACAGGAACCCACATGCTACGATGTCTTCTTCGGACCGGAGGTGATCCTATCATTTTCCTCGAAAATCCCTTCGTCGACCGCTCTTCTATTATTGGCGATGTCTCAGTCTGGTCTGTTCTTTCTGACTCACAATCTCCCACTTATGGTGGAAAGCGTGGCGACGTCGCGTTCGTCTACACCAATTTCATTGTGAATCTGAATCGGCGCAAAGCGGCTTGTCTTATGGCAGGCCTATACGTCGTTGGGCGTTGCACGAAATTAAAAATTTTAGACAGCAGTGGTGTGTACCCCCCCCCCCCCCCCGTGGTGAATTGGTTACAATCCTAGTTGGTGGTGGCCGCTCTTAAACGATTTCCCGTCATAACGAAATGCAATAAATGAGTAACAACACGTGGAAATAATAAACCAATAATTAATAAACTACGCCAACCTGGGGCCAGATTCATCAACGACCTACAGCAATCAAAAAAAAAAACTGCCGAAATCCCTGATAGCGCGGCTTGTCAGTGAAACATTTGATCATGTCACTTGTTGATAAGCGGCGCTATCAGGTATTTCGGCAGTATTTTCTCCGTAAGTTTGCTGTGTCAGTTTGCTGTGGGCGTGTGCTGCGCAGTCGGAGGAGGCGCCGGCTGTCGCGTGCTCCCGATACCAGATTCGGTTCGGATTTCTTGCCCAAGCTTCTACCCCTGCAGGGTCGGTGAATTGGTACCAGACTTGTCTGGTAAGGATAAAACACCTACTTGTTCATGGGCTGGCCACCGCAAGTCATTGTATGGCCAAATACGCATTCAACTCGCCTCCACGACATCCCGTAAAAGTAGAATGCGTGGCCCATCCCAAAAGGAATTGAGTAACGCCGTCCTTTATCCTTATTCTTAAGGTTGCTGTAAGTCGCTGATGAATCTGGCCCCAGATAGACTCAGTTCTTCGAATTAATAATGGAGAGAGGGGAACCTAAAAAGAGCCATCCCCGATGCAAATTTAGCAAGGGAGGACTCCCTTATTAGATCCGCACCGAGAACTGGTAATCTTCAAGTACTAAAACGGAAAACAGCAGTAAAATGGAACAACTACTAGCCAAGACACCATCAATCAACGTTTTGGACACAAGCAAGACAAGGTACTTCACCTCTTAATCATCTGCAAGCCTCCTGACTTAAATCACAAATGTTGTATACTCTCATGTTCTCTGTGCTATTTATTTTGAACTCATTAGTACAGTTGTTTTCTAAGAAATGAGTAAGTTTAATATTTTTCAGTACTGAACACATCCATGTCTTAGGTGGGGGGCATACTTCCATCGCCGCGATGCCATCGTGGCTCTAAGAAGCATATTGCAAAGCTGCTAAAGATCAATTCTTGAACGTCCGGGGAACCGTAGCTCGATTCCGCGAAACCGGATCTGAAATGGACTGCCCAAGAAGTGGTCGATCGCAGACTGTGACTACAGCTAGAAATGTGGAAGCGATTCGGAAGGGAATGCACGGAATCCCAAGAAGGTCGATGAGGAAGGTAGCAAATGTGCTCGGAATGAGCCAGTGCGGTGTTCGAAACGTAGTGCGTATGTGGAAAGCTGAAGTATAGACTACATAAATGCCACGCTCTGTGGGGAAATAAGCGAAAGAGAGCTGGAAATTGTCGAAGGCAGCGCGTCTCGCCGCTGTTGGACGTCACCTTTCTTTCGTTTTCCCGATGAAAGAATTTTCACCTTCGAGGAAGCCCACAGTCGTCAGAACGATGAATGCTTGCACCTTGTTTCAGCAGTACCAGTAGGAGTGGTGGAAGGCTCCCCCAGGGCAAGATCTTGTTGTGCGGTTCCATCACGAGTAACGGAAAGGCGCGGTTGACCTTCATGGATTCAGGAGTCAAGGTTAGGGCACGGCACGCAGGTATATCGTGGCAGAAGATTGGCCACCAAACCCTCCTGATCTCAACCGTTTGGACTACTTAATTTGGAGTTTTGGAGGAAAAAGCGTGGTCTACCGGACAGAACGGTTTGGTTTCTTTCAAAGCAGCCCTCATCAAAGTCTGGGATGAAATTGAGAACGGTTACCTGCGGCGAATTGTCGATGCGTTTCCTAAACGTCTTTGGAATGGCATTTTTCAGAAAGGAGGCGATCAAATTGAACGCAGAAACTGACAATTCACTGTGTTCTATGTTGTGTTAGTAATTCATCAATAATTTTTTGTGAGTTCGCTTTGAGTGGTCAATATTTTCCGCGCATTTTGTTAACGAGGTTGGTCCAATGTTCGTTCCCATCGGCCTTTTACCTATGTTTGTAACGGATAAAAGGATAAAGGACGGCGCTACTCAGAGTCCCTTCTGGGGTGCGCCACGCATTCTACTTCTACGGGATGTCGTGGAGGCGATTTGAATGCGTATTTGGCCATACAATGACTTGCGGTGGCCAGCCGATGAACACATCATCGCGGTATCCTTCCCAGGCAAGTCTGGTACCAATCCACCCGGGAGGGATGGAAGACTTGGTTGGCCTAGGCGGGAAATCCGAACCAGAAACCTGGTATCGGGTGCACGCGACAGTCGGCGCCTCCTCCGACTGCGCTAAACGCGCCCTCATCTTTGTAATGAGAGGGAACAAACCTACAGTTCAATCTCCAAGTCCTTTGTTCGCACGTAGAAGCTCGGTATTTGCTTGAATATGTCGGTGCTTCTGTGAGGTTGTAAGGTGGACCACTTTTTTGAGTGGCCGCTCAATAAAACTGATCCATCTTACGACCCCGGTCGTCACAGAAGCATTGACCTACAGTTTATTTATCATGCAGTCACTGATTTTTTGGTGAATGCAGTGTTATCGTCAGTCGCCCGATCTGCGTTCGATATCACTGGCTCTCATTGGGGCCGCGGTATAGCTCTTCTTCGGAATGCTTCGTCCTTCTGCATCCTTATGTTACTTCAGCATTAAACGGTACGAGACCGCCTACTGCCGACATAATGAACAGCTGTCAGCTTGTGAACACGCGTTCATTTTGTGGTGACGATGAAAATGCACATCCATTTTTCAGGCATGGCTGATTCCATTGACTGGTCAAATTCGGAACCACCAAATCGCTATGTCCTCGCGTATGGTACTCAGCACTGCCTTATTGAACAAGACTATGACCACTCCATTTACGAAGAGTGCAGTTATGTCTCAAGCAGGACACTAGTCAAGTGCAAGTCTGTACGCAAGAAAGAAGACCTCAGGGCTAATGGCGGCGTTTGCGAGATGGTCGGTTCATTTGTTTCTGCTTCGATCTGCTCTTGTTTTCGATTAAGCTTTTACGCTCCAGCACAAGAAGTTCTATGACTCCATAAAGGAGCGGTTTCTATGCGAGGAGCGACGGCTGATGCAGGATAATGGACAGGGCAAGCCAAAGTATAGCCGATTCATAAACCAGGATGGTTTGATTAGGTGAGGTGCCGTTGTTCGAATCTTTCGGAATCATTTGGCCGCCGCTAATTAATGAGGGTCCTGAGTAAGGCAATAGTTCGCAGCTTTATTAACGCTCCCGTGCTTAATTTTACATTTCAGCGAGGAATACCCTTGGCTCATGCAAAGTTATCGCTGGGAGTCTCCCTTGCCTCGCACTGTATATGACGATGCGCCAGACGATGATCCAGTCGCTCCCTTAAGGTTGTCTAAGAACTTTCTTTGGTGATGAACTCCCTTCTGCAACGGTCTGCTTTGAAGAAATGCTGGCGTTTTCACTGAGAAGGACGTTCTGAAGATGAGGAAAGCCTTATTGGAGAAGAAGATCGAATATCTGACGCTGCATGGGGAAATGATGGTGGAAAGAGCTCGACGAAGAGCCCATGATCTGTTCGGTAATAACAGAAAAGGTGGGCGATGATACTATGTTATAGAGGGATCTCCATTTTGGGACATTGAAAGGTTTGAAAGATGTTAGTGCCTAAAAGGCGTTTGAGAGGTCTTTGGAACGAAGAGCAAGGTGTATGTCGAGATATTAAAATGTATGACGGATGACGTTGTTCGAATCTACGCGCAACCATTTGTGCTCCATTAAGTTACGAGAGGATAGAATTACGTATTTTACGTATTTACAGCTCTGTAAGCCTGTGTTTGAACTTTACAGTGGTCACTCTCGACGAATCTGCGGCAGCCATCGCCGCAGCGTGCGCTTCGTTGGATAATTACGGTTCCACTTCTAAAAGGATAGCACTACTTCACAAGTACAAGACGGTACGTCCTTTGTAGATGCCTATCACTGCCTTCTATACTTATACCCTTTGTCTTTGCCTTTGTTACTTCCTCTTGCACGTTGAGGATAAGTGTAGCTACGTAACAAGTGTGTGTACGAGTTTTCTCAAAGCAAAGCACGCCCTAGATCCTTTTCCTTCTAAGCGTTGACATATTGTGGCTCTTCAAGTTTTTAGGGTGAATGGGAGAGGAAGGAACCTCCGTTCTGTTCATTTGGAAGGCAGAAATCAGACACTGATGAAGATGTTTCTGCAGTTGTTGGCTCTGTAGTGAGTGCAGTGCTTGATTGCTGTGTTGAGGAGAAGGATGATATAATAAGCTACCGAGAACTCCAGGAGAGCAGAGGTTTGTGATGGCAGTACCATTGTAGTCTTGGCGTAGACGATAGGTTTTTTTTACCCCATTTACATTCCAGAACCCAAACAAGCACCTGCACCTGTTGAGGAGGTGGAACCTTGTTCAAGATGGAGGATTCCGCAGAGCGATTACTGCGATCTGCGTTAGTCTCTATCAGATTTTGACTAACCAGGAAACTATCTCAACGGTAGGTCAGAACGGCCCATGTGTTGTATATGTGCAGAATCGCCTCTCTCTGGGAAGCAACAAAACGCAAATATCTCGACCCCAATACAACTCTGCATAGAGTTAGGGACGACGGAAGTTGGGCCGTTGGCTGCGTTAGTCCTATGCCTGGAGGCGGAGAGCGGGCTCAACTTGGCTGGAAACAGCGATGACGAGCGAGCGATGGTGGCAGAGTGCGTAGAGGGGCGGAGTAATCCCCGTGATCACTGTTTCCAGCCAACTTGAGCTCTCCCTCCGCGTGCAGGCATAGGGCTAACGCCTCCAACGGCCCAACTTCTGTCGTCCCTAACTCTGCGCAGAGTTGTATTGGGGTCGAGATATTTACATTTTCTTGTTTCCCAAAGAGAGGCGATTCTGCCCATATACAACGCATTGGCCGTTCCGACCTACCGTTGAGATAGTTTCCTGGTAAGACTTGTTCCGGTCCATAATATTAGAGCTAATTTTGAGTTCGAATCTTATCTTCAGCCACAGGGATGAGGGACTAAATGAGAGAGAATAGCAGGTGTAGTGTTTGGAGCTCTCTAGTGCTCCGTTCAGATATTGTGCTCGACGAACGACAGTGTCTGTTTGTGCCTTGTAGCGTGTGCCACTCCATGTGCGTTGAACTGGGTCCAACTCCACTGTGTTCGAAACACCTAAGTATGTTGCAATCTATTGCGCTTTTTCTTGCGGTTGTCGGTTCCTACTAATGCAGTCTCGTTTCAGAAGAGTTCTCCAAAGTGAAGCGTGCACCATCGAAGGATGCACGGATGCCTGGCACACCGATGCTGAACTTGTCCTCTGGAGTTCCTCCAATATCACCGCTATCGATCTTTAAGTGTAAGTTTTACAAATTGTCAATTGCCAGGTTGTCCATTTTTCGAATTTTTCGTTAATTTGCTCATTACTTGGTGATGCTCTGAAGAGAATGTGGCCTTGCTTCGAGTTGACTTGCTTTCAATCGCTTCCTGCTTGCTAATCCCACCGCTTTCTGGGTTCCTCTTATTACTAACAGACGTATAGGGAGGCTAAAACATTGACTTGTCTATCAAGTGTCAGCGCAATTCATTTTTTATTCGCAATTGGATAACCACGCAGGTGAGGAGAAACAGAAACAATTGCAAATTAACTAAAGCCACATTAGATGACGGCAGAAGATTCAGCACTTGAAACAGCACACAGAAATCAACAAGTCTGAGAACGCAGTAAACTGCTAGGAATCTTCTGTAAGATGCCGGTCAACTTGTGTTCTGGATTACCTTATTGCGTTAGGTAAAGACTTGGAGAACTTCAAGAATTATCTGAGAATTTCACAGAAAACTGATCTACATACGATCGCAAATCGTTCAACCACAGTAGATTTAGATTTATTACATGCCAGAGCATGTTAACAAAGCATCACAACCGTATGCAAATGTAGAAACTCAACTTAGAAGAGAAAAAAACTTAGAAAATGACAACGCAACATGTAATGTGAAGGAAAAATAATATTAAGGAGAGAGGTAGAACACCAATAAAAGCTAGAAAGCAAGAAAAGCTATAAAGATGCAGTCGGAAGAGCAATGAAGCCATGAAACGGGCAACGAATGTTGTTTACTCGGGCACATAATCACTAATGAAGTTCTTGAATTTGCTGAGACTACCAGGAAGCTGGACTCTTTTGATTAATTTGCCAAACTCTAAAGCAGCACGACACGAAAAAAAATGTCGTCCCAACGTAGATCTTGGTCTAGGGAAACTTAGCTTAAGCGTAGGCACTTTCACATAGGAGTAGCCGCTCGACAGCTAACGACATCATTATGTGGATCCTTGCAAGCTGTTTATGCGTTTTCCCTATGAAGTGGAACACCTTATTTAATTTGTTTTATATTACGCGTTCTCCTATTTAGCTACGAACGATCCGTCAAAGCCGCTCTTTGGCCTTCCTTCGGGCTCTTCATCTTCACCGTTTCCGACAGGATCCCTGACAGATAGGCGAACTGCTAAGGTGAGCTGCAGCACATAGAAGCACTTAATTAAAAGCCACTATTTTTTGCTACTTCAGCGCGTTTCTGTTGATGCTCCTCCGGGAGAGGAGAACGAGCTAGCCAAAAGGATTAGGCCCGATGTGAGTATACTGGTTGAATGTTAAGATGCTGTGTACTGAATGTTTTTTGTGGCAACTCATATTGAAGGTGTCTATCATTTCAGCTTACTCTTGGAGAGGTTATTAGTCAGGGACAGTCACCAGCGTTGCAGGAGGCCATTAGGCGCGCAGAGCTACGTCGCGGGAGGGACGAGGAAGTGTGTGGTTGCGCCAGGTTGGAGTCTTTTTTTGTGCACTCTTCTTTTTAAGACTAGCGAATAGCGGATGTCGCCTTGGTTCCTGCATCCGACCAAATTTTCCGACTTTTATGGAGCTATGTTGCATAGTAGTGGATTGATGGAGGAGGCGCGGCTGTTCTCTTGCACCACGGCTCAGCGAGTTTAGTCGTTGTTCTTCCCGAGTCAATCCAGATGGTATGGAAGGCCAGCTAAGCCTTCCATCCCTGAGAGGTCAGTGAATTGGTAGCGGACTTCTGTCAAGAATAAGATGCCCACTTGTTCATCGCGAATGGCCACTGCAATTCGTCCTATAGGCGAAACACGTATTCAAAATGTCTTTACTACATAACGCAGAAGTAAAATACGCGGCACACCTAGGGGGATTGAGGAGATTGACTTACGCTGTCCTTCTTACCTTTGATTTATAACAATGAAGACACTGAAAGCGTTTGATGTTGTTCAAGCATTTTCATTCAAGGAAGAGCACGCGGACTTTACTTCCACCCTAGCGTAAGTGACCATTTCCACACCATAACACACTGATGCCGTGCTACCAGTGCTACCAGTCAGCACTCTTACCAGTTTCTTTTGTTAAATAGCGACAGCAATGTCGGTTATCTCAGTGGAGAGCTCGATTTAGTTTTTGTCGCACTCGAAGACCTCACGAGGAAGGTCAACGAAGTGAACGTGGAGATTCATCAGGCGACCTATACACTATCGTAGGGCCTTGGAAAGCGCCATAGTTTTTTCTCCTTCAAATTTCCTGCGGACCTCTGGGCACGCGAAAAAATGGCTAGCAAACTGTAATGCTTCAGTGCGGACTAATAGCGCAAAAATGACGCATGGAATTGCCTTGTTGCGTTCGAAATTTGTCCTGCAAATAGTTTGGAGATTCAATCATTGCTTCTGTCATGTCAGATCCTATGCTCTAACCATGATTGAGGCTCCAAATCTTTTGCAGGATAATTTCCGAGCCCAACAAGGCCTTTCCGGGCGTCAGATTTGCGTTTTTAGTTCGCACTGAAACACCACAGTTTTTTTGCCATTTTTGGCCTACCCAGACCGAAATTTGGAAATCACCACAGTGCTTCCTAGACAAGTACTACCATACTCTATATAGATCAGTTGAAGAATCTTCACGATCACTGCTTCATTTACCAGGAATGAAGCGACGTATCGGGATAAGGGACGCGATGGAAATGGAAGGTGGAATGTCGGAGGGACAGAGGGATGTTTGCATCCGGTCGATTCATTCGCCGTTGTTTCTTGTTTTGATTGCGGTCTCTGCTTGTTCGCACATCCGTTAATATTCAGAATCTCAGTCAAGAGATGACCCTGAATTCAGCGTGAGAGGGGATATTATTTTATTTCATCGCTGGGGTTTACTTATGGAAAAGTTCTCTATGCTGTTCTATATGTTTTCGATTTCCGACCCTCATTTTATCAAGAAGTCGTGACCGTCTAGCCGCACATTAAGTTCATCAGTCTAAAGTTGACGCACACGAAAAGCCCGGACTTTCTCGTTGTTAGTGAACTTCTTGGCCTCCCGACGGAACGTCGAATGCACTCAGCCGTTCGCACTAGCGCGACCTCAAGATTTATCTAGCCATATCAGTATCTATCCAAACTGATACATTTCATTTATTTATTGATTGTACACTTGGAGGGCCATCCGTTTACAAACAAACAAAGGGAGAAAATATTGTTCGCGAAGGAAAACAACAAACATAACGAGGCGAAATATTCTTCGCACAGGAAATCCCAGAAACAACAGTGAAATAGAATGAAAGCTCTTGAGTTACAATCAACAACATAGCTGTAAAACAAGGCAAGGTATTAAACCTCCACGAGATACTTGTCAAGTAATTTTTCGTATTGACTTAGGGATTTGGTCAAATATTTCTCTCTGGAAATTTGAGAAGTTCTGAACCTGCTGGATTAGTGAAAAATGAAGATCTTGCATTCCTTCTAGCTCTATCAATCTGGATTTTCCATTGGCCTTCTAGAGCAAGAGACAAATGGAGCTCTTGGAGAGGAAGGCACCATAGCATTCATCAGCTTCCAATTCATTGGGTCCTTTCGACAATTCACTTGCTTAATAGGTTACAAGGTGTTACTAGCTAGTACTGACGTATAGGAGAAATGGGTGAAGGAGCTTGGACGTTGCTATCACTGAGAACGGAATAGTTGTAGGGTCTTTTTAAGGGCTTCGTGTGCTTAGTCAGAGGAGACATTTTTCGCAAAATCTAGCTTTATAGGATCCGCCCGTTCGAGCGTTCACAGTTTCCCGCGAAGTCCTCTGTGCCGCGACGGATCAGCGTTGGCAATCGCGTGCCAGTCCCAGTTCGACGGCCTAGTGGCACTGCTGACAGCTCTGGGCAAATGCATGTTAGTGGCTTTGAAGTAACGATATGTGTGGCCTTCAAAGCCGTAAAAGCACGTCTTGGTTTTAGTCTCCACAACCTTCCTACTCGAGCGGTGCTCTAAGTCGACATGCTGGTGGATCCGAGACTGGCATACAGCGCCAGCATGCGCTCCTGCCAGCTCCTCGAAGAGCGCAACCGCATCATAGGCATTTGGTAAGCCTTTAGCCATAACGTCCGAATATATCCCAGCGGTGGCTAACAAATAAGTTTCGTGCTCAGGATCTAAGGCCTGCTCCGGTCAACATACCGTTGAATCCGCAACCGTCATCCGCGTCTACTTCCACATCATATATTGACGCTTCCGGAAATGTTGGTTTTGATCCTATCGTGAACTGCAGTTTTAGTACATTTCACCAAAAAAATCCGTTCCATTTCCAGGAGGTGCTCGTTGAGGACCGCCGCACTCCGCCTTATTCTCAAGGTCAACAGAATGTATTCTTCGTGACTGATGCTAGCAAATCCCGTATGCCTTCGTCGGCTCAAACACGGCCGTTTATATCGTCCTACAGGAGGCCCATTCATGCTACAGTGTGAGTATATTTCTATAGATGTCCTTTTTAAGGATGGTGTGAGCGTGACGACGCAGTCATCCTTGCCCGATAAGAGGAGGAATGTGTCGAGCGATTCTGATGGTTGTGAACGCTGGCTAAAAAGCTGAAGGAATTCCTTGGTTTCTCAATTGTTCCAAAGATGCATAACGACTTAGGATGGCAGGGATGAGGAATGAGGGTACCAGAAAGAAGAATGGATGAATGGATGAAGTCGCACTGCACTCAGGGAAGCCAAAGGGCTGCGCATACTTTTACGGAGGAGCGGCACACAGGAAAATTGGGTGAAGCTCCACATTTTGGAGCGGGTGCAGCACTCCCCAATATTTTTGTTGTCCCACCTTCACATTCCTTATCGCACGGAGGAATATGATAGTCATGTTCTCGATGCTGCGCGTTACCGCCATTTCATTCACATCTCGAGGGTTTTGTGTGGAGACTAGTGGTGTTTCCTTAAGGAGATGATCGTACGTAAAGTATTCCTCTCGATTCTAGAAGGAGTCTGCCCTATTTCGCGCTACTTCTGTGACAGGAATGGTAGGGATTACTTTCGCCACAGCGGCAGTGACAGCGCCGCACTTGTTGCGCTCGCCATGTTAGCGTTCCTGGTGCGCGACGAGACGAAGTTTGGTGTACCCACGGTGGGTCCATGCAAGCGGCTGGCAGTGCGACGCTTTTCATTGATAGCCGCCCCGCCGCTACGAATCATACAGCAGGAAATGGCATTCTTTTCGACCCTTGGTATTCTCATTCGTAGCAATAAAATGCAGCTGAATTCTTGAAGTGCTATGCCAAGTTTATACTCCTATCGCCGCGCACCCATCATAATGAGAATTGCTAATGCTGATCTGGTCGCGCGGTGTAATCGATGTTGGTAATTCTTATTATTGTATATCGCTCGGCGAATAGAGTGTAAACGGGGCCACAGTGACTAACAACCTTCTTCTCTACCGCTGTTTAACGAAGCTATCCAGGGGACAGATTCATCCATGACTTACAGCAATTTAGCCGAGAAAATACAGCTGAAATCCCTGATAGCGCGGTTATCCAAGCGATATGGTGAAAAACTTGGGGTGCGTAGCGTTGGTATCGGCTGGTTGTAGGCGCCGCGGCCGTGCGCCCTGGTGGCCATACCTGCGGCATCATTCCTCTGGTCACCATCTCCGCTCGCTCTGTGACACACGATGCGCGCGCGGCGGACAACGGCCCGACGGAGGCCGTCGTCGGCGGCCCCACCACGACGGCCCGACGGACGGGCGGAACACGCAGGTCGACCAGATTTGCTGAAACTACAATCAATAGGATGTTCAGAGGATTTACAAAGCCAGTGGTGTAAAGATACATGTTGGTGTGAAACACACATAGCTCTTCATCAAAATTTCGAGCTCTGTCTAATGAGCTATACCTCAAGCTTATCAATGCTACCATTGATGAGATATTCTTCAAATCAAAACTGAAAAATAATTCTTCGCAAAACTGCGACGAAGAGTGAAGGGTATATTCGGCGACGTGTCGCCGACGTCGGTGACGCTATGCTTTAGGGGCTGCTACGCACTGCGTAGCAGCCCGCACATCACAGCGTCGCCGGCGACGTCGCCAAGAGCTCCGCAGGGGGTGTTATACTTCCGCCGCCGACGTCGCCGACGTCATCCAAGGGTGGCAGAAAACGCGCTCCGATGGAGTGTTATCATTGTGGGTTGGTTCTTCGTTCCCGGAACTGCCATCATCACCACCGTACTTCGAATTACGAAATCGAGAAGTGCAAAAGACACGGTCTTGCGAACACAAAAAGCACAATTCATTAGAACACTGAGTGTTTGGGAGGGAGTTGGACCCTAAACCTTAGCTCCCTTCAATTTGTCACTTTTCTTCCTTTTTGTGTCCTCAGCCGTTCTGTTCGCATTATCTAGGCCTATTTGCTTCCTTATAGAGCAAGTAATACTAAATAGAACTGTGTAGAAAATAATTAGTGTTTCCTCGCTTTCTCAAATGGTAATGCAAACCTCTGCGAAGAGCTTTTTCGAGATAGAATTCTTACTAATTAAGAGTTAAATTTTCCTTTGAACTTCGAGAATCCCGCGTAAATTTAATTTAAATCGATTTAACGAAAAAGGTCTTTGTTAAACCGACGTTTTTTTGACGTATGATCGGGATAGACTGCGCCATGCATTCGTCTGTTATTTCGCATTTTACAATCTATTGATAGTGTTTCGCTTGAATACTTCCTATAATCTCTTTACAAAGTGACCGTATCGATTGATTTGTGCTTCTTTTAAAGTTTAAAACCTAAAAACACACAATGTCTTGCGAAGAATACAGGGTATCCTAAAAATACAGGTACTTTTGAATGGTTCTAACATTGCTGCTAGTGAAACCTTTGAACACTTATCCATCCTTCTAAAACCCAAATTTGATTAGTAAGAGAAAATTCGGCAGATTAACAATGGTTGAGCAGACTACCGTACATACAGAACAAGAAATCATCATCAAGTCTTGAAGCATTAAGAAGAATTAAGAATTAAAATTTCTTTTGAAGATTAAGAAAAGCTCAAGATGTATGCAAATTCGAGGCAGATGTGATCACTTAGCCTTTCTATGGACAGACTGGTTACCAATGATGACATTGAAAACCCGCTCCGATGCTAAAAATGCGCTCCGATGCTTTCCTGTCAACGTCGTCCCCGACGCCGCCACAGAATCTGTTGGCGACGTCGCCGACGTCGACCACGCGTCTGTGGCGGCGTCGGCGACGTCGGTGGTGACGTCAGCGTCGGCGACGTCGGTGACGGGTCGCAGCGTCGGTGACGCGTCGCCGAAGTATAACATAGGCCATACTGATCAAATTATCGATTCTTTGCGGATGCGGTGGGAAACTTCAGCCCTCCGGGTAATCGAGGGCTCTGAACACATATAGTCTTTCAGTGCCCTCTCGTAAGACCTCGACCTCCTGGAGGCAGTGGGTCCAGGGGTCGAGCTTGACTATTAATCGGTCCTTGCTTGCTGCTAGCGAGCCCTGAGGCAGTACGTCTAGGGGTTGAGGGCATGATTATTAATCGCTCCTTGCTCGCTGCTACCAAGCCCTGGAAGCAGTGCCTCCAGAGGTAGACACGTATATTAATCAATCCTTGCTTACCGCCGTTCATTACTTCTGTGAATGGACTATAGAGTGAAGCAACTGAATCGCCTATGCACTTCGACGGCGTTTTCGAACTTGGGACTCCAGGATAAACTCTTTCTTCGAAGAAAAGCCTAGAGCCGGGCCTGACTTTTGTTATGGGCGTAGATATGTAGAGAGGGTTATTAGAGCGATAGCAAAAGCGATAAATTGTGCAATTAATAAACTCGCATGTCACGTGCCTTCCACGTAGTTGTCAATTACTAAACGTTAAAAGAGGCACAGCACAGGTTAGTGTGACCAAGTAGTAACAGGATTTTAACAAGAAGTCAGCTCATGCACAATCAATCAAGTTTGAAATGCAAAGTTTCAGTCGAGTGCACGGCGCAATCTTGACTGCTTGCATGCCACAGAAATTTCGTTTTCCTGCGCTTTCATGTGGTTGTCAAACATCTTCACAAGCTTCATTAGTATCAATGTTAAAACCGCTCAAGTAGTATATGAATTTCTTAGGATACCCTGTATTCTTCGTAAGCTGTAGTGCTCTTAACCTTCGAACCTTTAAAGGAGCTCACATCAATCGAAACTGTCAAATTATAACAAGCATTCAAGCGAAAACAATCAATGGAGTATAAAATGCAAGGTTTCAGACGAGTGCATGGCGCAATCCATACCGTCCATTTGTCAGAAAATTTCTATTTTCTTAGTCTTTGATATGAGCCATCAAGTTCTTCAGTACCTTTACTCTGAGCAAAGTTATCATCTTTCAAACAGTGTGTACATTTTTGAGCCAAACTGTATTTGCGAACATAAAATTCGTGATTGAATTCTGCGTAGAATGTTGGCTTGGAGACATGTCCACAGCGGTATGACACACAATTTTTTCTTCAAAAAGCCCCTCTAGAAGGTATTTAGACGACGTAGTTGAATTCTGTGTGAAATTTTAGCCCGGGAATATACCCTTCACAGCTTCGTCGCAAGTTTGCAAAGAACAATTTTTCAGATTTGAATTTGAAGAATATCTCATCAACGGTAGTATTTATAAGCTTGAGGTATGGCTCATTAGACAGAGCTCGAAATTCTGATGTAGAGCTATGTTTGTTTCACACCAACATGTATCTTAACACTGGTTTTGTAAATCCTCTGAACATCCTGTTGATTGTAGTCCCAGTAAATCTGTCGACCTGCGTGTTTCACTCGTCCGTCGGGCCGTCGTGGTGGGGCCGCCGACGACGGCCTCTGTCGGGCCGTTGTCCGCCGTACGCGCATCGTGTGTCACAGAGTGAGCGGCGACGGTGGCCAGAGGAATGACGCCGCAGGTATGGCCACCTGGGCGCGTGGCCGCGGCGCCTACAACCAGCCGATACGAACGCCCCCCCCCCCCCCCTGCCAAAAACCTCACCATATCGCTTGTTGATAAGCCACGCTATCAGTAATTTCGACGTATTTTCTCCGTTAAATTGCTGTAAGTCGTTGATGAATCCGACCTCAGGTTTTATGCCCACTTTAATATATCCAATGAGACACCGATATTGGCTTAGCTACAAAAAGCTGAAGTATTCTATTGAACAATTCGATGCAAATGGCATTTACGCTAGCGCCTAATGAAATTACGGTTTTTTTTACTGTATGTGTGCAAGGCGGAGTCTGAGGGTGACTAGAGGGTGGAGGTTGTTTTCAGTGGTTATCCGCGTTCGTAGGAAGGCACACAAATGCCCATTTACACAGAAGTGAACCACAGTAGTGCCTGGGGTAGAGCATACTAGTGCCGTATGAGATTTTTAATTTCGTGCAACATAAGATGTCGTATAGGGGTGCCTCACATGGTGCCCTCGCCCACCCTCTCCCCCGCGAGCCACTTAGCGCCAACTTTTGCTTGTTTGGGCTCCAAAAGATCCTTAGGCGCTTCCCCTGTAGGCATTTTCTTCTCATTCTGTTCGACATGTCATGCTAACGAAAGCGGTTACAGACATAGACAGCCCTCCGGCTCTCAAAAGCTTCGTGATGGAACGTCGAACTTGGAGACGTCCAGAGCTCATGTTATTCTACCGCCTCCACCTGACCCTCCCATCCTGCCTCCGTCAGGGTACGTGGATAGATTCGTTCTATTCCCGTCGCGTTTTATAACCGATTACTCCTATTTTCAGCTCTGTGCGTTCTTCGATTGCTCCTACAGAAGATTTCAGTGTTGCCGGGGAAGAAACGGTAAGGCACACTTATCCATTTGTCGGCCAAGCCTCTCATGTGGTCCTCCATTTCAGAGAGCTGGCGGGAGTCGTACTGGGCAAGTGCCAACTGCAACTTCATCGCCTCGAGCTGGTGGTCCACTAGGAAGAAGTGGACCACCAGATAGCGAGTCCGCTTCGTCGGATCAAGACGTGCAGCTGCTGGCACCTCCTCCACCACCACCAATACTTCGGCCGCGCTACCCCGGGATTCTTCGAAAGCCGGACGGCCCTTCGACTCCGTCTCCCTTTCCGATTCTTCCGCAACCTCCGCCTTCCGCTACCTCACAACGTGCTGCTCCACCATCGGCTCCTTTGCCAAGACCTCCGCCCGCGTCGCGTCCTCTGCCACCTCATCGGCTGTTAAATCCTGCCGTTCGACCACTTCCGCCTCACCGCCTAATCAAAACACTGCCTCTGCCTGTTGTGCCGGCACCTAGAGCGCCGAAACCTGCCACAAGCTCAGATTCCACAGCAGCAACAACAGCAGCAACGGTAACGACGGCGACGACGACGACTACTACTGCTACTACAAACGCTGTTGAAGAACCTAAGGAGACCCCACCAGCAGAGCGTTCGCCGTCGAAGACTGCTCAGACAAGTCGAGAGAGGGCGCTCGCAAGGAAAGCAGATGAGCTGTCGTCGGCCGACCTTGACCCGCTCCGAATTCTCGCGGCGGTTTCGGAAGCTGCGAGGGACAGCGCCGCTTCCGCCAGTGCAGCGGCAGCAGCGGCGGCGGCGGCCGTATCGGTTCAGCAGAGCAAGCCTGCTCCGTCGACGGCGGAGTCGGCGGACGCTGCTGATGACGACGACGAGTTCGAGGAGGAGCTGTAGGCGGGCCACGGGAAGTGTAGGCCGCCCCTAGGTCATCCAGATTACCTTGACTGCAGTGTGGACTACTTGTCCTAATCTGTGCTCCGATATAGAACGCGGCTTCTGGAAGAAGCGCTTTGTGCTCGTCTGATTCCAATTTGTCTCATGTTGTGGATATGTTTGCTGAAAATAGAAATTTCTATACTGGTTTTGAATGACCATTAGATGTGCTTTTAAACGTGTATCAACTAAAAGCCGTTTTTATTCAATAGCTTTAGTCGGATGATGAGAACACTTGAGCAGTGGTTCAATAGGAAACGCTGGAATCGTTGAATTTGAC
Source organism: Heligmosomoides polygyrus polygyrus (assembly GCA_947396885.1). Classification (NCBI taxonomy): domain Eukaryota; kingdom Metazoa; phylum Nematoda; class Chromadorea; order Rhabditida; family Heligmosomidae; genus Heligmosomoides; species Heligmosomoides polygyrus. The sequence goes on along the minus strand of OX377203.1, from coordinate 76,159,047 downwards.
CGCATCGAACAGTTCGGCAGGATTGAGGCGCTAGCTGTTCTAGCTCTGGTCGAGTATGGAGTCCCATCTGAAAGATATTAGGTTGTAACGAAATAAACGGCACTGAACCACTGTAAATTTAAGCAGTTAATATCTCGGCTTGTAGGCAAGTTTATTAATCGAAATAAAAACCTTCTGATTCTACACATCTTTGCCAACGAGACACAAGCTTTTTTATCCCAGCAGCATAAAAATCAGAAATTCTGGAATTGACGAAATCTTCGAAGGCACTTTCGGCATCCTGTTGGTATTTGAACATTTTCCCTACCAAGAAGTCGCCAAGATGCTTGAAGAAATTGTAGTCTATTGGGGAGAGGTCGGGAGAAAACGGAGGATGTGGTAGAGTTTCAATGCTCAGCTCATTCAATTTCTGCAACGTCATTCGTGCTACATGGGGGCAAGCATTGTCGTGCAGAAGGAGAACTCGCCTTCTGTTTACCAAGGCCGGCCGGATATCCTTCAACTTTTTCATCATTTCTTCAATTTCCATGCAGTACTTATCTGCCGTGATGGATTCACCGGGAGGGAGGAAGCTGTGGTGAATAATTCCCAGCGAACGCCACCATACTGTCACCATTACTTTCTTTTGGTGCAATTCCGACTTCGCAAAAATCTTGGGGCTCTCATCGCCGTCCACCCACTGTGCCGATCGTCGCCTGTTGGCGTACATTATCCATTTCTCGTCACAGGTTACGATGCGATCAAGGAATGGGTCCGTTTCGTTCCGTAGAAGCAGTGCGGACGAGATCTCATATCGTCGGTTTCTTTGCTCCTCAGACAGCTCGTGAGGCACCCATCTTTCTAGCTTTTTGGTCCTTCCAATTTCCTTCAGATGCCGGGCAGCTGTGTTGTGACTGACGCCAAGAACCTTCGCTATCTCCCTGGTACCTTTGTGTGGATCCTCCTCTACCACATCTCTCAGCTTGTCCTCATCAACATCACTATGCCTCCCACGACCTGCATGTTCTTCCAAGCTCTCATCTCCATTCCGGAACTTCTGATACCAACGATACGCCGTCCGAATTGTGGAACATCCTTGATCGAATGCGACGTTGATCTTCTCGTCCGCCTCCTTAGCTGTAGTGCCCAGCTTGAATTCATACAAGTAAATGCCTCGGATTACCCTTTTGTCCATCTGCAAAAAAGTCAATAAAACTCTAAAGTTTTCCCACTTTTACATAGAAAATTTGGTACTCACCGGTAGAGCAGATTTTGCGCTTTTAAATGATATGCCACATGTTACGGTTTGTTCTTGATCAAACGCGTAAAGACGCGCCAAAAAATGGCGCGAGCCAGTGCCATTTAATTCGTTACAACCTAATACGTGGTTCAAGCAGAGCCCATTCGTCACTGAAGGGACTCGTGGCCGCAGGCAGGGATGTTTGAGGGTTGTGTGAAATAGGCAAGTACGAAAGAATAACAGGAACGCCCTAGGTTCGCTTGCTGCATCCCAACCTACTCCTCAGGAAACTTGGTCTCTGTGAAGGCGAAAACCCATAACTAGAGGAAATCGGAAGGCGATCATGTGTAATAAGAGTTTCATGTGGTGCCTATACTTCCATTGTGGAGCGGCACAGTGCTATGAAAACTATCGAAATTACGCCGCGCGGCCCGGCCTCTGAAATATGAATCGGGCCTTAGGGGCATCAGTGGATAAGTTGAGAGAGTGTGAATGGAGAGCGTGTATTCCACAAGTTGACAAGGTGCACCTTCAGTTAGGAAAAGGTTCTGAATTTTAGTAAGCACTGAATATGTGGTTTAAGCAGCGGCAAAATCAACTTGGAGGGATTTTACTTCTAATTCGATCTTGCGCTCATGCCGTTGAAACTGCAGCCCCTGCCGCTGGGTGAAACGACCAGGCTTGAGAAGTGAACATATTTTGCGAATGTTTCCCGTAAATTGCCTTGGAGAAAGAAAGAACGTGCTGCATATCGTGTTATGAGAAGTATCCTCGAGCAGTTTGGAATACGTGGCGCATCCCAAAGTCTGTATCATCTCCATTCTCACCATTGCAAACTTGCACGCACCGTTCTCATAAAGCTCGAAGCGAAATCGACGAGAAGTGCTCGTAGACTGGACGATGTAAGCTACGGGGAAGTGACGATTGCCTCATTCGAAGAGGGCCATACATATCAGGCTGGTAACTGAGCGACTGGTCGAAACTATCCACTTGAAGTGGGCTTTTTTACCAGTTGTACAAGCTGCGCTGTTTTGGATTGGTCCTATTTCAGACTGACAAAGCTCGTTGTCATTGGTTGCCCAGACTCCTCGCAGCACTGATGTCGTGAAGGAGACCGACTTCAGATCTCACCCGGGTTGGAGCTTGAATTTGAGTAGGCCGGACAAGGCAACAGCGGCCAATTCCACTCTTCTGCGGAACTTGTCTCCAGAGTTGGTCTCGACGAGCACGAACTTCTTGTGCTGACTCCACACCTAGAACGAGAACTCGATGTCCAATTTCGAGATTACGTTAGGAGTGTGCTGTCACGCGTGTTGCGATGAATCCACCCCTGCTTTTTGAAAGGCAAGTCTTCCAACTACCAGACGTATTCACCTCCTCGTTCTTCGCACATAACTTCCTCACGCTGTCAAGCTTCCCTTGTCGATCTGCTCTCGAGCTACCTTCACTCAAGGAGAGATCGCGCTCCTCGTCTGTGATGGTTCGTATGTAGATCACCTGCATTCATCGCACTTTGAAGCTGAAGCAACTGTAAATTTCTACCCTAGACGACTCACACCGTCGTATCTTACGAACGGAATAAGGTTGACTAGTGAGGTCTTGCGCTCTAATATGCTGTATTGCTCCTGAAACATTTCACGTGCAGATGGGCGGTTCTCTTTCTTGTGATCGTTTCCTCTGCGAAGTGACAAGAAGGGAAGCCCTTGCGGATATTTTTGGACATTTTTTTTGTCTTCACAGCTCTTCATCGATTTGGTTATGTGTGGAGTTTTTGTGGGGTTTAGGACGACCTGTTCTATTCATTCTAAACCAAATGGGTCCAAAAAAAACCAAGGCCTGAGAGTAGCACAGTAAGGACAAAAGGATGTCAGACGCAGTGAAACGAGGACAATGTCTAATGGCCGATTTTAAGATCACCTCCTCCGACTAACCAACAGGAGAAAAGCAGCACAATAATGAAAAAAGTGGTACATAGCTGGCCGCTGAACTTTGCTCCACGTCCCCTGGCTCGGAAGAGACCGCAGAGCTCAACCAATACACCCCTGTTACGAGCAAGAGACAATATCTCGATAACATCCGCAAGCGTTTATTATTAAAAAATAAAGCACGGGGTTTATGATTATACTACTATGGTTAGTTCATAGGTGGTTTAAGATTGATGGGTATTCCCACCTTGTTAGTATAGATACTCGGTAAGGCTCGATCAATTAGTATAACTGGATTCTTGAATTCGTATTTATAGGCGGCAAATTTCATTATCTGAAATTGCTATATTACCGTGAATGGTTTTCATATTAGCCGATGCGCTTCGCTTACACATAAATGAAGGTGCATGCATCGAAAACCTTCTGATTCGAAGTGCACTTGCTCGAGTAGGGCTATGACCACTAAGCGGAAATCGTGGGGAAGTGTGCAGCTGAGTTCTGCGCTTTCTGCGCATTTTTCCAGCTGAGTGCGCTGAAGCGAAATGCAAACACGAAGCAACGCAGAAGAACAGAGTCCCGGTCTCTCTCGCATGAAGCAATGCCACTATGCACTGCGCCACGACCCGCTCGCAGGCAAAGTCATCGAGGGCGTATAATAGGACGTTTATCGTGTGCGTTAGACATTGGATCCGATATCGATTCACAAAATTCGAAAATAGACATTTTTCAAACCCAATTGAAAGAATTGTACGAATAATGACATTTCTGAAAATCCCCAGATCTCGGAGTAAGATAAGATAAAAGTAGCTTTAAAGCTTTAAAGCAAGAAGGATTTTTGGACGATTCAAATAACTTATTTACTTTCGGATCTCACATTGGATATCCGAATCGGATAGGACATTTGATATCTAACAAAAATTAGTTACCTGAATTTTATGAAAATCCGATTTGGTGGATGTCACCCCATTTAAATCGACTAATTCTAATATCTAGACTTTTAAAAAATCCCACTATTCGCACAATCCTTTTAAGAAACGACGGATCCGAATAATCTGATTCAGCGTCGGATCCAATGTCTAGTGCGCATCGATTGAATGTTGTCGCGGTTGCGACTAACCGTTTCGGCGTTTTATCGTGGATTCTGTTTTTTTGTTTTTGTTCAGAATTCTCACATGGGCGGGTAACCACCTGTGTAATAAGCATAACATAACCGCGATGTATCTCCGCCCCCATGCCAGTGCGCTCGACACGGTTTGGGTAGCAATATATGTATACGGTCCCATGACGGCAGGCAGTGTGCTCGCGCAATAGCGCGGGACCAGCGTAGGGTTAGCAGCTGTACAGCATATGATGGCCTGCGGTCTCGCCTTGAGAGCTAGGCAAAATGGAAAACGTAAAGGAAAGGAAAAGAAAAAGAACAGCTTAAGAAATTTGTATGTGATTGTGGTCTCATAAAATAGCTCTATCGAAATCAATTGTTGTTGTTGTAGCAGTAGAATAAATAAACAGCTTAAAATCTTCTGGAGTACCACCAAAATCTTGGTGCAGTTCCAAAAAATGTTCACCTGGACACCGATGCAACCCACGTGTGCGGCTCGTCAACCTTGGAAAAGTGTGCTCCAGCTCCAATTGCGCGCTCTTATGCCATGCATCTACTCCGACTTCGCCTCAGTGGTCTTAACGATCCCTCACTTGTTCAGAATAGTACTTTATCATTAACTGGTTAGCATGCAGTTTTGGAAGAGGATATTGCACCACTCCTTTAATTTGCCTAAATTGAAGCTCCACCCTGAGCGGAGACCATCCATTAATATTAGGTTGGAAAAAAGTCTCTTCACAATTCGAAAAGTTTTTTGCCGTTCTCCTTGTAAACGCACTAGCCAATGTTGATTGCTGATTTCGTAATCATACCATACTTGTTTACCGTGCGGACGCGGATACAGGTCAAGACCCTTCTTGTACTTCGTTATCTATCCAATCTTCCGGACTCAATGCCAGATCTACCTCATGGCCATTTTGGGCACGGCATTCTTCATGAATTCGTTAAAGGATCTACAGCAGGTCAGGCAGCCGACCAAATTAACCATATATATGGCTTGGGATCTACTACTCATCGCACCTGTTATGAATGGTTCGGAAAGTTTTTAAAGGGAGATTATTCACTCGAAGACACGGCAAGGTCGGGGGGCCAGCTGAATTGGACGACACTGAAGTACTCCATCTTCTTCGTACCGATAGTGGGCAGGGGACATGTCAACTGGCAGAGAAACTCGAAGTGTCTCATAGGATAGTAGGAATCCATCTGATAGGTCTTGGCTTTGCATGGAAATTTGGAGCTTGGATTCCACATGCCCTGTCAGACACTCAGAAAGGTCAGCGGCTCTCCATCGCTACTTCTCTTCTGTCCAGACACGAGAGAAAATCGTTTCTGCCGCGGATTGTGACAGGCGATGAGTCTTGGGTTCTGTATGCCAACTTCCGAAGAAAAAAGCATTGGGTACAAAGGGAAGAGAACCCTTGCCCTGATCTCAAGCCAATGTTCACGAAAGGAACATTCTCTTGAGTGTTTGGTGGGATATCAGAGGAGTGATTTATCGGCAAACTCTCAGAAGTGGAGAGACACTTACTGCTGTCACATGCTGTGGCCAACTCCACAAAGTCGTCGCAACTCTCCAAGAAAAGAGGCTGGAGAAGTCAAAGGTGATGATCCTGCATGACGATGCGAAACCACTTGTTGCAAGACTCACTAGAGAAATAATAAAGGAGCAGTGTAGGGAGGTAATGCCACATCCACCGTATAGCTCTGATCTCGCCCCTACTGATTACCATCTCTTCCGTGCTCCCAAGCAGGAAATTGGAGAGAAATATTTTGAAATGAATGAAGACCTCAAAAATTAGATTCAGCAATAGTTCGACTTCAGAACTGCAGTCTTTTAAGCGAGAGGAATTGGAAAATTACCCAGTCTTTGGAGAAGTGTAGTGGAACAAAATGGAGTTTATCTCAATTGATTTGATTTTGTAGTTGTGGAGAAATAAATCTTTGAAAAAATGAAAAGACTTTTTTCCAACCTAATACTAGAAGTACGGGCGAAATTGGTGCTGGTGCAATCCTAGTTGGTGGTGGCCACTCTTAAACGATTTCATAAAAACTGAATGTGGTCAGCATTGAAACATATTGAACTTACACATTCCTTAGAGAACAACTGCACTAATCAGAATAAATAACACAGAAAACGGTACTGGTTAAAAGTTCTTACTCCACCGACACGACGAGATCTATGGACGAAATCGGTGACCATTACCTTAGTCACCCGTACCTTCCGTAACCTACCGTACTCCAGCGTAAAACGAAAAACGGATGTCAGATTCGTGATCAACACCCCAAATAACCCCTCCCCCCCCTAGACGAAGTTTGGGCTAGATTGGTGACTATGACCTCGGCAGCCTTAGTTACCCGTACCTACCGTAATCTACCGCACTTCAGCGTAAAACGAAAACGGATGTCAGCTTCATGATCAGCACTCCAAATAACCCCTAGACGAAGTTTCAGCGAAAAAAAAATCGCCCGAAGTCGTGTCGGTAGAGTCGACAATTGTGAGGCATTTGTGAGCTAGGTCGGGACGTTTGCAAATGGTTAGGACCTAACGTGCACTGTCTTCCGTGTGTCCGAATGTTGATTGACGGTGCCTTGACCTATTTTTATTTTGTTACTATGCTATCTATTTTTCTGCTAGAAGATGACCGGTGCAAATCTAGTAAGGGACGTCCCCCTTGTTAGAGAGCACCGAGAGCGGTCCTTTTTAGGTTCCCGCCTTGCGAGTAGGAACTCGGAAACTGAGTCTATCTGGGCAACCAGGTTAGCGTAGCTTACTTATTTCTCCATGTTGTTGCCCTTTTAATCTGTTTCATTACGTCGGCAAATCATTTAAGAGCGGCCACCACCAACTAGGATTGCACCTTGGTGCTTAGCCACGGACGCCTTGTATCACGAACACAGTGCTTGCTGTTGCCATGAGAAAAGACCACCTCTTCCTGTTCTATTTGCAGTCGGAATTGAACGCTCTGCCATTTGAGAAGGTCGTCTATAGACTTGCAGTCCCGCTTGAAGGATAAGCCGAAGGACTCCATCTGCGACATCTGCAAGTCGAGTTTACATAAAGGTTGGAGCGACATTCTTTCTAGCAGTCTGAGTGGGATACCATTTCAGGAACAAGTAGTGGTCGAAACTCGTGCATTGAGAGAAGATTTGATAGGCAGCGCTGAAACGCAAAGTACAGCCGTTATTTGCATTCTGGAGGAACTCTCTTAAGCATCACCATCATTGCAGTTTTGCCGGCTGATATTCCGCCGGCCAATACGATCAACTTTGGCGCAGTCATCTGTAGAAGACTATAGACTTGCAACGATGCCTCTCTGAGAGCGTAGGCGAGTGTAGTGTGGCGGAAGCGGATAAGTGCAGCGAGTAAAGGAATACAAGTGAACCCTACTGAGCAAAGATGAGCTACTTCAGATAGCGGTCGACGTCAGTCTACTCTCACTTACTTTGATGCACTCCATATCCAGCTGTTACTATCCTGCTGCTTACGCGTAATACGATTCTGACGAACACACTCCCGAATGGTTACCGTATACCGATTAGTGATAGAGAACGGAAACTGTGCGCGGGGTCTCTTGTGCACACGTGATGGCGCTGCCTGAAAGCGGCTCGGGTGTGAAGTTGGGGATTTGGTTCTCCTGCGTTGCGAGATTTTTGCATTTCAACTGTCTAGTTGAGATTTGAGGGATTTTGATGCCTACACATTTTCAGGCGTTTTGTGCGCATTTCTCCGGCCGTATGCGCTTCGCCGCTCGGAGAGCGCAGAACCCGGCTGTGGACTCGTCCTGAGCGACGAAAGCAGTTTCCACGCGGGCAGCTTGGATGCACAACACCCTGGAGTCCGTCCATTCCTTTGCTTGTTCCGCAAACAAAGTCATTACCTTGCTAAATTCCACAGGATAAGTCGAGTTATGGAAGCAGCAGCGGTAAAACGCGTCACCAGGCAGGTCATGTTGGATAGATGACGAGATGTTGAAGGGGGGGGGGGGGAGGGGGTTATAGGAGCAGGGCGTCGGAAGGTTTCCGCACTCCATCGTTAATCGGTATACGGTAACCATTCAGGGGTGTGTGAGAATCGGATTCCAGCAGGAGCCGGATTTATCAACGACTGATCCGCGGGTATGGGGGTAGAGATACCCACGATAGAGTAAGCCTGCGTCTCTAACTCTTGCCTTATCCCTACCCTTATATACCGCATACCCACGGGTTTAATTGTTGATGAATCCGATCTGAGGACGTAACTCCAACGTGACGTCGCACACTAGCTCCATGCGATATCGCGGCGCTGAAACGCGGACGTGCGCTCGGTGACGCATAGTTCGCCGCGGAGCACGAAATTTTGCCAATGTTCAAGCTTCTCAACTAGAAACGAAATGCCGAGAGGATGTGACGCAATGAGAATCCGTGGAAGAAGACCCCTTAAACATTATAGACTCCCTGGGTCGCCGTTTCATTCTGTTTTCTCCTTTATAGAATCACCAGCGTCCGTTGCCGGCTTCGCCGGCGCCGTACGCTGGACGTGCGGGCCACGCCAGGCTTACCAACTTAAAAAAACTTCCTTACCAAGCGTTGATTGCTTCGCAGGCAACCAACGCTGGGTAAGGAAGCATCCCTAGCGTCGAAGTCGTACCTGTTCAAACGAACACCTACTACAGATCGAATGATGCCTTGCTGAATATCGGTAACATCCCAGTACAGCACTCAGGAAAATGTCCGCAGCACTCCTGCTTCGTCTGGGGTTGTGTTCACAACCTATTGCAGCTTGTCAAGCCTAAACGAATTTCTGACGTTTCTGTCCAGTCGTCGTGCTCTAAGTCACGAGGTGTGATGAATTACGGAAAGGGTGACTTAGAACAAAAAAAAAACTATCCTCGTCTTCATATAATAGTAAGGAAACTGGTCAAAGCACTGCCGAATATTGAGGACCAAGGCGCAAGACCAGTTTAAAATCGTAGTCGAACTGAGCGTAGGTCCGACGGACTTTCTTCGCTGACCTCTCCTGGTCCACCCCTTAAAATTGGAGGACCTGGGCAGGTAGAAATAGCTTAGTAATCCAGCGCGCGAAGTATATATGCTCTTGAGATCAAATTGAACAATTTCCAAATCAAAAGAAACGTCTTCCAGACCATGACATTGACCAATCAATAATGTCGGTTGATATTGATTGCTTGATGGAAGCTTCAACATGGTGGCTGATTTCCTGATCGACCTCCCGTCGGTCATCATAATCTCGGAACACCCACCCAGATCGATTAAGTCTGGCGAGGATCAATAGCTCCGCTCAAGCGATGGATAATATCGATCGATATTGATTTTCTGAGCGACTAATAGGACCGACTGCCCGATCGAAACACCATCGTTGCTAAAGTGATCAACATGCGCCATCCTTAGGTCATGTGTCGTTGGCAGTAAACACCCGCTGTCGCCGCGGGCTTCGGACAGCGAGGCGGGCTTTGGATAGCGCGGTGGGCTTCGTAATGATGGTAATGATAATGATAAAGATGATAATGATAACTCCGTAAACACAGTAAATGCTATGAGCCGATCAACGTCTCCCGTCAACACCTCATGTGTCGTCAGCAGGGCAGACCTGCTGTCGCCGCGGGCCTCGAACAGCGCGGCAAAACTTCAGACATGACTCATGCCTCTCCCGATTATATATAGTAAAGATTCTCCACCACCTCATCATCATCATCATTTTCATTAGCGTTTGTCCCGTGGTGGCAGGGTCCGCTCTTCTGGTGTGGTGACGCCATTTCTCCCGATCAAAGCTTGATCGGGATGCACACCAGCTATCTTTAAGTTCAAATGCAACGTGTCTAGGCAACGTTGCTTCGGGCGTCTCCTGGACCGCTTTCCAGGGGGGACCTCAAGGTTTAGGCCTATCTTCCGGACGGTGTCGTCATTAGCGCGAAGGATGTGGCCGTACCATCGAAGACGAGCTTCGCGCAGCTTCTCGGCTATCGGGGCAACACCAAACCTCTGTCGTATGGCGTCGTTGGGAACGCGGTCCAAACGCGTAACACCAGCCGTCCACCGTAGCATTTTCGTTTCCATTACGCTGAGGCGGTTTTCAATTTCCTTCATCACGGGCCAGCACCCAGCACTCAGCAAAGTACGTCGCTATTGGGCGAATGACTGTTCTATAAACCTTCGATTTCAGATGCTCAGGTATTGTCCTGTCGCAAAGCACCCCAGTCAACAAGCGCCATTTGGACCAGGCTGCACTCACACTGCGTTCACCTCCAACTTTAGGCTGCCATCGGACGTGATCATTGATCCCAGATACTTGAACGATGTAACTCGTGAGAGCTCAGTACCATTGATCTTAATAGATCTGCGCCCAACCACGTCCGTCGTCAAGTACTCCGTCTTTTTGACGTTTAGCTTGAGACAGAACAATGCCAAGCGGTCGCACCAGCCTGTGCCTGTCGCTCGAGTTCGGTTTTGTCTTCACATGCAAGCATGACGTCGTCAGCATAGAGTAGCGTGCAAGGTGTGGCCATCTGGAGATCTCGTGAGATCGCATCCATCACGACCACGAAGAGCCGTGGGGATAGCGCAGATCCCTGGTGCACCCTACAGAGATGGGAAATTCCGTCGAGGTGCACAAAGAATGCGCACCAATTAAATAAGCTCTTCAGGGATACCATGCGCAATGCGTACCATACAACATCTCGCGGAAAGCGGTCAAAGGCCTTCTCCAAGTCCAGGAAGGCAAAATGCACCGGTTTCTGTTTCTCGCGGTGCTTCTCTAGCAGAATCATTCTCCACCTACTGAGTTAATCAGAATCATTCTCCACTTACTGAGTTAGTTATGTCGATCACTCTTTTCCCTGACTTCTTCCGACTTCTCCTCTGTTCATGTTGTAGAGTTTGAGTTCTATACAATTTCCAAACCTACGGTTAACATATCCCCAAGTTTCTCCTTCACTTCGTTCTAATCAATCATCACTTCAGAGAATGTGAGTGGAGTATTCAAGTTTTTGCTCATCCCATCCCACCCCCCCCCCCCCCAAAAAAAAAAGAAGCTTTAAAAACACGTGTTTCTGAAACTTTCAGTAATCCAGCCCCAGTTTTGCTTCGAATTTTCCTCACCAGATCCTTGACCGTTTCCTTTCACTCATTTGAAATAGATTGAGTCTCATTCCGCCCGCACCTTGTTAAGAACTGCTCACACTTCCCTACCTTCCATACAAGGAGACATCAGGCTTGTCTCATCCTCATCTCATGTCTCTTTCCTTCTACGCGGTCGACGTCGCCGACACACACTTCCCGCTCTAGCGCCCAGTAGCAAGTATACTTGTGTCCTTCCAAAATTTTTTCGAATAAACGAATAATCGAATATATTCGGTTTCACGAAAAACCGAATATTCGAATAATGAATATATTCGAATTTTGGACCTTGTCGAATATTCGAATAATGAATATATTCGAATTTTGGGCCTCGTCGAATATTCGAATAATGAATATTTTCGAATTTTGGGCCTAATCGAATATTCGAATAATGAATATTTTCGAATTTTGGGCCTCACCGAATATTCGAATAATGAATATATTCGAATTTTGGGCCTCGTCGAATATTCGAATAATGAATATTTTCGAATTTTGGGCCTTATCGAATATTCGAATAATGAATATTTTCGAATTTTGGGCCTCACCGAATATTCGAATAATGAATATTCGAATATTCGAATTTATTCGAATATTCATTCGAAATTATTCGGTCCGAAGTATACGACAGATGTATTTGAACTGAAAGTCAAATTGAGCCCTATGCTAAATGCCTTTTTTCTAATTTCTTCTGTAAGATCGTGTCTTCAATTTTCAAATCCAAACTCTTCTAATCTTAATAAATTCCGACCGTAACGCACAACTGACATAGTGCCACAAAATTTATCAATAGCGAATACTTTGCTCGAAATTGTAAGCATTCTACGGCTTCTAGCCACAAAATTTATCAATAAAGAATGCTTTGGTTGAAATAGTAGATATTCTACGGCTTCTAATGACCCTCGTAAAGCAAATACAGAAATAAACGTAATCTCAAACATGACATGTTATTTAAAGGCATTATGTTAATATGTATCTTCTTCTTTTTCTCCTGAGCGTTTAGTCCCGCGCAGTCGCAGGGTCCGCTGTTCTTGTGATCTGTCGCCACCTCATCCTATCAAGGGCGTCATCTGCTGTGGCGCCAACTTCGGCGAGATCTCTCTTGATGACGTCCTTCCATCTTTTCCTTGGGGCTCCTCTCGGACGCTTTCCGGGTGCCTCGAAATCTAGGGCCAACCTTGTGGGGTGATCCTCTGGTCTTCTGAGGACGTGTCCATACCACCTCAGGCGCTGCTCTCTCATCTTCAGCTGGATCGGGGCTGTCTTCATCACTGCCCTAACATCCTCGTTTCGCACGCTGTCCCGACGGGTCCATTCACATGCCCATCTCAGCATCCTCATCTCCGCCGCGTGCAGTTGCCGCTCCTGCGCCTTACCCAGGGTTTCGTTTATCCGTCCCCTGACCGCCTGGTCCACACTTCCTTCCTCGGATAGGTCACTTCCGAGGTAGCGGAATTCTTCCACCTTCTCGACCGTTTCCTCTTGGCAGTCTAGGATCGATCCAGCGCACTGCTCAGAGCTGATGAACTTCGTCTTCTTCACGTTCAGCCGTAGGCCGTTCTCTGCGAGGGCTCTCTGCCACACCTGCACCTTCTCCTTCAGCTCCTCCTGGTTGTCGGCTACTAGGGCGATGTCGTCCGCGTAGAGGATCGTTCTGAGAGGGCCTTCCTCAAGGTGGTTAACTATAGAGTCAAGCGTCAGCAGGAAGAGGAACGGGCTCAGATCCGATCCTTGGTGTACCCCCACTGTAATGTCCACTTTCCTTGTCACCCCGTGTGGAGTTCGTATCGCCGCTTTCGAGCCCTCGTACATGTTCCCTATGTCCGTGATCAGACGTTCCGGGACACCCCTCCCTCGAAGGGCATTCCAGATTACGGCCCGAGCTAGCCTGTCGTAGGCCTTCTTCAGGTCCAGGAATGACAGGTAGCAGGGTTTTCGTTTCTCCCGATTCTCCATCACCTGACGAGCGATGAAGATGGCGTCTGTGGTGGACCTCTCAGGCATGAAGCCCCACTGCACCTGGGAGATGGGTACCATCTCCCTCAGCCTTGAGTCGACCAGTCGTTCGTAGATCTTCATTGTGTGTGAGATCAGTTTGATCCCTCGGTAGTTGGAGCATTAGGAAGCGTCTCCCTTCTGCTTGAAGATGGGTACTATGGTGCTGTTCCTCCAGTCATCCGGCATCTTACCTTCTTTCGTGATCCTGTTGAGGAACTGCGTCAGCCATTGATTCCGAGGTCCCCAAGCACCTTCTAAGCCTCTACTGGCACACCGTCAGGCCCTGCTGCCTTTCCGAGTTTCATCTTCCCTATGGCACTGCGAACCTCTTCCTGCGTCCATGACGGTATGGGTCCTTCCGTTGGCTGTTCTTCTTCTACTTCCCGACGCGGGAATTCCTCATTCAGCAGTTCCTCGAAGTACTCCTCCCATCTTTTTCTGACCTCGACCGGTTTTCGTAGTACACTACCGTCAGCACTCTTCACAGTCTTCACTACTCGAATGTCGAGGCTAGCTCTATGACGCGCCTTGGCCAGGCGAATGGCGAACTTCTCTCCCTCTGGCCCGTTTAGTTTCTCGTACAGGGCATCCATTTCCGCGTTCTTTGCCTTCGCTACAGCTGTTTTTGCCAGCCTCTTCAGCTTCCTGTAGGCTGTGAGATGCTCGGGTGCCCTCGTCTTCTGCCACAGCTTGTAGGCCTCCTTCTTTTTCTTCACCGCAGCCTGCACCTCTTCGTTCCAGAACCATGCCGATTTATCCTCTCGGATTCCGCCCTTTGTTTCTCCCAGGGTTTCCTTGGCACATCTCAGGATTGTTTGGGCTACCCTCCTCCAGGTCTCATTCACGGGACCAGCTGGATCTGGAAGGCCTGCTTCGAGCACTGCCCTTCGCAGCTCGTTCCGCTCTGAACCCCGCAGTCTCCACCATCGGATCCTGGGTTCCGTCCTCACTTTGGGCCTGCTGGGTAGAGTTATGCTAAGGTCGGCTACCAAGGGTCTATGCTGTGATGCCACGTCCTCTCCCGGAATGACCTTCACATCCCGGACTGTTTTCAGGACAGCCCTTCGAACCAGGATGTGGTCGACTTCCGTCCTTCTTCCTCCGCTAGCATAGGTCACCTTCTGGCTCTCCCTCTTCGCGAAGAAGGTGCTACACACAGCCAGGTCGTGGGCGATAGCCAGATCCAGAATTCGTTCTCCATTCGGGTTTATCAGGCCGATCCCTTTACCTCCATGAACCCTTTCCACTCCTCTTCTGCCACTCCCCACATGCCCGTTCATGTCCCCTGCTATGGAGAGGTAGTCGCCTTCTGGTACGGACCTTATGGCTTCCTCGAGCGAGAGATAGAAGTCATCCTTGTTGTGCTCGGAGCATCCGGTCTGCGGAGCGTAGACAGACATGATGGTCCATAAACCTCTTTCGTGTCCAGCCGCTGTGACATGATGCGGTCGTTTATTCTTTGGACAGCCGCTACTGAATCCTTGAGGGACTCCGCGACAGCTATCCCTACCCCGTTCCGGTTGGTGTCCTCTCCGTTGTAGTACAGCTTGACCCCTTCTCCGATGTCCCTTGCTTTCGCCCCTTTCCATCGCGTTTCCTGCAGACACAGGACTTGTGTCCTTCTGCGCTTCATCAGGTCAGTCACTTCCCTAGATCTTCCGGTCAGCGTTCCCACATTCAGAGTCCCCAGTCGAACTAGCTTCTTTAGCCGAGGTCGTTCGGCCCTCGGTAGCCCGCGCATACTGACCACAGAACTCGGGCGGGGGTTCTGTGCGCCACTTCCGGGTGACGTTCTAGCCTTTACACTGATTCTATTGCGACTTGTGATCATGGTTTTGTGACGAGCTTGTAAGCCGGCCTGTAAACCTGAGCCTGAGCTGGAAAGTTGCCATTTTTGCAATTTTTGCAGGGCATGGCGTGCCGGTGCCGGGAGTCGAGCCTGTGACCGTTTGTGCATAAAACTACCCTACTAACCAGTAGGCTAACTCGGCATTATGTTAATATGTATATGATGTTTTGTGTTACAAACCCGGACAAGAAAAAACAACAATTGAGTGAGGAAACACCTCGTCGTTAAGCTGAGAAATAAGGTCTTCTACAAGTGAATCACAGAAAAGGACTTTGAGAAGGATGAGTGATGCTGTGGCAATTTGGGGTGAGATCGCAGCCAGTCTATACCCTTCCGACTGAGAAGATGAATGTCAAGTAGTCCGCCCATGCGACACTTTTCGAACGGTACGACTGGAACTTGGTCTCCCAGACACATATTACTATTAACCAAAAGATCGTTCCTATGGCACTCAGCGTGACATACTTCCGATTGGTATTGGTGGCCGGTGATTGCGGTCGAAGAAAGCCTCAACCAAAGAACCAGATTGTGTTCCTAAGCCACACCAACGGTAGACCAAACAAACCGACAATGAAGTACTTTCGACAGAGGTCGACCTTGGCCGCATCATTCATGTTTCTCAAGTCCATCGTAGGTCGGCCTTCAAGCTTAGGTAATTAAACATGTTTCCAATTTCGAATAATTTCATGGCTACATACGAAATATTTATATCAAACGATAGAGCTCGAGCTGCTGAGCTCAAATATATCCTTGGTTTTTCATATACTTGACTTTAGGCGAGTTATATCCAGAAGGCACAAAAACTGACACCCAGTAGTATATCTCAGTAGCGTCGAATATATTCGAATATATTCGAATTTTGGACCTTGTCGAATATTCGAATAATGAATATATTCGAATTTTGGGCCTCGTCGAATATTCGAATAATGAATATTTTCGAATTTTGGGTCTCATCGAATATTCGAATAATGAATATTTTCGAATTTTGGGCCTCACCGAATATTCGAATAATGAATATATTCGAATTTTGGGCCTCGTCGAATATTCGAATAATGAATATTTTCGAATTTTGGGCCTGATCGAATATTCGAATAATGAATATTTTCGAATTTTGGGCCTCACCGAATATTCGAATAATGAATATTCGAATATTCGAATTTATTCGAATATTCATTCGAAATTATTCGATTCGGTCCGAAGTATAGTAGCAAGACGTGGCTACCGCGCGCGTATGACGTCACTAGCCGTCCTGTCGGAAGCATTCGGACCGCCACAACCCGTCCAATTTCGTAGCGCACCGTGCGCGACATCTTGGGAGGATCTGCCCCCTTCAGAATTACGCTAGTCTGCTTACGAATATTGGGAGTGGTGTCGACAGTCTCACAGGGTTAATCTAAAACATTGCATATACTGTGGTTAGGTAGATCCAAAGAGAAGAGAGACAGCAGGTTCCTTTGCTTTTTATCGGCACCTGATTTCTCGATTAAAGGGTTTGATTGAACAGTCACACACGGGCGTCATCGGATATCAGATAAAGGTAATAAGAAAATAACAAACATTCTAAAATTAGAGCGGTGGAACACGTTCATCGTATAGAAGCACATTTATTTTCTTGACCGAAATATTGAATTAAACAAGATTTCCATGAAATGCAATCTAACACTACATAATTGAATTTGTTCGTAATTCAGAACAGAGTACTAGACAGCAGCAATGACATGTGGCAGCAGGTTGCTCCTGAGACGTTTACCATGTGCTGCTACAGCTGGATTGATAGGATTATAATTTAAGTTCGGTTACCGCCGTCTAAGGACAAATTGACAAGTCCGCTGACCAACGGGAACCGCTCAGTATGCATCTTACAATCGGAAAATCATAAGAGCAGCAAGAACTATCGAGCACTTGAAGGGAAAGCAGCTGAAACGTTGATCGGAGCGGCCGTAATGAATCATGAACGCTACTCACCACCTCTGAGGTACAAGCAAGGAACGGTGTAGCCTATGAAAATAGAGACGATACTAAACGTTCGAATTTCATGCTAGACAGCGTGGAAGTGTGACAGCAAATTCAAGAGGACGGTTCTGTTGGACTTTGTGAGCAGAGCGATCACCTTGCAGCCCTCAGGATGGGTGAAGGTGAACCGTGAGGTGTACTGGGTACATGCACTGGGCGCTAAGAACGTGGTTAGCACTAGCTACTTTCCATCCGCTCGGTCCGGTTCTCCGCTACAGTTTGATGGATATACGTCGAACAGTCATGCGACGTACGTTCCCAAATCATTTGAGCCTGCGTTTTCGGATTTCGGATTCAACAGTGGGCTGGTGGCAGCAGGACTTGCGGACATTTTCGTTTGTATCCCAATCACGAAGTAGGACGTTTAGTATTCGCCTGGGGGACTTCATTTGGAAGACCTCTAGCTTCGGCAAGTCAGCTTTCAGAATTACCCATGTTTCAGCTCCATAAGGCAATATTGACATCACAATGGATCGGAACACTCGCATTTTTTGTCCACGACACGTTGTGTCTTCTCCATAAACACAGGCCAGATTCATCAACTGCTTACCGCCCTATAACGGTGAAAATACCGCCAAATCCGCTGATGTGACATTCATCCAACATCAGGATTGGCACTATTCTCACCGTAAGAGGGGGGGGGGGGGTAAGTGGTTGTTGAATATGGCCTCAAGTTAGTGAGCCGAAGGCAATCGCAGTGTTGCCAATTCTGCTGTGGATTTCTATGGTGCATGAGACTAATAGGATATTGGATAAGACGAAACTCTGTTCCCGAAGATGCAGCATTTTCAATAATCATGTTGGAAGGAATGAGTTCATTAAAGTAGTTGTTTGGAGTGTAGATTCTAGAAGCAGCATCATCTCTCGTCCCGTTGGTCGTCTAATCGCTAGAGCGCGCGACAGCAACCGCTCCTTCTTCATTCGTTCCTGTGGTGGAAGGCGGTTAACTGTATCTTCCTCACCAGAGGGATAGGAAAGAGCTCCCCATCAACAGCTCGGAAGCGTAGACGATGATTACGCATGTCACGTCAGATGAATAAAGCCGATACATATCGTGAGGGCTTCGTCACAAAGCACGGAAAACACATCTTCTGACCACGAGCGCTCATGGCGCGACATCAGTGAGGCGTCTTCTGAACCTAGGCGCCTGTTGCACGACGTCTTTGAAAGGCCTCGAACAGACGGACGGGTAGATAGAATGACAGGCGGAGAGCCGCGAACTCTTCTATATGTAGTAGGACAACATATTGCTATTTATCTAGTATTTTGTGAATGCCACTTCTTTATGTAGACTTCGGGTGGTAGTGCGTTGGAATCAGATCCGGTGAGCACGGTGGGTAAGCCTGTAGACCACATTGCCTTGAAGGAAGACGATCTCGCCTTGTTTTTCACGAAGAGCTGCTTCGGCGCAATCCAACTGCCTGCAGTACATAGGCATCGCAAGCGACAGTAGTGTTTGAAGGCAGCAGCTCCCAGCGAAAGAGTCCTCTGAAGTCCACCTGAGTATTATATATTTATTACATGAGAGATCTCACGTGGAAATGAAATCGAGCAAAGTGCGAACGTTATTACGGCTCTAATAACAGGTAGCTGCAAGCGGTATAACATCAAAGAGAACGCTGAGATTGATTGATATAAGTTTGAAGGAGTACAACGAAATGACTACAAAACGTAGCAAACGGAAGCCATCACGAATCTAACAGTTTATCAATTGCCTTCTTGAAAGCATTGAGATTTGCAGAAATCGGTTTACTTCTGCTGAGGCGTGTGTACGTAGGAACGACTCTATTGAGGAAGAAATATAACCTGCAGTTGGTTCGAGCTCTAGTATTACGTTCTTGGAATGATGTTCCGCTTCAGTATGGGAATCGCTGGTTCGCCGCTTCTGAGTCACCGAGGCTTTCGCTTGTGGTTAGCATAAACTAGCCGCGTATCTTCGTCAGTGAACGAGTTCTGGGGCCGAGAAAGTTAAAAAGTTTATGCATCCATCCTTACACAGCTGGTGGCCTCCAAGATCATCAGGTATCCATGCGCTATATATCCATGACTTCCCAAGGTCACACAGGTGGCCAGCTATGGCGCTGTTGGTGTGACGGCATTTCCCATCTCTGAAGGGGTGCACCAGGGATCTGCGCTATCCCCACGGCTCTTCGTGGTCGTGATGGATGCGATCTCACGAGATCTCTAGATGGCCACACCTTGGACGCTACTCTATGCTGACGACGTCATGCTTGCATGTGCCAGCTCATGGGTGTTACGCCGTGGATCCTCTTGAATCAGCTACAGAAGGCGCTTTTCACCCACTGCAACTGGCCTTCCAGATCACGGTTGGTCCTCGAGTTCAGAGTTCCCGTTTTTAAACTTCGTAGAGCACTCGAAGTTGCTTATCGGCGAGGATCATTTTATCCGCAGTATTCCTAACGCAATATCACGAAAATAATGGTTCATGTAGGCCACGGATCAGCCTATATATGCGTTATCGATAGAAGGTTCGAGAACGCTTTTCAAAAGCTTGGCGAAATGTGAAACTGAGTGGTCGTTGGTTCGAAATCGCTGATTCTGCTACCTCAATTTCCGGTAGAGCAGAAAACACGCAGACAAATGCATTTGCAATTACATAACGGTCGAGGAATTACTCAAAACGAAATGTGCACAACGACAAGAAGCAAAAACATATGTCTGCATCACAGAATTTACTAACGACACCACTCTAATCAATCATCATCTGAGGTGACATCAATTAGCCTTCTAAACAGCAAGCTTGGCACAGAGCTTGACAAAGCAAGTTTTTTGGAAAACTTCAGGATGTTCGAACCAGCTGTCTGAATAAGAAGGAAAACTCGTAGTCGAGAGCTCGATTTAGGAAAACGAACTCTGATCCTGTGGCCACGCGTGTTCGAAGTTGAAGCAATGTAAACTTTGTCTAAAGGTGAGTGTACTTTCGGTGTGATCGTATTGTACCAGTTGCTTCAAAAAGCCGCTTCAAATAGTTCTCACCACATTCAGCTTAATGTGCGTCCCTAGATGAAAACAAAGGTAAATAGAGAATTGGAGTTTTTTATGGTTCCAGCGGGGAACTCTGGCTGCTGGTGGACGCGATCGACAGGGCATAGACGGCAATGCCTCTGATCCTCTAACGTCGGCGAAGCTCAGCTCAGCTTCACCAGAGACCTCTTGCCTTAGAATTCGCTACTTTCCAATAAACGAATGTTGGATACCTTCCTTTCAACGTTGTTACAGCGACATGAATGGTACAGATGCAAGTACGAGAATGCGAACCTGTGGAACAACGCCCAAGTCCGACTTTCGATAAACACCGCCTCTTCCCATTTCCAGCCCTCTTCTTCTTCAATAGTGCGTGGCGATCTACATACTCCTAGAAGCAGTCATCCAGTCGCCCATTGCCGTCGAAGCAGGAAGTCGAACACTCGAGGGGCAATTCCAGATTCGATGATCCGGCGAGAAGTCCGGCACCTGAAGTGAGCACTTGACAGCGATCTCATTGACACCCCGGCCGGCCGGCTGCCTGTCGCGGCGCCGTCCAGTTCAGGAAGCCAGCAAACAGAAGCCTGATTCCATCGCCCCGCTCTTTCATCAACACCATTCTAGCTCAACTGGCTAACAACGTCTCACCAGGTGTCTGTGAACTTTGGGAAACTTCCTCTTCGGGCTGATCACGAATGTGGAGCAGACGTTCTGAGTTCTCTTCTTCTGACATGGGAGCATTTTCCGACTGCATCGAGGGATGCAATCGAGGCAGTCTTCTAACGATTTATGAGAAATTAAATGAAATAGTGAGTTTTGAGTTATTTCCGTTTCCGTGCTTCGCATTCCGGTTTCCGCCCATTTTTGAGCTCTTCCGTTTCGCATTCCGTCTTCCGCTTTTCTCAACAACAAAAAATCCGCACATCCCTGGTCATGAGCTACGAAGCACCTTGATGCAGGCACAACGTTTACTCTAAGCGAAGCCCCAGACGCCAACGCCCCCGCCTCACATCACGTCCCGCCCATCGCTAAGGTTTTGTGGCATGGCGATGACGGCTACTCCACTACGACGCGCACGGCCTAACCAGACCGACGTCGGTGGGAAGAGTCAAATGGGTGGGGCCCAAGTTTTTCAGCCCCTTCCGCCGCATCTGATTTGCAGGTTGACAGGACCTTGGCGCCCTGGAAGCTCTTCGTGCTCATCTGCGCACTTTCTTCTCGCCACTGCTCTTCCTGACAGCGGATCTTCGAAGCATGAGGCATTTTGCTGGCTATTGCTTTGGGATCGGACCGAAAGTTTCCGCCGTCTTCGACTTCCAATTTCCAGCGGTCATAACTTTGAACAGTATAAACCCTTTTAGTGATAGAGCAAACTGTTACAGTCGACGTAGCATTTCAAATTGAATTCACTTTTAAAAATTTTCAAGTTGTAAGTATTTGGCCAACTAGGCCTCATGGACTGTCCAAAGGCATGTTCACGATCTATTGTACAGAGAATATACCTCTGAAGGCTTTTCAAGTTTTGCGAAAAAACGGTTGTGTAGCGACATACATATATGGAGTAATTGCGTGCAAAGAATCAAAAGTAGCTTTCAAATCGAAATCTCACAGCTTTTACAAGGATGAATTTAACCATGTGTTATTTCGAGTTGCCGCTCCGGGGAACAGGAACTTTCTATTCACCATTTCCACGGCACACTTTCAGAGGATTTTCAGAGGGTCCGCAGATTCCCCTTACCATGCTCTGCTCTCTTCTATAACCATTCATTCTGGGTCCTTTCATGAACTTTACCAGCTGTAGATAACCAAATGCCAAAAGTGGTAATTTGATCGTGACCTCGAGGTTTCGCGATGGTCGGGGGTTCTGTCCATTATTTACCGTTTCTACCTCTAATTCAACATGCCCGCGTCGCCGTTTTATTGCTGCGTTTTTGTACCATGCCGTTCTCACCTAGCACCTATATCGCAGTTTAGCTCCGGCTTCACGTTTCCGTGTTTCAAGCCGCTAAGCTTTTGATTCGAGAGTTTCTACGGAATCTCTACGGAATTTTAAGGAGGTTTCTACGCCTTTCTACGGAGAATGACATAAAGCCTTCAGTTCCAGAAGACATTTCAAATATTTCATGTTTTCTAAACTACCTGTTCCTCCGTACGGAACGGCTCCAAAGGCTCATATTAATTCATGGAGTAAAAAATAATAGGGGCCGGGCGAGAACATCCAAGGCATTAGAGCCGTGGAAATCTTCGGTTCGGTCTGTTTAATATCCTGCTGAGAGCCACTCCCTTTCCAGTTCTTGCATGACGAAGCACTTTATGGCTAGCGCCATAGGGATTGGAACTGCTGTTGCTAAGGTATCCAAGATGTCTTCAGTAGTGAAGAGGTGACAATCGCCGGCATACAGTGAATTGTGCAAGAGAAATCTGCATTTTGCTGCCTTTCAGAGCTCAAAAGAAGTGCATAGGGATACTTCTGCCTCAAATTTCGTATAGGAGAGACCGTTGCCCCTCTTGGGATAGTAGGGTTGGGGCGGCAAGTTTTGTTTAACCAGTGATGAGCAACGCAGTGGGATGCGCTGCGCACACTATTCACGCGATGTGCAGACATCGAATTCTTGGGCTAAATAGCTGAAGCTATGCAGCTGCTCTCGTTCTCAAAGCATGCAAGAGAGCGGTTCGTATAGGATCGCGTATGGATTACGCGTGCAGCTTAACAGATAACATCGATCATTTATTCTTCTAAGGGAAAGGTTCATTTTCTCGCCGTTCAGTTTTCGCCTTCCACTTTTCAATTTGCGAATGCAGCTGCGATCCTGTCACGCTTCTTTTTAAGCATGCATGCCGGAAAGGCTAGAGAACTGTGATTAATTTTTCTGCAGTCCGTACCTATTATATTTGCCATTCTCGATGCACTTCTACCACAACGATGTCTATCATTCTGTCATGCTACCTGTCCTGGCGCGGGTCTTCACACGCTACCTGTCGGAGTGCAAGGTTCCACCTGGAAGACAGCAGGACCGCCTTGTCCCTCGCTCTTCAGCGCCACCCTCGAAAACGTCATGCGCGAACTACAGAGTGGGAAGACGTGGGAGTGAAGGCAGACGGCCGGCTGCTGCACTATCTGCGCTTCGCTGACGACATCGTGCTCATAGCATCTATCACCAGCCAGGCGAAGCAAATGCTGGCCGACTTCGATCGTGTATGTGGGAGCGTTGGACTGCAGCTGAATCTTACGAAGACGAAGTGCGTGGGGAAAGTTCCTGAAGCCTCGTTCTCGCCAAACTAAACAAAAAACATCAAACATCTCCGAGTACTTCAGCTACGTGCATCTGGAGCAACCGCAGGCTTCTAGGCCAATCTCAAAAGATCGTTTTTGGTTTTCGGTGTTCTATTGCTGGGGCTGTTCGTCATAAAATCTTGTAACCAAGCTGCTTGACCATAACTTTAAATGGGAGTTCGTCAATTCGGAAGTCAGTAAAACGTGTGTCTTCTCTACTAAACTGATGAGATTGTACCATTAAGGACAAAGTAAAAACTGATGATAACCTTTTTTTAACAGACATTGTGGGACATAGAGTGCGAAATTCTAATTTGTTCCGCTTATTGCCTAGACGTGCTGCTTACACAGGATTTTTTTTTCTGATTTTTGATAGAGCATATATAAAGAAAAGAAATTCAGTCACAAGAGTGTATCTGGATTATCTTGCGACAGTCTATAGGCTCTAATATTAGGGGGGGGGCAAAAGTAATGAGACAAAATGAAAAAATCTTTATCTCTTTATAACTCAATTACAACTCAACGATGCTGAGGAATGTATTTGCCATTAAGGGCAAGGACCTTACTGCCATCGCTCAGCCAACTTCCTGACCCCATCCTTCCAGAACTGCTTGGGCCTGGTGTTGATCAACTGCTCGACATGGTTGTCAAGGTCTGCTTGGGTTCTTGTGTCCCTTCCGACTAGGAAGTCCTGTACAACAACCTTTATTCCGGAGCAAACCGGCAATTCAGTCACACTCAGCGGTGTTCGATTCGTTAGAGACCGCGACGATGAGATGCTGCCATATAGCACTGAGAATGGCACGTATTCACATTTTTGTTGAGCAAATGGATCACGACAAAATCTTTCGTAACGGAGACAACAGATACCCGGTAAAGCATGAGGACAGCGGGAGACGACAACGAATCAGAGGAGCAAGGGAAGTCTAGGAAGCTATGCGTAGAGGGTTTGTTTCTTAGTAATCGCCTGACGGCAAATGTGGCAGGACTTCAGCAAGGGTGTGCAGTCTGAGCACGCTGTGTGGCCGCAGTTGAACACAATACTCGGTCTGGCATCCATGCAGATGGTGCACGACGTCTCCATTTCCAACTGGGCCAGCTTTTCGCGCAACTCCTCCAGTTCTCGTAGCTTTTCACGTTCGGCGTCCAACTTCGCCTGCTTGGCAGCGGCAGCAGCGATTCTCTCAATCTCTTCCTCAGCCAGAATTCTACGTTGCTCCTCCTCTGAGATCGCTATACCTCGCGTTAAAGCGGCACCGATCTGTACTTCCACCCCATCTGATATGGCCTTGGCGATGAGCTGGTAGCAGAGAGGACACCTCCTCAGCGGAGTACTTCTGGCGCACTGCTTGCAGACAACCCTATGAACACATGGAACGAAGCAAACGTCAGCTTGAGAATCCTCGCAGTTGAACGTACACATGGTCACCCCGGACGGATCGAACTCGACGAATGTCGCCTTGGTCATAGGGAGGCATGACCTTCGAGTTCGGCTGTTGAACATGAAGAGCCCGTCGGACAAATGCTGTAGGCTCAAGTAGTAGTGGTAGTCGCATGGGGAGATGTACAGCGAATACGGTGGCTGAGGCATGTGAACGTAGCTCAGCTGGCCAAGCTTATCCGTGGTTACTTGTTCCCGATGGGGTGCGGCGTTGTCGAAGAGGAGAACCTTCTTGAAGCGCTGCGAATGAATAAGAGCGAGTCGCCCGCCCATCTCCTCTATTTCGTTCACCATGGCCTTGGAGTTCGTCGTAGTGCTCTTGGGAAACAGCTTCCGGTAAACCGATCCATGGGCGCAGACCTGAAAGCTCCGAAGGTGCTTCTCGCCGTGAACATCTCGCCGAACGAAGGCCGGTAACAGGTCACCAGGCCTCACCCAGACTCGCTGCTCGGCAGGGTTAAGGTAGAAGACGTACTACTCATCTTGCGTGAATATTGAGCCCAGGCTGCTCGGGGTTGGGAATTGGGCGAGATTTGCGCAACGCAGGTCGACTCGTCAGACTGAGGTTTCGGCATGAGACAGGCTGGGGTTTTGGCATGCTTCTGGAAAGGGCGGAAGTGGTAACTTCTCAGGTGGGCTTCAGTAAGTAGCATACAAATATACAAATATGACAAGCACGAAACCAGACTCCAGCCACTCCGATATATGGACACGGCATGGGGTGTCTCATTACTTTTGCCCCCTCCCCCCCCCCCTAATAGCACGATGTTTTCTTCGGCTGATGCGTCATTCACCGCTGTTTCCATTTATATAGATATATATGCCAACGGTGGCAGTTTCTACCTTGGCAAAATTCGCAAACTAATGAAAGATTTCTAATCTTTTGGCTTTAGGGATCGAAAAGCGCGACAATCTTCGGTCCGTACTTGTAATGCCTCTTGAACCTGGTTTTCTTCTGAGAACTATCCCTTAGGGAAGCTTTTCTCGATGCTAGCATTTTATTGGAAAGCAATGTTAGAATAGCAAGCCTAAGTAACAGTTCTTCAGCCGATGCAGTGTTTTGTTCCTCTCAGTCCTAGATTCAAATATTTGGAGATGGATTGATGGATGGGTTTGATGGCTTTCACTTTGTGCGATTCTTGAGTGGATCTGAGCGCAGATTTAGGAGGTCCCACTTGGTCAGGATCTATGCCTCACAAGGAGAGTCTCCAAAGCGCGAAGTCCGTGACTCCCTGCTGCCACACAGCAGAATGTGGTCAGCTGGCGCAGTGGTAGCAAAGCCGCCTGTTAGCCGCACCGAGTGGACTTTACGCTTCGACTCCCGGTGTCACCTTAGTTTTTGCATACATCGCGTCGTTATTATTATGTGCTTGCGTGATCACAGGAGTCAATTTGTACACAATTAATGCTTTCAGTAATTGTTAAGCATTTACCGATAGAAACGAAATTTGTGACCTGTCCCGCGAAGTGTATGTGTTTGTGTGCATTTACGAAATCGTTGTTAATATGATACAATGTAAATACTATCCATTGAGAGGTAACTCAAATGGAAACAGAACAAGTCCACATTTACTTACTAAACGCATTAATCGTGCACAAATTGAATCCTGTGGCCGTTTAAGCACATAATAATAACAAGCCGATGTGTGCAAAAATTATGGCGGCACCGGAGGTCGAAGCGTGAAACTATCTCGGTGCGGCAGACAGGCGACATCGCTACCCCTTCCAACCGACTGCATTCGGTTGGATGGCAGCAGGCGTGATAAACTTTGCACTCACGCTTCCACATGCCTTTTCTCGACCACAGAAGAGCATTCCGAAAAAACCAACTACGGTTTTGAACTCCCTCCACGGGACCCTACATCCTGTAAAAAGTCCATCGCAAAAGCTCACGACCACTTTGGAGGCTCTCCTTGTTAGTGCGACAGAGATGAAAATCTATTTCTACGATTCATTGAGCTACTCGTAACCATCCAATGTTAAGCCGTAGTACGAAGAAGTTGCTGGGACTGAAGTTGTACTGTGGTCACGTAGTCTGTCCTGTCAAACTGAAGAATCCGAGCGAAAAGTAATAGCAAAAAGAGCACTCCATCTCTTTCTTTGCTTTTAGATAGGGCAGCTGGAACTGTTGTCACATCCTGAAAGTGTAAAATTTGGATAGCTCATGGCGTAATTGTTCTCTAAATAGCTGTTGCAAAGGGGATGTCCTTCTGATCACACGAAGAGCTCTGAAAGTTGGATCCAAAAAAGCAGACTACGACTACGACTAAGCTTTATCTGTCATGGAGTATAGCATTACTACACTTATTACCTACCGGTTTACGTTTTGGCTGACTATAAAAGATTGCAGGTTAAAGAGAAGAACTCGGTCAGCAGACATCGTATGAGCTATCATAGACAATTTGATTCCTAGCGTCGTGCCACTGGATGAACCAAACAAGTTCCGACTATAGTAGCTGAATGTCTTCACAGCCGTGGATAAAGCACGTCACGAGTCTCAAGGTAAAAAGAAGCACGGGCCATTCTCCGGCCTGTTGTGAGTGTCTAAATGTGGCCGTTATCCAAGCGAAGCACCTAGCCCGGACACATGAGTCCCCTAGATGTACCCCCACCGAGAGTTTGTCTCTGTGTGC
The DNA here is from genome assembly GCA_947396885.1 of Heligmosomoides polygyrus polygyrus. Lineage (NCBI taxonomy): Eukaryota > Metazoa > Nematoda > Chromadorea > Rhabditida > Heligmosomidae > Heligmosomoides > Heligmosomoides polygyrus. The sequence continues at coordinate 76,131,501 of OX377203.1, read as the reverse complement.
TGTTGCAGAAGACGAACCGCTCGTTTCATGTTTCCTTAGCCGTTGTGCTTCCTGACACCAGGTCGGAAGTTTGCACTGCTCGTCTTACACTCATGCTGTCTTACTGCTTCCGTTTAATTTACTGCTGCCTCTGCTCAAATTCGGCGACTTGAATTTAAGCGAAAACTATTCGCTTTGTCACAGCTCCGCCAATATAACAATAGAAGCAAGTGCTAGCTATGATGCCGGAGACGTAGGAGCCTTCACTGTGTTAAAAGGACCTTTTTGATCCCCCTTCACCGCTAGATATTCGCATGAACAGATTCTCCAGAGTTCTTAAAGAATGATTGTGTCCAAACAACATAGATGGAGATTATGTATTACGAAATAAGTTTTCAAGCAGTAAGCGTTCACGGAACTGTTATTTGATCAGCCTGATGATGGGCTACTTCGAGTTTATGGGCGAAGGACGAGTAGCTTCTTGTCGTGTGAGATGGCCAGCATATGATTAGGCAACAAAAGCAGCAACTCTTCCCAATGGACTATTTTCCTTGACCATGAAGTCCAAAAAGGATTAGTAACGATTGCAATGACGCCGTTAATCAACCTCCTGGTGGAATGCGCCACACGTTCTACTTTCCTGGAGACAATTAGTGTGCGCATTTGACCTGTCTAATGACTTGGCTTGCCAATGCGCAAGTCGGTATTCTTTCCTTCCCAGACAAGTATTTGCGGACTCTGGAGGGATGGGAGGCTTGTTGGCCTTGGCGGGAATACCGAACCAGGAACTGTAATTGGAAGCACGCAGCAGCTGGCGCCTATTCCGACTGCGCTACCACCCGCCCATCTTTCAAATTTCTGTAGAAGCCGTGTTCTTCTCTCATAAATATCAGGAATATAAGCTTTCGCTGAGATCCGCCAATAAGGCTCGGAAACGTCAGATAAAGGAGAGTGTCAACCAAGAGCAGTTTTCTACCATCCCATTACAGCAAGGTAGCTGAACGCGGCAGTTTTAAATACTTGCCACCTTCGCGTTTCTTTTCTTTTGTGCGACTGGCAAGACTGAATAACGCATTGCTTTAATTTCACGTTTGCTTCTCCAGGCCTGAGCGTAACAACCCAGCTGTGCCTGTTACTATCTTGGCCGACTTATTCCCAGTGAAATAATTCACACTTACGCATTACGTACGCCTTTGCTTCCCAGATCTAGGACGCAGAGAGCCTGAAATGAGAAATAACTGGTATTCTCCATCAAAGTTGCCTCAAAATCCGCAACATTTGTGAACGCACTATGCATATATCTCAGAATTTTCGGTATCGTAAGCTTCTTAGCACACGAAGATGAAGTAACCTCAAAAAGGAAGGAAACTTTAGGTCTTATCAAACCAAATGCGTGGCTATTCAGAAGACGATAGATTCTTGCCAAACTATCCCCACCTCATTTCCGTGTGAAAATTAATCACTTGCACATCATTTTTATGACCTTTCCCTGTTCTAGTGATGAAAGCGATGCAGCTCATTCATTCTTTGCATCTAAATTTAAAAGGTTTACATCAGTTTCAGTCAAGAAAGCAGAAGTGAGAAAGAAGAGAAAGGAAAATGGGAAGAAGAAGGGTCAGTTGTGCAATCTATTGCGACGTTTCAGGGTTGCCTTCCACACTTTCACTCCCGCAGCACTTTTTTGAGGGCCCTCCGCTGAGTTCGCTTTTCGGTGGGTCTCGCCCGACTAAAGGGCTACGTCAGCCCGGGTCGTTCATTAGACCTCTGCCGGTCGTCGGGCTTTCCTTCGGTCTGGTTTTGCGAGTGCGAGTCGTTGGCGACGCTTGACGCCGAGGGCTGCTATAATTGCCGCACTTGAGAGGTTGGAACCTAGCTGTTTGCGGAGGGATGGTCCGCGCGTCACCTCGACACCTTCTCCTGTCACCTTTTCTTTAGGAATCTATTATCTTCTATTAGAGTGAGCGCGATCAAGGGTCAACAGATGGAGAAGGGCTTCCCTTTCCTGACCGCTTGCGCTCCATCTGAATGCGGTTTCTCGGTGTCCTCCTCCAACCGCTTCTCCTTTTTGCGCGCCCGTTCTGATGAGCATCACCGCGCGACAGAAGCGCGTCGTGCTTGGCTCCGGCACTTTTTTGCAGCTCCGGCTCGTTCACGAAAGCTGCGCCGGGGTTTGACAGCTTGACACCTCTCGCACTCACCACACGACCACGCTCTGCGCCCAATTCCGAAACTCGGAGCCTCTGGACCCCTTCGCTAGTGCCCTTTTCCTGGAACTCATTTCTTGCCCGGCTCTCTTTGCGCTTTCCTTCTTCGAACATTCCTTCTTCGCCACGAGAGTGTAGGTTGCTTAGTTGTCGTACATCTCAGCAGGCGACGAGACTGTCGAAACGTCTGGCCAATACACATTCGATCTAACATTCTCGTAGCACAGAAAAAGCGGAATTTGCAAAAATTCAGGGGGGACATGACGACAATTCCCAATTCCGCTTCGAGATTTGTCGCCATGTCCTCCTGAAAACTCTGTGCCGGTCCAATCACACTTGATGCAAAGTTTCATCCACTAAATGACTTTATTGACACAAACTCCCGAAGCAAAAATGTCCAAATGGCCTACCGCAACTGGGCAGGAGGAAACGAGCGGTTTAGGAAGCTTCAAGGAGCGACGAAGTTGTGAAGATGAAGGTACGATTTTACGTTGACTACTAGACTCCCACGTTATTACTTCACTAAATGTTCCTCACAGCTCTGACCCTTTTGAAGGCGGGACCAACACTGACTAGCGTCACACAATAAGGGATCGAAAGCACAGCCATTGAACCGCTCGGGTTAGATATGACCGCTGAAGCGCGGAAATGGTCGGACTTCGAGGACGTTGTCGCTTGAACCAAATACTCGAAAAATCTAGCCTGTCGTCAACGTAATCCGTTTGCTGTCACCTGTTTAGCGAGCGATAGGGGTCTGCTTATCGTAGATGGCCAAAAGAACGACGGGGCGCCCGCTAACCCATCAGTCGAGCAGCTTCGTGAAGACATTGGCGAGCGATATGAAGCTCCTGGCGTCTCCCTTTCAGAAGGACCCACTAATCCGGCAGGAAACGGAGGATGTTTGTAACGCAGGTGATGGGTTTTTGCTCTGCGCCTCATCTCCTTGTTTCCAAAGCTTCCTGAGTTCCACCGTTTTCATTTCATTCTCCATTTTAGAACAGGATCCCAAGAGATGAACTAGGCCTCGGTCGAAATCCACCTTCAAATGTTTGCGACACGAGCACTACTCAGTTAACAATTCAGGTGCTGCTTTGTCTTGCTGCTATCCAAGGAAAACGTCTACGGCACACTTTATCCTTAAAGGGACCACCTCCATGAAGCCACAAGGAAATTACCAATGTGCGAATGCGAATGCTTAAAAACGAAGGAAACTTTTTCTCAACTGGTTAGACGAAATCACTTGTTAGTGCTGAGGAGAAACTGTTTCCTCCATACACCCCCATGTGGAGGTGTCGTTCTTTCGGCAAACTATCCTTCGTGATTATTGCAGAAATTGGTAATTTCCTTTTGTCTTCATGGAGACAGTTCTTGTTTTGTTGTTTTGTTTGGAGCCTAAGCTGTCCTTTTTCGGACTTTTACTATAATGCTTCATCAAATAATTTCTGCCTGAAGTTCCTATTCTCGCGCTTCCTCTTTGTCAGCTTCGTTCCGTCGCTCGTCTTTCGCTTCTTACGGTAAAATGAGCTCGCTCTTGACCACTGGTTAGGTAGCAACAGTACCAAGGAGCGCAAAATGGGGCACTCTCACTTGCAAACCAGCTTTTGAAGCCTATAACGACTCGCTAAAAAATCTCTTCTTGCCAGTCACTTCTGAAGAAATTACGACTCTGGTCTGCCCTATGCAAAGAGCAGAAACCAGCTGCTGCGTTCGGCAACTGAAGAACTTTTGCGAGAGCCTGATCTCTGGCCAATGGTCAGGACTACCTTTGCATTTGCCTTTTTCGTACTATATTGCTGATTCTCTATGTCACAATATTAGAGCTCTTAACTATGTATATCTTATATATTGCTCCGACTTAGCCAGCGATCACTGCATTTGTTTGTTTTTCACTCGACCGGTGTCTCTTGTGTCGTGGCAGTTAAATAAATAAATAAATTTCCAAAAATTATTACAGTTGTGTAGTTTTATCAAAAATTCAATTTTTAACCTTTTTTCAGCTTGCTTCGTCTTTTGTCGTGGGAATGTTGTTTCTGAAGCATTCGTGTCCTTCCACACTTATTTGATAGGGATGGTTTGTACAGAGCGTGAGTAACCATGTGTCGAGTTAGGTCGAACTGCACATTAACTCAACCCACAGGTTCCAAAAAATAGGGCAAGTTCACTGGGTAACGATTTCCCAGTTTGGGTGAAAATTCATGCCTTCTAGCATATCGCGGTGCAAAAAATGTTGAAAGATGCGTTAAAGATTTGCTCCAAAATCCCAAAAATTAGAAAGAGTAAAGCCTCACAACTGCAGTGATCTAATGGTAAGTCAGTGCAAGGGCATTCTCCGCGCTGTACAATTTTCCCTATCAAATAAGCACATATGCCGCCACATTCAAGCACTAACTGCCAAGCTAGTGGTCGTTTCAGTATTGCACGTTTGTGGAGGTTCTCTCTTGATGTTGATTTTTTGCTATTGCGGTCGTTTCGTCACGTTAGCGTTGGCAGTGTACAGAATAAGCCAAGCCTATAGCCTATTCAGCAGTCAAACGTACTTTTTACGGTTCCAGGGAGAGAAGGTGGCATGTTTTTGAAGGGGGCACAGTAAGGATTACCATGAAAATCGTTTAGTGATATTAATACCCCTACAATAGTCATGTCCCTAACCTCCTCTGGTGATTACTAAAATGGTGCACCGGTCGGGAATCGATTCTGATGAACCCTCCAAACCGTCTAGTGTGGCCATCAAGAGTTTACTTGAGTCTTACTGCAATGTGAATCGTCGTTGTTTAACTCGGTCGACCCCTACTAGGTCAACATCAAAATGACTGCGAACAGCCTCCGAACAGTCCTGTTCAGCAACTTTGTGTCGTCAAATCGTTGGAATTGTGCGGGACCCATCGAAAATCGAACATTGACCGGCTGCTCTGTAAAGCGCTGCCTTAGCCGTGGCAGCTCTCGCTAACTGTTGTAATGCAAATCCGCTTCGACGCCTCAGTGCTGATTATGTAACGTCTGCAAGGGCCACCAGCGTTAAATCGAAGAGCCAAAGTAATGCTTTTCGCGAAGCTGACTATGACTGCTCTTTTTCAACCTTTCTTCGCGGCCAGCCCATCACCCCACGATAATTTCCTGACTCTTTGATAGGTCTGAGCTATAATACTTGTACCCTTGCCCTTATATGTGTGCATCGATTTTTCAATTTTTTCAATTTTTCCTTTCAATTTTTTCTTAAATTTTCAATTTTTCGGTTTTCAATACTGTATATACGCCATTTCAACATGTAAGTGGCAGGAATGGGAGGACAGTGGCCGGCCAAGTTCGCGGCGTGAGCTACTTCCAGTGAAAAGACGATGCTGTTTGCTACGGCTGGTTTCACGGAGCCTTCCACAATTAACTGAGCGTCTTCTCTTAGAAGTGCTCAAAGATTCTAATTCGCGGCCATAGAGGAAGAGAAGGCCTAATAAGCTAGTGTTTTTCGATTCGTCTAAGCAACACCTCCTTTCTTTTCGTTTATAGCAGCTTGAATCATGTTTTATTAGGATAATGGATAAAGGACGGCGTTACTCAATCCATTTTGGGATGTGCCAGCGCATTCTACTTCTACGGGATATCGTGGAGGCGACATGAATGCGTATTTGGCCATGCAATGAATTGCGGTGGCCAGCCGATGAACAAGTCAGCGCTTTATCCTTCTCAGACAAGTCTGATACCAATTCACCCCGGAGAGATGGAAACTTGGTTGGCCTGGGCGGGAAATCCGAACCAGGAACCTGGTATCGGGTGCACGTGGCAGCCGGCACCTTCTCCGACTGCGCTACAAGCGCTCGTCGGAAATCCGGACTAGCCGTTGGGCTGATTACTGGCTAGCGTTCCACCCAGAAGTCACGATTCATGAAACCCCTGCGGCTGCCACTAATTTTGCGTGGAGGACACCGCAAGCAACGCATCATATTCAAGGTCTCTTAGGAAAAAGCAGACATTATTTGATTTTTCTTACCTATTAAGCGGCAGCAAAGTCAAGAAGTTGAAATTCTTCTCATTCTGGTCGCCGAGACTGCTGGCCAGCACTAGTTATCTATTCCTCGATGTCACTTGATTAACGGTGCAGGTGCTCCTACAGTACCGGACGCGTCTTTTGAATAGACGCCGAAAAAACCGCGCTTTTGCGGTTTTTGCGTCTTTTTGTTATAACTCGCCCAAGAGTGATCTACATGAAAAAGCAAGAGTATATTTGAGCTCAGGAGAACGAGCTCTATCGTTTGATATATACATTTCATATGAAAGATCAAAAGTGGCCAAAATTGAAACCTTGCGCTCCATTGAGAAGGCCGGCCGCGGACGAGTTGTCGGCCGCAAGATGTCGAAAACTGTTGCATGCTCACAAATCCTCTAATTTGAGGTGTTTTGAGAAACGGTTGGCACCGTTCGATTCGTCTCCTCGAGATCTACACAATCATATATACAACTTCGCCAAACCACCGCATTTTAGCAGCAAAGATGGTTGGAGCAGACTTTGGTCAAAGATGGTTGGAGCAGACTTTTTGCTGTTGGAGAAGCTTATATTCTAGGACTTGCACGTTCTCAGAGCATCTCAAGCATGGCGTAAAGTGTTTCGTCATGCCAGGGATCATCTGAGAGTGCGCCGTGCACAATGTAAATAAGATCGAACCTATCCATCGGGTGGGCGACGCGACAGCCTGTAGAGTGAGCATTTGGGTAGTTTTACAGAAATTCCCAGCCGCCCTACTCAGAAATTGCTGTACTCTGTTCCGGCGAGACTTTGGCGTGCGCTGTGCACAATGTATATAGGATCGAACCTATCAATCGACTGGGCGCGACAACTCGCAAATTGCACAGCGGGCGTGTTCTGAGCGTAATAACTCTGTCAACTTCGAGTCTTTCCGGCTGCAAGTTATGCATTTTGTAGGTAGTAGAAAGTTCAAGAACCATGCTGAAATACAGCGTATAGTACAATGCAGGCAAACCTTGTGTGACGCGATTTTTTCCAAGTTCAGTCGACTACTACAGGAATACGAGGCGAGCACGAGACTGAAAGCATTTTACGATGGCATGCTCGTAGCTGTGGCGAGAACTGTTATAAGGACGAGTAAGAGCACGGAGAACATAGACCGTTGTTGTGCTAAATTGCACGCGCGGGCGTGTTCGGAGCGCAATAACTCTGTCAGTTTCCAAACTTTCTGGCCGAAACGTGTGAATTCCGTAGGCAGTAATATGCTCTAGTAAAGCGCTAAAGCATAGCAAATTATCCTACGAATTGGCAAGGTTACGTCGGTGCGAATATACAGGTTGGGCACGTGTGACACGATTTTTTCAGAATTCGGTCGATCGCTACGGGTACATGAGGCGAGCTAACGGCATGCAAACTCGCGGGCGAGTAAAGCATCGAATGCACTTTACGATGATCTGCTCCTTACTCTCCAACTGCCTAAACTGCCTTAGCTCCATCTGCCATTTTAGAGCGGCGGACGGCAGCGTTGAGGATTCTTCCACCCTTACACGCTCATGTTCGAGCTTTCGAGCCCCAGCCAGGGTACCGTTCCGTTCAGCTCGAAAAGCCCTATCGAACGGTATCAATTCCGACCAATTCCGGGGAAATTGATTTTTTGACAATTTTCCCCGAGGACGAGGGCGCTCGCTCTTCGCCGAGCCTGCCCGGACGATGACGTCATCGAAGGTCGACGATATGGAAAGTTGCCAAATGTTCTTGGTCAAACTTCGTTCAAAATCGTCCGGGGGTTATTTGGTGCGCTGATTACGAATCCGATGTCCGTTTTTGAAAATTCCGCCGATTTCGATAGGTTTTGGATTTCCTTCAGGATAACTGAGGGAGGTCGGGATAGTAACACCGATTTTGCTCAAACTTCCTCTAAGGGCAGGGGTTATTCAGGGTGCCGAATACGATGCCGAAGTCTCCGAATACCGATAACTGAGGATGGTCAGTGATCCTGACCCTACCAACTTCAAATGGCTGTAACATGCCAAAATCGGCGCAATTTTCAAAAACGGACATCGGATTCGTAATCAGCGCACCAAAGAACCCCCTAGATGAATTTGAACGAAGTTTGGACAAGAGCATTTGGCAATTTTCGAAATCGTCGACTTTCGATGACGTCATCGTCCGGGCGGGCTCGGCGAAGAGCGAGCGCCCTCGTCGTCATGGTAAATTGTCAAAAATCAGTTTTCCTGCAATTGGACGAGACTGGTATCGTTCGATAGAGCTTTCCGAGCTGAACAGAACGGTGCTATCTCTTGCGTCAAAAACTCAAATGTGGGCGTGTAAGGACGGAAGAATCTTCACCGCTGCCCTTTGCAGCTCTAAAATGGCAGCTGGATTAAGGCAGGTTAGGCAGCTGGAGAGCTATGGGCGCTTCTTCGTAAAGCACCTTAGCTGATTTCCTTGCCTACGCATTCGTAGGCCGCTAGCCGATCGCGCGTTGCTACAGTGGTCGACTGAAATCGGAAGAAATCGTGTCACACAAGGTTTACCAGCATATTCGCACCGCTGTAACTTTGTCCATTCATAAGCTACACTGCTGTGTTTCAACTCGCCTATTGAGCTTTCTACTGCTTATAAAACCCACAAGTTTCTGCCTGAAAGATTCAAACGTGACAGGGCCCGAACACGCCCACGCGTGCAATTTAGCACAACAAAGGTCTATGTTCTCCGTGCTGTTACTCGCCCAGATAACAGTTCTCGTCACTCATAGTAACACCGTTCAATTCAGCACGAAGTGCTCTATGAAACGATATTAAACTCGAGCAACTCGAGCAATTTCGGAAATATCGATTTTCGATGACTTCATCGTCCGTCAGGCACGGCCTAGGGGCGTCAGGCACGGCCTGTCTTCGATGGGAAATTGTCAAAAAATCAATTTTCCCGGAATTGGTCGAAATTGATACCGTTCGATAGGGCTTTTCGAGCTGAACGGAACGGTACCCTGGCTGGGGCTCGAAAGCTCGAACATGAGCGTGTAAGGGTGGAAGAATCCTCAACGCTGCCGTCCGCCGCTCTAAAATGGCAGATGGAGCTAAGGCAGTCTAGGCAGTTGGAGAGTAAGGAGCAGATCATCGTAAAGTGCATTCGATGCTTTGCTCGTCCGCAAGTTTGCATGCCGTTAGCTCGCCTCATGTACCCGTAGCGATCGACCGAATTCTGAAAAAATCGTGTCACACGTGCCCAACCTGCATATTCGCACTGCTGTAACTTTTTCCAGTCTTAAGCTACGTCGCTATATTTCAGCATGCTTCTTGAACCTTCTACTGCCTACAAAATCCACAACTTGCAGCCGGAAAGACTCGAAGTTGACAGAGTTATTACGCTCAGAACACGCCCGCTGTGCAATTTGCGAGTTGTCGCGCCCAGTCGATTGATAGGTTCGATCCTATATACATTGTGCACAGCGCACTCCAAAGTCTTGCCGGGACAAAGTGCAGCGATTTCGGAGTAGGGCGGATGGGAATTTCTATAAAACTACCCAAATGCTCACTCAACAGGCTGTCGCGTCGCCCACCCGATGGATAGGTTTGATCCTATTTACACTGTGCACAGCGCACTCCAAAGTCTTGCCGGGACAAAGTGCCGCGATTTCGGAGTAGGGCGGATGGGAATTTCTATAAAACTACCCAAATGCTCACTCAACAGGCTGTCGCGTCGCCCACCCGATGGATAGGTTTGATCCTATTTACACTGTGCACAGCGCACTCCAAAGTCTTGCCGGGACAAAGTGCAGCGATTTCGGAGTAGGGCGGATGGGAATTTCTATAAAACTACCCAAATGCTCACTCTACAGGCTGTCGCGCCGTCCACTCGATTGATAGGTTCGATCTTATTTACATTGTGCACGGCGCACTCTCAGATGATCCCTGGCATGACGAAACACTTTACGCCATGCTTGAGATGCTCTGAGAACGTGCAAGTCCTAGAATATAAGCTTCTCCAACAGCAAAAAGTCTGCTCCAACCATCTTTGACCAAAGTCTGCTCCAACCATCTTTGCTGCTAAAATGCGGTGGTTTGGCGAAGTTGTATATATGATTGTGTAGATCTCGAGGAGACGAATCGAACGGTGCCAACCGTTTCTCAAAACACCTCAAATTAGAGGATTTGTGAGCATGCAACGGTTTTCGACGTCTTGCGGCCGACAACTCGTCCGCGGCCGGCCTTCTCAATGGAGCGCAAGGTTTCAATTTTGGCCACTTTTGATCTTTCATATAAAATGTATATATCATACGATAGAGCTCGTTCTCCTGAGCTCAAATATACTCTTGCTGTTTCATGTAGATCACTGCTGGGCGAGTTATAACAAAAAGACGCAAAAACCGCAAAAGCGCGGTTTTTTCGGCGTTTATTCAAAAGATGCGTCCGGTACTGTACTTGAAGGTGTTCTATAATTCTTTGCGCAGCTTTCTGCTTTGGCCTATGCTGAAACCTTCACATGAAACTGGATTGATTGGAACCAACTGCAAAAATTAAAGCCAGAACTGCAGCGCAGCAGCAACTGCGCTTACTAGAGAAGGATTTGCACCTCCCACGGAACTTCAAGTGGGGACAGTGTCGTTAGAGAGAGCTCGAAATGCTGATTACGAATATGTGTGTCAAAGTTGCAAAATGGAATTCTTTAGCGAGTGGTGATCTGTAAAGTTCAGGGGTTGACTATGGGCTAGCGGCGCGAAAGAGCTGGCGAGAGCGGTGAGGGATAGGGGCTCTGTAAGGATAGCCTGCCAGCTTTGGTGATGGCACAGGGGTAGTGCCCCGGGTGGTGAGGTCGTTGGTTCGGTCCCCGTGGTTGACACTTTTTGCACACCGTGATTTATCTTCGAAATGACATTTTATTTTGATTATCATTTACTTACTTTCACTGATTTTACTTTAAAATTTTGCACAATTGGAGTAAAAGCCCTATACTGAACAACTAGAGATGTTTCTAGCAACGTTAGTATTCATGAAACAAAGCAAAAAATGTGTAAAGCAAGCATGTTCTTCACATTTGGCACATCCTATACATGCTTGTCTACAAGCACTTGCAAAGCAGTCATTTGTACCAAATCAAACAATTATTCCCAAGGAGTGATAAACACCCCTAGGTGATCATGCAACCTGCCTTATTTCACGAGTATTTCAAAAGTGTGAAAACCTACGTGCACAATCTGCGACAGAGCCTTCAGTTGGTTGCCCGGCACTGTTGTAGCTCCACAACTCTAGAGATTGAGGAGGGGTTGAAAAAAATTATTAACCTAAATCGCTATGTCGGAGATGAATGAGTTCTTCCCAGCTGGAAGGACGCACTGCGGAAATCAGGAGTGCGAACATATTTGTATATAGTTACAATTGCTGTGGTGCCACTTGCTGTAAATATGGCAGCATCGGTGGTTGGACAATAATAGGCGCACTGGTCTTCCTAATCGTAGTTGTCGTGTGTGCTGCGTGCAGGCGATAGAAACTTGACGAAACCAACACTCTCGTCCCTACGAAAGAAGGGTTTTGCTGGCTTTATAACTAGTTCTCTTCTACCTAATCATTATGTGATGCAAGTATAATTCACTGATGCTGTGCTGTCTACTTTTGTTGAGAACTGTTAACCTGTATATATTAGAACAGATCCACGGATCTCCCTCGATAGAGAGCCTTCGGGCTGTCTTGTTAAGAGGGATCTCGGGCCGCTTGTCGTAAGGCCACGTGGTGCGTCCCTGGGTGGTGGATAGGGGAATTAAACGCGAACCAAATGCGACCGTGTACTGCCCAGAGACGCAAGTGGGATGCAGGGGATGGACTCCTTGCTCCTGCCCGCGCGACAGAGCCTGACTAGCTACCGTGTGTACTGGAGTCAAACACAGCAGCACTAAAGGGCCTCATTCCCCTGACCCTGAAACAGCTCCCATTTCTGCGGCGATGGGAAGGACGAGCACGGAGGGGCTGGTAAAATCTCAGGGCCTAACCAGGCTGCGCAAATTGAGAAGGACTAGGATGACGATCTGTACTTACAACGCCCGCACACTTGCATCGGAAGCATCCGTCGAGGACCTGATGATGCAAGCCACGAATATCAAGTACGACGTCATCGGACTGACCGAGACGAGAAGACACCACCCCCTACACGCCGCCTACGACTCCGGAGAAGAACTGTTCCTCGGAACATGCGACAGCAGGGGAGTAGGCGGCGTTGGTGTCCTCGTCAACACGCACTTGGCCATGAACATCGATTCGTACGAGTCTCTGACAAGCCGAATCGGACGTCTGCGACTGAAGCGATGTGGTTCCGTGCCAGCTTTGACTGTGTTCGTCACGTATGCCCCAACATCCGACTACGACGACGAAGAGGTCGAAGCCTTCTACGTGGAGCTGGAGAAGTTCTATAAGGAAGATCACACCTTCTACAAGGTGATCGTCGGCGACTTCAACGCCAAGATCGGGCCACGAAGGTCGCCGGAAGAACTTCACATCGGAACCCACGGTTTGGAGTGGAACGAGCAAGGTGAAAGGCTGTCTGAGTTTATCATGTCGACCAAGACCATCCATGGAAACTCGCAGTTCCAGAAGCCTCCCTCCCTACGATGGACCTGGGAATCTCCCGGTGGCCAGTTCCACAACGAGATCGACCACATCATCTTCAACCGCAAGTATTGCCTGACCGACGTCTCCGTTGTCCTCAAATTCTACACGGGATCGGATCACCGCCTCCTTCGCGCGAGGTTCCGCTTTTCGCGTCAAGGAGAGAAGGCCGCAAACTTCAAGAAGAGGAGTCCCAGAACGACCATCAACTGGGACCCCTCTACACCTCTCTTGCCGGCCTTTGGGAAGATACCGTCATGGACAACATCGGCGAGGAATACGAACGCTTCCTGCACCATTTCCGCGATAGTGCTAAGGGAGCCGAGAGCTTGAAGACCACCAAGAGACGTCTGTCTCCTGAAACTCTCGAGCTTATACGCCAGCGTGGATCAGCACGAGCATGAGACAACTACCAGCTGACGTCCGAGCTTGCGAAGCTATGCAGAGCGGCGATAAAGGAAGATCTCAAGAAGAGAAAAGCAGAAGTGTTGGCTGAAGCAGCAGAGGCAGGGTTGAGCATCCGCAATGCCCGCCGGAACTTCGCCAACTTCAAGACCAAGATGACCGCTCTCCGACGTCCTGGCGGAACCGTAACCTCTTCCAGAAGGATCATGGAGAAGGTCATCCTCGACTTCTACTCCTATCTCTTCGATAGCCACGTTCACCTGCCCCATGCCATCTTCCGCAGGATGGATACGTCCTTCCCTCTGTTCTCCCTTCCGAGATCCGACACGTCATCTCGTCAGTGAAGAAGCGTACAGAACCCGGTCCCGTCAGGATCAGACCCGAACACCTGAAGAATCTTCCACCAACGGTCATCAACACCTTGGCACGGCTCTTCACACGCTACCTGTCGGAGTGCAAGGTTCCATCTCAGTGGAAGACCAGCGAGACCGTCTTTCTGTACAAGAAGGGAGACGTGCACGACATTGGCAACTATCGCCCGATCTGCCTGCTGTCCGTAGTCTACAAGCTGTTCACTCGAGTTATCCTGAATAGGATCGGCCGAACGCTGGACGAAGGACAGCCATGCGAACAAGCAGGATTTCGGAGAGGATTCAGCACGATCGACCACATACACACCATTACGAAGCTCATCGAAGTGTCGCGAGAGTATAAGCTGGCGCTGTGCCTTACGTTCATCGACCTGAAGAAGGCATTCGACTCCGTCGAAACTGAAGCGGTCATCCCTGCTCACTCATGGGGTTCCTACTCAGTACATCAGAGTCCTTCGAGAGCTGTACAGTGGATTCACGACGAAGATCTCTCCATTCTCCAACGACGTCGTCATCGATGTGAAGAGAGGGGTTCGGCAAGGGGATACCATATCCCCGAAGCTCTTCAGCGCTACCCTCGAAAACGTCATGCGCGAACTAGAATGGGAAGACGTGGGAGTGAAGGTCGACGGCCAGCAACTGCACCATCTCCGCTTCGCTGACGAAATCGTGCTCATAACATCGAGCATCAGCCAGGAGGAGCGAATGCTGGCCGACTTCGATCGTGTATGTGGGAATGTTGGACTGCAACTTAATCTTACGAAGACGATGTTCATGAGGAACGGACATGTTGCTGATGCCCCAGCTACGTGTATCTGGGTCGCGAAGTCAATATGGCCAACGACCTAGCGCCGGAGCTGAGCAGGAGGAAACGAGCCGCTTGCGGAGCTTTCAAGAGCGTCGAAGAAGTCGCGAAGAAGACGAAGAACGTCCGACTCCGTGCCCACCTATTCGACTCCACTGTTCTTCCTGCCCTAACATACGCCTCAGAGACCTGGGCTATACGAAAGCAGGATGAACACGCGATCAGCGTCGCGCAGCGTGGAGTCGAGAGGACGATGCTCGGAGTGACACGACTCACGCAAGTGAGAGAAAGCCTCCGGGGTCCCGAGCTTCGCCGACATTCGAAGATCAGAGACACTGTCGCGTGGGCCAAGTTGTCGAAAATTAGGTGGGCCGGCCACGTAATGCGCTTCGCAGACACCCGCTGGACGAGAGCCGTCACCGACTGGATTCCGCAAGATATGAAAGAACACCAGGACGCCCACCAACGCGTTGGTCGGACTTCTTCGTGAAAGCCCTGAACGACCGCTATGACGCTCCTCGTGTCCCTCGAGCGAGGAGGATCCATTGGAGCACTCTGGCATGCGACAGGGAAGAATGGAGACGCTGCTGGCGCCCGCTCGAGCAAGTCGATGATCAACGGGACGACAGGTGATAGAGCTGATTTTAGAACAGTGCTATTAACCCAAACTTCGCCAATGTTGTTACTTGAGGCGCTGATGACAAAAGCTACATCCTTTTTTTATTTTCGCCGACTAGGGTAGATTACAGTAGCAGCGGCCTTACTCAACTGCACCGCATCCTACCGTACCCCACCATAGTACCAACAGCTGGTGACAGATTCGTGATCAGTATCCCAAAGAACGCCTTGAGCGAAGTTTGGGTGAAAATTATGAAAAAATACCCTCGACATTTGCAGAACCTGTGAAGGTGTAATACAGTAGTAACAGTTGTCCCTCATACCTTGACTACAAGGTTGAAGCTTCAAAGTCAGCCCACTGCAGATCGATATTGTCTTGCTGAGCTGGTAGCCAAAGTTGTTAACACTTTATTTCACTCGGCTTACGTTTCGGCGACCTCGCCTTCGTCAGAGCCTGAAAAAGTCGAAAAACATTTATGAAACTGCCCTCCCAAACACCATTTCATCCTACAGGGTACTAATCTTAAGGAGAGATAGGGACAAGATCGAACATGACAGCTTAACCTAGTCCTGGTTCAGCTGCTCGGATTTATACCCTCACACCTGCCCAACACCAATGCTTTCCTCCAAAAGCTCCGCGCAATTAGGGCCGGAGAAGAATACGTTATGGAATCCTTTGACGTTACGTCACTGTACACCAACGTTTCAAGGGAAAGCGCTTTGCAGGCCGTGTCTGAAATTCTCACTGAGCGTCAAACATGCGTAAACCTGTACGGTCTCAGTGTGTCTCAGGTCATGACACTGGTCAATGAATGCCTAATGTGCAACGTATTCAAGTGGTCAGGAGAGTATTACAGGCAGATTAGAGGGCTGGCCATGGGACAAAGGTTAGCTCCTGTGCTGGCGGTCGCCTTCATGTCTAAGGTGGAAAACCCAATTCTGGAACGCATGCCTACTCTTTACTGTAGGTATATAGACGACTGCTTTATATTGTGTTCCACTCAAACTGAGTTGGACACTTGTTTCGAGCTGCTGAATCAGCAGTCAGAACATATAAGGCTTACCCGGGAGAGTCCTACAGAAAACTGGCTTGCTTTTCTGAATGTCCAGGTCCACCTTGCTCATGGAACCATCAAAACCAGATGGTATCGCAAGCCCAGTAGCAAGAACATCCTCATTCACTACCGCTCTGCCCACCCCTCTAGTACTAAAGCGGGCATTATAAGAAACATGTTCCGAACTGCCAGCTCAGTCTCGTCTGACAGCGAACAAAAAGCGTTGTCCATGAAAATGGCACTAAACATCGCCAAGATCAACGGCTACCCAGTGCAGCCATGGCAGAGGAGGCGCAGGAGGCAAGCCAATGTGCCCCGTCGCGAGGAAGAACGCAACAAGGTACCGTTCTGTGTGCCCTTCATTTCAGACGAGATGAGCACGGAAATTCGAAAGTGTGTGCGCGCAGCTGATCTCCAAGATATGGTGAGGATCATTGATGTTCCTCCCACCAACTTGAAGGCACAGCTGATTCGGAACCGTGTCTATGACAGGACATGTTGCACTCCGTCCTGTGTTGTGTGCCCTAATGGAAAGGAGGGGGATTGCATGACGTCCGGAGTTGTCTACAATATGTCATGCAATGAGTGTGGTGAGGTCTACATAGGGGAAACGGGCAGACCCCTATGTATCAGGGTTAAGGAGCATTTGGACGGCCTTAGAAAAGGCAATGTCCGCACTCCATGGGGGGAGCACAGGGTTCGATGCCATGCGGGCGCAATGCTGCAGGTGTCTGTGTCGATTTTAGCTCGAGAGAGTGATATATCGGCGCGCAAGACCCTTGAGGCGCTCTGGATCACGGCTAGGAATCCCCAGGTCAACCGGAAGGAGGAGTGTCTCGCGGTAACCCAAGAACTGGCACCCTTCGTCGAGCTCTGCGGGTTCTGATCTGTATGGTCTGACCACCAGAGTATTTAAGTCGGGTTGTCCCGCGGGGTAGACTCATTCACCCACGTTCAAGTCCAGCTTCGGGTGACTGGTGGTCCATCTCGGCATCCACCTTTAAGGTCAGTCGTTCCTTCATAACTGTCATGTTCGATCTTGTCCCTATCTCTCCTTAAGATTAGTACCCTGTAGGATGAAATGGTGTTTGGGAGGGCAGTTTCATAAATGTTTTTCGACTTTTTCAGGCTCTGACGAAGGCGAGGTCGCCGAAACGTAAGCCGAGTGAAATAAAGTGTTAACAACTTTGGCTACCAGCTCAGCAAGACAATATCGATCTGAAGTCAATATGCCAAGGTTTATCGAAAGTCGAACTTGGACAGTTCTACGCGACGTGTCAGCCCACTGCGGAATTGCTTCTTGTTTTTCCTGGAGGACAGAGTACAGTGTCATAATTCAGAATAAGAAGTTATTTCGAGGATAAATCATTACGTGCAATGAAATATGACAGTCATGGTACCGAACCAATGACCTCACACCTGGCAAGCTGAAGTACTGCTTCTGCGCCACCGCCGCAGGTGGCGTCCCAACCTTACGGATCCCCTATCCCTCACCGCGCATACCCCAGTTCTTTCGCGCGGCCAGCCCTGTCAACCCCTGAGCTTCAACGCGTCACAGCATGCTCAGGAGTTTCATTTTGCAGCTTTAACACGCATATTCGAAATCAGCATTCCGAGCTCATTCTAATGACCCTGGTCTCCACTTGAACTTCCATCGGAGGTCGAAACACTTTCCTAGTTGGATGGGGTTAGTTAGTTAGATGGGGTTAGAAGAAGGCAGCCACGTTGTTTTCTGACAGAATAGGGGTTCCTTGCAAGAGAGAGCCAAAAAATTCCTGTGACAAAGAGTGACATGAATTACGCTATAGTTGGCCAAACATTCGCTATTTCGCCATCAGTCTCCTATGGTACTGCTTCCTATGACACGATATTGGAATAGAAAATACAACGGCTGTACGCGAAAATCGTTTTTGAAGAGCTTGTAGCAAGTGACGCGCACCAATCGAGTCAAGTCGCCGAGTAGAGAGCGAGTGCATTACACAGCTTAAAAGTAGATGTTCACTTTGCTCCATACGGAAGGGTTTTATGGTCAACGAAACAATGTATGCTTTTCTGGAGCGCCTTCTTCAGGGAGATTATCAAGGGCTGAATGTCTACAGACAGTTCGAGCTGCCGCAGATGGAGTTTCTCTTAGAAGCGGGTAGAGATGCAAGATGCGAGAAAAAGCTGACGTGCTAGCTCAGAAGTTGTTGTGCTTCCATAGCAAGGACATTCCCAATAGGTCACCGAATTCCACGGTGGTGAGCGAATACGACAGTGCAGACGCTTTCATCCTGACGTCGCGGTTTGGCTTGGTTCCAACTGAATGCAGTTGTTGTTCTCATTACTGAGTCGCAACCTAGTTCCGCCATTTGTCGCTTCATCAATTCTTCTTTGATTGCATTACGAGTGCTCTATCGGTCTGTCTCTGGGCCTTTACATGTGGAAGCATGAAATTCTTTTCGCATCCCATGAAATTTCAGAGGGGAATTCGAGGATGAGATGAGATGTCGTGGCTATTCCACACGAAAATCTCCAAGTCACACTTTTATGTGTGGTATCTCGGCACGAAAGAGGCTGATGGTGTTCGTGGATCGGCGGTGAGTTTTCCATAACCGATTGGAAAAGATTCCATCTGTCACCGCTGTCAGTTACTTTTGGTACCTCGCTTAGGTGGTTCTACCGGTTATGCGTCAACTTCTGAAGGACAGCTTCAAAAAACCGCCTAACAAAGCCACTGTTCAGGTTGTGCGCCCTTCCGCAGGAGAACAACTACTCATAGTGGTTAACGTCGCTGTTCCAGATCTCTTCCAAAGGCCTTAAGCTCATACAAACGGTTCCCGCAATGTCTCGCAACGGACGAGTGAAGATGCAAGTGGCGAAGTTTCAAATCGCTGCCAGCTGCATAACGTATAGGTACGGCTGTTCGCTTGCGCCGATTCTTGACTTTATTCATTTTCATTCTGCAAGGGTACTGAAATTTATGTAACAAATTGACTTGGAATTCACAGAGAGGCTTCTTTAGGACAAAATAGGACCTGAACTGACGAAATTCACAAAAAAAATTAAAATCGTCTTCGCTGCGATTGTAAACAGACAAAGTTATGTGGCCCTTCACTGTGGTAGATCCGAGTTATAGAATGTCAGGCGGCGGTCAGCTGTGTTGAATGCGCTCTGCCCGCCTAGACGTCTTTACAATCACGGGTATTTGTTTTTTGTGTCCTATTTTGTCCTCTTGAAGCCGCTTCGTGGGTCTGTTCGAGTCAGGAAGTCACTTCGCTATTTAACTTTTTGTTCCGTCCCCCCCCCCCCTCCACCTGGATTTGGATAGCTCCGTCTCGTGTATAGAAAGAGAAGAAATACAAAAGAAATAAGTAACATGGATGCATGGCACAGCACCGGAACACAATAGCCAATAGGACGGAGCGTCATTGACAACAGCTAAAAGAACTACAGCTACTTTAAGTTCACTAATGCTCGAAACACGATAGGGCTTCTATGTTGAACAGACGAGGTTGTCACGTCTTCGCATCTACAACGGAACAGGTTGGAATGAATGACCATTCAACGTGATAGGAAGATTGGCCTGACTCCTGGCACGGCAACTAGCACTCGAAGTTTGAGCTTTGCTCTTGCGGATTTCGTCAGTGTCCCATCAAAGAAAGCAGGTGAGCTTGCAGACAGCTTGCCGCAAATGCCTTCCTCACCGTGACAGGACCTGTGGCTTTTCCTCCATTGCTCAACGACGAGAGACCTACAGTACAGGTCGTTGGCGACCCCTTGATATTTGACCTGAATTCACTGGGAGGCACCCCATCATACGGCTTCCTGGTGGCAGGCGAGCGGCGATTCAATAACGTTCTCCTTTAGTGCCTTGCTTAGGGACTAGCCGGCTTTGGTAGTTATAAAGGAGCAAGATGCGATACGAGGTGAGCATTTCGACCGCTGCTTGCCTTCTCCCTTCTCATCAACGTCTGGCACCTAACTAGCGCTGCAGTACCCTACTTTTATAGAAATATCATTTTCGTGGAAACGCGTTCCAACTCCAATAGTGACAGCTTTATGCACGTGGCATTGCGGCTTACAGCTGTTGAATTGCGTCGTATAGTGTAACCACCTTCAGAAGTGTGCCCAGGGTTACTCGACCCTTGAGGGTTATTTCGTGGGCGGACAGCTTGCATTTATTGAGTGTGACAGGTGAGATTGCGTCACAATTCTTCTTTTTGCATGCTGCTGCACCTTTAGGCTGGTATTGAAACTGAGGTGAGCCAAGTGAGCCACCACTGCCTTTGGAAAGTTAAGAGCGACCGCTTTTCAGTTCCATGAATGTCGACCGCGAAACACTGGCGAAGACGAATTCTTGCAGATTAAACAAACCGTCCAACTGCAGGCGCGAGGTCGTAACCAATACTGATCACATTGTATTTTAGCCTGATCGGCAAAGCACCGTTCGACGACGTTGTTGGAGTGGTGATGCTGGTGCTGAATCCGGAGATGAATTCCCCGATGCACGTGCACTGTTACCGCTGTGACAGCTCCGAGACGGCGCAGATCATGCACGCTAATATTCAGGTGATCCTACTTCTGATATTGCTCAAGTATATGTGTGATGCCATTGAGTGTAGAGGATGAAAATATAGCTCTTTACACCGCCGTTCAGGCTTGTCTGCTTCGCCTCCTCACTTTATCGAATTTTATGTATCATCTGTCATCCCATTGATCATCGAGTTGCTCGAGCGCGAGCGGGCGCCACCAATGTCTCTATTCTTCCCTGTTGTGTGCCATAGAGCTGTGGTGGATCCTCCTGGCTCGAAAGACACGAAGAGCGTCATATCGTTTGTTCAGCGCATTCACGAAGAAGTGCGACCAACTCGTTGGTGGGTGTCCTGGAGTTATCTTGACACCCCGCGGAATCCAGTCGGTGACGGCTCTCGTCCGACGGATTTCTGCGAAACGCACTAGGTTAGTTGGCGGTTCACCTAATCTTCGACGACTTCTCTCGTGCGACAGCGTCTCTGATCTCGGAACTCCAGATGCCTCCTCTCACTTGCGTGAGTCGTGCCACTACGAGCATCATCCTCTCGATTCCACGCTGCGCGACGCTGATCGAGTGTTCATTCGCCTTCGATTGGCCCACTTCTCTGGGACGTATACTAGCAGAGGAAGAACAGTTGAGTCGAATAGGTTGGCACGGAGTCGGCGTTCTTCGCCTTCTTTGCGACTACTTCCACGCTCTTGAAAGCTCCGCAAGCCGTTCGTTTCCTCCTGCCCAACTCTGGTGCTAGTTCGTTGGCCATGCTGACTTCGCGACCCAGATACACATAGCTGGAGCACTCGGAGATGTTCGTTCCATTGAGTGAGCATGGAGCATCAGAAACTCGTCTGTCATGAACGTTGTCTTCGTAAGATTCAGCTGCACTACAACCTTCCCACATACATCGAAGATCGAAGGCGGTAAGAATTCGTTCCGCTCCGCGTCGTTATGAGCACGATGTCGTCTGCGAAGCGAAGATGGTGCAGCTTTTTGCCGTCATCCTTCACTTCCACCTCTTCCCACTCTAGTTCGCGCATGACGTTTTTCAACGGTGGCGCTGAAGAGCTTCGGGGATATGGTATCCCCTTGCCGAGCCCCTCTTTTCACGTCGATGAAGACGTCGTTGCAGAATGGTGTAATCTTGGTCGTGAAGTAGGCGAAGTTCCCGCGGGTATTGCGGATGCTCAACCCTGAATCTACAGCTTCAGCTAACACTTCCGCCCTTCTCACCTTAAGATCTTCCATTATCGCCTCTCTGCATGGCTTCGCAAGCTCGGACGTCAGTTCATAGTTGCCAGCCGCTCGTGCTGATTTACGCTGGCGTATCAGCTCGAGAATTTCCGGAGACAGACGTCTCTCTTAGCACTATTCCGGAGATGGTGCATGAAGCGGTCGTATTCCTCGCCGACGATGTTGTCCATGACGATATTTTCCGAAAGGCCGGCAAGGGAGGTGTGAAGGTCTCAGCTGATGATCGTTCTCTGATTCCTCCTTCTGAATTTAGCCGCTTCCTCCCCTGATGCGAAAATCGGGACATTGCGGGAAGGAGGCTGTTGTCCGCATCCATGTAAAACTTCAGGAGAACGGAGACGTCGACTAGGCAATACTTGCGGTTAAAGATGACGTGGTCGATCTCGTTGTGGAACTGGATACCAGGTGATTTCCATGTCCATCGTCGGGCGGGAGGCTTCTGGAACTGCGAGTTTCCCT
The DNA here is from genome assembly GCA_947396885.1 of Heligmosomoides polygyrus polygyrus. Taxonomy (NCBI): domain Eukaryota; kingdom Metazoa; phylum Nematoda; class Chromadorea; order Rhabditida; family Heligmosomidae; genus Heligmosomoides; species Heligmosomoides polygyrus. The sequence goes on along the minus strand of OX377203.1, from coordinate 76,109,287 downwards.
GAATGCTCTTGGTCGATATGATGAACTCAGATAGTCTTTCGTGGCCCTGTAACAAGTGGCCGAAATCCGTCTTAACCGAAGACCCTTTCTGGGCATGATCCATTCAGCTGAATCCCTTGCGGAACCCAGCCTGATCCAAAAATTGGGCTTCAACATGCGAGTATTGATGCAGCTTAGTGAGCACACTCGGCACTCACACTGGAGAGTAACAGTGGATGTTCCCTGTCGTGAATGGAATCGTATATACGCAAACGAATGCTTATTAGGTTTTCGGTGAAGCTGAAGCGGTTGAGCTCTGCAGCGTTGCCTAGCTAGGCTTGCGGTTAGGTCTTTACGTAGTTACGTCCTTACGTCTTTACTTTACGGAGAGAGTAAAATGGTCAATGAAGCGTTGGCTCCAAAAGGAAGCAAAACCAAAATGCTTCTTTTTGCCTAGTAGGTTGTCACTTATACGTTCATAGTGTCTGCTCTCATTGTTATTTTTATTGCCTGTTTAGTTGCTAATTTCTCGACCGGAGAACCAAAGATCGATAGTCGATCTCGAGCAGAGATTGTTTTTAGCAGGACTATTGGTACCCAGGTATTTTTTCTAGCCAGTCTTTTTGCAGTGATAGCCTTGTAGGCAAGCCAAGTAATCGTGGACTTTCCCGGAGAAATGCCACTTGATCGTAATCTTCTTACATAGGCCGAAGCCCCCTCCGCGATCATCGTCTCACTCCCGGGTCCGACCGGTCTCTGAACACTTCGATTTCGAGCACCCCGGTGTCCGAACGAGGGCGAGAATTCTTCCGGACGCAAATTTCCAGAAGCCCGCCGAGAAAGTGCGGCAGAGAATGCCGAGACGAGTGGTTGAAGAATTGAAGTCGAAGCTCAGTAATACCGACCTGCGAGCGGCACGAGTGAGTGTACGGCATTCTGAAGGCTTCGCAGCTTTCGAGACAATCCTCTTCAGAATTCCCTTCATCCAACCGATGCCAGAGATGTTTCCTCCACATTCTCCTACGGAGTGACATCGACACCGCCATATCGACTTTTCGGCGACACCCTTCTCAGAGGCGGCAAGTCCAGAAGTCTAGACAACCTCGTCGAGAACGGCGTGTCCACGTGGGTTTTACAGAAAATTATTCAAGAGTGGTAACAACAAATACAAATTATCAGACAAATATAATAAAAAATAACAGACTATGATAGAAGATGGAAAGGATAAAGGACGGTGTTAATTAGTCTCTTTGTGCGGTGCGTCACGCATTCCTCTTTAACAGGATATCGTGAGAGGGTTCGAAAAGAACAACTTGTGTAGGCCAGCCAATGGACAAGTGAGCGTTTCCTATTCCCAGACATGTCTTTTCCTATCCCACAAGGATGAAAAGTTTGGTTGGCCTGGATGGTATAGGAACTAATGGCAAGAACCTTGACTCGGATATTACAGCCGGTGTCTCCTCCGACCTCTCTACCACGCCCACGCCCATCGTATTTATATCTGAACTCGTCAATGTTTGTAATGACATTTCAAGCTGAGATGGAACCTACGACAGCGAGTTCTCATCCAGCTGCGGTCCCCTCCCGTTACAGTTTGAAGGGACCGGAAAGAATCCGCGTTATTATGCAACGGAAGACGCGAGTGCTCAAAAAACCAGAGCTATTTTAATCCCGTGTGCACGGGTTCCCGTAAAAACACATACAATACGAAATAGCAATGATTGCAATGCACAGCAACGCAGTTTAGTACCAGCATGTCATTTAATATAGGAAGTCACAGTTCAGGAAGAAATTCCGAGCATAATCCGTATTTGGAGGAGTTTGAAAACAGATCTTGTCGCCAGACTATGGCAATCCAAAGACAAGCATTAAATTCGAGCTACGACAATGAAAATTTTAAGTTGGCCTTACCTAAATGTGCTCACATAAGCAGTTGGTCCAACATAAACGCGGACTAGGCCGCGCTAGCATTTAGAGCATCGACTCGCCATGTGAACGGTCCGAATTGTCTTGTCTACCCCTTTTACCTCTAACTGCTATCTTCCCCGTTGGTGTTCTTCTTGGTTGGTTGGTTTCTTGCTGGTTTCTTTGCGAGCCCAATTCGCCTGCATTTATTAAACCCACACCTCTGCTCTAGCAAGTTGTTCCCTATCGTAACAACTACATAGTGATCTTGGTGATGGACAGGAGGGCATTTGATGGTACAGGGCGGCGAAGCTGTTCCGTGACTACTTCCACCCAGTCATTCCCCTTTTCAACCTACTATGTGCTCCATTAACTCCCCTTCGGTGGCTTCTCGAAATTGTTCATATTTTATTTATTAGGTTGTCCCATAAGTCTTCGCCGTTTTTTTTTCAACGATTCACTGCAGATTTCGCCGGAGGTCTCTTGCATAGCGCAGCATAGCTTTCGAAAGAGAATGATTTGCTCTATCAGAACATGTATTGCATTTCTTTTTCATCATGAGTATTGTCAATTTTTAGGTCGTTGAAGTGAAAAGTGAAGAAGTAGCCATTTGCGCACTTGTTCTCTCCGCTTAGGTTTGTAATTTTTTGCGCAGTTTTTACAGCATTTGGAAGATAGTGTTCTGTACTACAAGAATATGTGTTGATTCTATTTTCTCACTTGCCCTTTATTGATTTTTAGGCCATCAAATTTGGACGTTCGAAGGAGGATGGTTACTTTTGCGGACAGCTCCCGCTCTGTGGTTGGACCTTTTGGGTTGGTGTTATATGTCAATCGAAAGAGAATATCTTGCTCTATAAGAATATGTGTCGCGTTTATTGATTTCTGTCGAATATCAACAAAATGCAAAAAGAGAAAAATCGTCTTCATCAACAACTCCTTCTCCTTTTCAGTTGTTGATATTCGACAGAAATCAGCGTGAGCCAATAAACGCGACACAAATTCTTACTGAGCAAGACATCCTCTTCCAAACGACATATAACACTAAGCAAAAAAGTCCAGCCACAGAACCGGAGTTTTGGTAAAAATTCGTACGGAAAGGTCGGAATTCCCAATTTGATGGACTAAAAATCAATAAAGGGCATATGAGAAAATAGGACCAACACATGTTCTTGTAGTACAGAACATTGTCTTCCAATTGCTATAAAAAACGTCGCAAAAAAATTATAAACCTAAACCGAGAGAACAAGTGCGCAAATGGCTACTTTTTCACTTTTTCACTTTTCACTTCAACGACCTAAAAATTGACAAAATTCAGGATGAAAAAAGAAATGCAGTAGATGTTCTGATAGAGCAAATCATTCTCTTTCGAAAGCTATGCTGCGCTATGCAAGAGACCTCCGGCGAAATCTGCAGTGAATCGTTGAAAAAAACGGCGAAGACTTATGGGACAACCTAATAATAATACATACACCAAATAGTTACTGCTTAAAACTTATTTGCTTCTCGTAGACATTTCGTAACAACAAGTGGTGCTAAGATCAGTCAACTCCACCTCGCTTCTCCTCCTTCTGAGCACAGGGGAAGGATATTTTGCCGGTTCGTTTTTGTCCAAAGGCCCGTGCGAAACGGAAACCAAACATCATTTTTCACTTATATGGCGTTACTTACTTATAATTCACCATCACAAGATTATTACTATTATTTATTACATTAATTATCACGTATGACATTGGCTACCTTTCTAGGCTCAACTAAGATAATTAGAAGGAATATGCAATAACAAACATCCAGAAGTAAATGAAGAACGGAAGGGGAGACAAACTAAGAGGAGGTCTGCCACAAGATCCCGTAATGTCCTTGAATTATTTTATTTATTTTTTTTATTTTTTTGAATCGACTAGTGTTCTCAATAAATGGTTTTAGCTTGTATGGAATAACTATGTTTTTATCAAGTTTCATATAATCCGAACCTGCTCTATTAACGAAACAAACTATACAGAACTAAAGATTTTGTGGTATTTAATGAAAGTTATATCCTTCACCTCTGGTTCTATGTAGATGGTCTCACCATGAAGAAGTCAAGTTTTTCAAGTCCGCAGAAGCCGTGAAGAATCTGATGAACAATTACAATATACTGGAGATTTATGGAGAAACAGTATCAAACCTCAATGGTTTGTTTCTGGTCACAACATTACAAAGTCATATGTTCTTCGTCTGTGTGAAAGTGTCTGTAGTCGAAGTTGTTTGTTTCTTACTTCACTATTGGGAATAGCATCTGAGTGAGTTCCCTGCATTCAGTCTCAAATTTCAGTGACTTACGAGGCGGCGACGAACCGACTCGTCGATTCTCTCGGATCGACATGACGAAACCGTTCGGGTCCATGCAAGGAGAGGCGTCATCGAAGCCGTCTGTTCGGCGAGTGTCCAGCATTCGTATGAACCTCTGACACTGCTCACGCATTTAGTGTATCCGCTTTGTGTCCATCTGCCAGAAGTAAAGATTCGAAGTGCACGTGGTTCGTCTACAGATTTATTTTGCAGTCCACAAATTCTCCGCCTAGACGGACTCCAACTGCTCCAGCATGCACTGCCTTCGCATGGCTAGAATCCTTCGTCTTTCCTCCCAAAGCTGGCGCTCCTCGAATGCAGTGGACAGCCTATCCCGATAACACTGAGGCTCTTCGGACCTGGACGGCTGCCGCTCCAACAGCATCTGCCTCTCCAGAGCCAACAGACTCCGTTTCTCCTCCCAATAGCGCCTCTCTTCCATGGCCGCTTCGGTGCGCGCACGCAAGCACTCGACGTCGGCCCGTAGAACTTCCTTCTGGAGCTCCTCTAGGGTGTCTCTGAAACTGTGATGATACGCTGGTGAAACCATGGAAGGGTGCATCTCATACTCACAGCGCTGGATCCACCTTCTTCGACGTGCTGCGGCCGCCGAGAGAACAGAGTGAAGCTTCGAATGAGTGTGACGACTGCTCCATACAACTGCTTGCGTCCCCCGGAAATGCTAGACTTGAAGGATCTGAAGAAAATAAATACTTGGCACGGCAAAATGGCTAAAGACTGTGCTTTCCAATTACCGCTTCGGATGCGCCACACATTGTACTTCAATGCGGTGGCATGAAGGATACTTGAGTGCGTATTTCGCCTATGTGATAGCTTCAGGTGATGGATGTGTCAACATTTTATCCTTCTTTGAGAAATCTGGTACCAAGTCAACGACTCCGAAGGAATGAAAGGCTTGGATGACCTGAGCGGAACCCGAACCAGAAACGCCGAAATGCGTGCGCGCAACTAACACATACTCCTGCTATGCTACCCGCGTAGTGGAAATTAATCGGACTGGTAAAAAAGATTTTGAAGTTAAAAATGCATTTACTTTCCTAGAAAAACGGCAATCCCTTTTATAGAAAAAGTACGACAACAGCAAAAAGTTCCCTCCCAAGTTCGAGCATACTACTTTTCTATAATAGAATGATTTGCATGATCCTAAAGAAGTGTTCTAATTCTCCGCTGCGAACGAAGTGGACCCAAACTCTACTGGCTTGAAAAAACATTCATTAATATTTGCGCTATCTTTTAGACATGGATAGAAGGCGCCGGAAAATATTACCCAGTGCCAACCGTTGTCCTTCAGCATGATGCCCACCGGGCTGCGCGCTACCAAATTCGGTACTTATGCAGCACCGCTCCGGACGGCAGTTTCGAAGATGTTCTCCGTCGCCCTTCTCAGAAGGGCGACGTAGAACATCTTCGAAACTGCCGTCCTATAAGCATACTGAGGTGCTTCCCCGACTACTCACGAAGACGCTCTTGCACGAATGCTTTATTGAGGTGCAACTAGTGCAGATGGCTAGACTCCGTAAGCTGCGCGGGTCACACTCATTACTTCTCAAAAATCATGAGAATGTCATTGAGGTCACGGAGGAAAGCGCCTGCCCTTAGCGCTCGCCTTCGTCGACTACGAGAAGGCACCCGGCAGTGTCGACACGAAGGCCATTCTGTCTGCGCTCATCGATGAGGGAAAGAACCTGCCCTTCTTGAGCGCAACAGGTGACTGCTATAAAGGCGGCAAGACGATTGTCCAGCTGTTCCACCGCCCCTTACTGTTCCCATTGGAGAGGTGCGACGTAGCGACCAGGGATGGGCGGAATTTCTGTTTTCTGTTTTCTGATTTTCTGGCCATTTTTGACAAATTTTTTCTGTTTTCTGTTTTCTGGGAAAAAATTGGCCAGAAAACAGAAAATAGAGTTACGAACAAAATGTTATCACAGAAATCTAATGAACGGAATCCAAAAAGTATTATAGAATAGTGAGCTTCATTCCACAATAGTATTTCTAGAGCATCTTAAATGGAAAGCATGTGGCGTTTTTGGATGTGCTCGTGTAGTAATTGCGCCGCATACTCATGAACTATCACTAAAAATTTTATATTAAAACTTTAAAACTAGTATTCTGAGGGCATTAAGTTATGTACTAACTAACCGCTTGTCCTAGAGTTACTGTGGGTAGGGTTATTCTCCACCTCCGGTTTAAAAATTGATCACTGTTAGTCGGTCATCCCCAATATCGCTTTCTGCGGAGCCTTCGTCGAAGCTGCTTTTCTAACTATGAAGATTCCCCCTTGGTGTCACAAATTAGTAAGAGACAGAAAAGTTTTAGTTACCTTCGATTTCGCTGCTGTAATGATACAGTACTGATACACGAAATTTCTCATTTATCACTTATATCATCTGTCGTCCCATTGATCATCGAGTTGTTCAAGCGGGCACCAGCAGCGTCTCAACACGTCCATGCCACGTGCCAGGGTATCTAAAGAATCCTTTTCGCACGAGGGACACGAAGAGCGTCATATTGTTTATTCAGGGCTTTGACGAAGTCCGACCAACGCGTAGGTGGGCATCCTGGTGTTCTCTTGACATCCCGTGGAGTCTAGTCGGTGATGGCTCTCGTCCACTCGGTGTCTGCGAAGCGCATTACGTGGCCCGCCTAATTTTCGACGACTTGGCCTATGCGACAGCGTCCCTGGTCTTCGAACGTCGGCGAAGCTCGGAAGCCTCGAGGCCTTCTCTCACTTGCGTGAGTCGTATCACTTCGAGCATTGTCCTCTCGATTCCCCGCTGCGCGACACTGATCGCTTGTTCATCCTGCTTTCGTAGAGCCCAGGTCTCTGATTCGTCTTTTAGGGCAGGAAGAACAGTGAAGTCGAAAAGGGGGGTACGGAACCCGACGTTCTGCGTCTTCTCCACGACTCTCTTAACAGCTTCTCAAGCCGCTCGCATCCTCCTTCCCAGCTTCGGCGCTAGTTAGTTGGTCATGTTGACTTCTTCGTGGGGCGTCAGAAACTTGTCCGTTCCTCATGAACATCGTCTTCGTAAGATGCAGCTGCAGTCCAATGTTCCACATACACGATCGAAGCCAGCAAGCATTTGCTATGCCTGGCTAGCGCTCGGTGTTAGATGGTGTAGGTGCCGTCTGTCGTCTTTCACTCTCATGTCTTCCCATTCTAGTTGTCGAATGACGTTTTGAAGGGTGGCGCAGAAGAGAACCGGGGATATAGTACCCTCTCATCGAACCTCTCTGTTCACTGTGGCAACGACATTGTTGTAGAATGGCGAGATCTTTGTCGTGAATCCACTCTGCAGCTCTCGAAGGACTCTGATGTACACAGTAGGAACGCCCTGAACGAGAAGGACTTCGACGACCGCTTCAGTTTCGACAGAGTCGAATGCCTTCTTCAGGTGAACGTGCAGCGGCAGCTTGTACTCTCGCGACACTTCGATAAGCTTCGTAATGATGTGTATGTGGTCGATCGTACTGAATCCTCTCTGAAATCCTGCTTGTTCGCATGACTGTACGTCATCTAGCGTTCTGCCGATCCTATTCAGGAGGACTCGAGTTAACAGCTTATAGACTACGTACATCAGGCAGACCAGGCGATTGTTGCTAATGTCGTGCACTCCTCTGTACAGCAAGGCGGTTCTGATGGTCTTCCATTGAGATTTAATATGATATATAGATATGAGATGAAATAATAATGTGATAAAGAGGGTATATGCTCGGTCTTCATTATATGGTGTCTACGCATTCAAAAAACACCTTCACCTAAGATCTGTTGTGCTGACAGCCCATTCAGTCAAAATCTCGTGCTGTACTGTAAGGCATCAAGCCAGTGCACATCATCTTTAGTCGGCTAAGCAGTAACTAGGTGCTGTAAAGAGCATTGGTAAGTTGGCCTGAGAACTTTCAGCTACGCGGAAACTAGGCTACTACAAGGAAAGGTATGACCAAGAACGAAATGAACTAGGAATACAGATTCTAGCGGAGCCAGTAATACTCAATGAATCTCTGCACAGCTTTAGAGTATGTTGCGAGAGTGGGTCTACAAACTCAAGCAATTGAGTTGAAATATGGAAGCAGTGATCACTGATTCATCGTGTTCGGTACTCTAAAAGTTTCTCACTAGTGGGACCATTATCTGATTGAGGCGCTCGCGGTGAAACGGGGCTGATGAGTAATGTTGTGTACTTCACGTGTCGAGATTCCTAGGATCTATCAGTCCAGATTTACAACTTGCTGATTGCAGTAGACTGGAATGTAGTAGAAATTTTTATAAACGCTTACAAAATAAAACGCTGGTCTACGACTACATTTCTAGTCATACAAAAGCATTTGCTACTGGAAAAATGAATCTTTAGGTAAAATAATTAGATCGTGTGATAATTTCCAAATTTTCTGTTTTCTGATTTCTGTTTTCTGATTTTCTGGCGTTTTTGGCTTTTCTGTTTTCTGATTTCTGTTTTCTGACGAAAGCGATTTTCTGTTTTCTGGGAAAATTTTCAAAATTTCCGCCCATCCCTGGTAGCGACGCCGTGTCGCCGAAGCTATTCAACGCAGCGCTGCAAGGGACAATGAAGCCGCTAGAGTCGGACGAAAAGGGCTACATGTGGGTGGAAGAATCCTCTCAAATCTCCGCTTACGACATCATACTGTACTCGCGAGATGGGTCATCTGACGATGAAAACCTGGCCAACAAGAGTCCAAAAGAAGATTGCTGCATCATCCGAGCCATCCGCTAGGGAGACTCCCAACAGGCCGAGGCCTTCGATGGGAATTAAGGGACGACAACAGGACGAAACAAATGGAAATGATGGTGTGGGCCGCCTGGCGTCGAAGCAGACCTTACATATAAATCACTTCTGAAACCATCTGGTAGAACTCACAGTCCACACTCGAGCACCCTGCTGCGTAGTCCATCTGCTGCTCGTTGGGCAGCGACATCAGTCCAATGGCATCCTGTTCATGAAGCATATTTCAGAAGGGACTGGATCCATACTCGGAGGTCCAACCTCAGTCAGCCTCTCGACGTCGCTGCAGATTATACTCGCAAGTTTCGGCTTCTGCTTCAGTTGGTCGGCTATGTACTGCTGACTCGACGACAGCCGGATCTCCCTCGAACTGCATCCCATACCCAGCATGTCCAATCTCTGAGAATGGCATTTATAAAGCGGATAAGACCTTAGAGTAAGAGGTTAAGCAGCACCTTATGTCGAAGGTGCTTCTTCACTTGCCGGACTTCATCGCGAATTTTCTGATCGACCTGCATCACCGTTCGCTTCTCATCCGCGATGGTAGACAGGTGGTCTGCCATCTCTTGCAGTAGCTTTCTCTTCAGCTGGAATGAATAAGATCGAAGATTAGGCAGTCGACACTTGGTTTACAAAAATTTCTGAAATAAACTCGCTTTCAAAGTGTCTGAATAGTAGCGATTATAGAATGCCGTCATCTCGCCGTCATTATTTCGTCAGACAATTGAAAAACTTATTCACCTGACTCTAGCTGACTAGATATGCCATTTTCACGTCGAATCGAACACTTTTCAAATCAAATTGGGCACTCTTCTAAGATAGCCTACGTCTCTTAAAATAAAATCAAACTCTTGTAAATCAAGAGATGCTTCTTCTACATTATACCAAAGACTGTTCAAAAAGATTAGAGTAATTTTTTATTCAAGAAAAATTTGTGTGATTTTTTGAAGTTTTAATTCGCCACCCAATAAGTGAACACATTGTTGGAAATTCTATAAAGATCTCATTTTTGAGGAAAAAACATAGTTTAAAGCTCGTTTTGAAGGGCAGCAAGGTGGACTTCTTTAGTGTCAAAAGAGATTGTCCCATGCCCTCGTCCATGACGTCGCGACTTCCATTCGATTGATAGCAGAATCTCTGTTTGCATGGAGTTTCAAACCTGTTCCCGAAATAACAAAAACGATTGTAAAGAACACACATCTCCACGGTTTGACGGTTCATGTACACTATTAAGCAAATAAAAATCGCGACGAGCTCTTCGGGTGCGCGATTTGATCTTTCAACGCGCTATATGATTGCTTCCTTGCTGTGCTTTAAGAAAAATTTTATGCATTATTTTTCTCAAAAAAAATTATAAAATTATTACACTTATTGGGCAGGTGAACTAAAAAATTTCCAAGGAAGTTATACCAAATTTTCCTTGAAGAAGAAATTATTCTAGCCATCTCATTGAGTCTGTTGTTTAACATGTTTAAAGGTAACTTCGATTTGGAAGACTTTCCTTTGATTTCAAAAGCCTTAGAGCTAGCTTAGAAGAGTGTTCAATTCGATGTGAAATTGTATAAAAATTCTGAGGCCCCGATATGAAGTAGCCTCTCCTCACGTGGGCGTTTTCTCGTGATAATCAGTGTTTCACTGTGCTGCCCCTGCGGAAAACGAAAACCTCCTGCCATTATCCACTCATGTTTTCAAGAAATCGCTGTTGACTAATTCTGTTCATAGCTGCCTTCAGAACTACAGGAGCCTCTTGTCACCGCTTGTTTAGAGTTTGTGACTTTTTCGGTAGAACTTGTCGCTTTTTCTCATTTGTTTTGCGCGTGAGTGTCATGCTTACGCTCTGAATAAATAAATAAATAAATACACTACATACAAACAGCGGCCGAACTGCTTACCGCTATAGCCTCTTTCGCCCTTCCACCGCCCAGAGAACTCTTGTGAAAGATGTCGTAATTTTCACAGTACATCTCTGCTATATAGTCGAGCTCTTTCCTAGCAAATCTCGCTGAACCGCTCATTCCCTGCAACATCAGACTCCTTCCATTCCGCATAATTCACTCGAAGTGAGAAGTACAACGACCCACATCTCTGACCTCTCTGTCAGCACTTTCAGCTCGTCGACAGCTCTCGAGAATGCTGTTGCATAGCTCGCCCGAGTCCGAGCTGTGGTCTTCATCCTTCACTCTTCTATACCCTTCAGCTAGCTTTTCCTCTTCTTCTTCACTTTTGCGAGTATTTGGCAGCATTTCTGAAACGAATTCTAATAGGAATTCTACGAGCGATGGCATGTCTCTCAAGGAATAAAGCGGCGGGCTCTCCAATAAACACCGTGAAGCAGACCTGACAAAGCGCACTAATCTTAGACTGACTGTGCTGTACTGTTTTGATGGTTTCCCTCTTTGCTGAAATACTGAGATCCGGCGCTTTGATGGGAGACGCACACCGCCAGCGACACAGAGCTTGCAGATTGAGCAGGGCTCACTAGTTTCTGTGTATCCGGTAGTCCCGACTGAGGCAGCAGCCCAGAGTGGGCAGAGGGGAGGCATCGGTAGCGCAATATGGCGTGTTTACGTCTAGAGGGAGCAAGGGATGGCACCTAACCACGCCTTAGGCTTGCAATTTGCTCCTACTATGTACTGCTGCTTGCCCAGAACGCAACTCGAACCTAAAATCGATACGTGGTATGTATACGGCTGGCGAGCGCTACCAACCGACAGCAACACAGGAGCTCACGTAACGGTAACCTACGGCCAGCTAAGGTGGGCTTGTACAATGTTTTTAACGTTTCTAAACAAGGCGATAGGGACAACGCAGCACCATCTCAAGCGACAGGCACTCCTGCAGCCGACAGTAACCGCGGTGGCTCTACCGACTATGAGGGCGGAGAGGGAACGAGATACCGAAAAAGTCTAGGACTTCCATTGACGAGACTTCTTCCACAACCGCCCGACCACCCAAAGGCCTATGTTATACTTCGGCGACGCGTCGGCGACGCTGTGGTGTGCAGGCTGCTACGCACTGCGTAGCAGCCCGCGTAGCACTGTCACCGACGTCGCCGACAACAGCGTCGCCGAAGTATAATATAGGCCAAAGTAGCAATGAAACACACGCTACCTGGAGACACCACCCGATACAGACAGAGCGCCTTTTCCAATATGGGAGCGAAGGCATAGTGTCCTATAACAATTATCGATGCACCCTAAGACTTGCCATAATCAAACTACTCCTAAAATTGCCACTCAGTGTTTTTTCTTCCCAAACAATTCACCGACCATGAAAGGATAGAAGGCTTTGTAGGGCTGGAAATCCAAACCGACGACCGCTATCGGGTGCACGCGACAGCCGTCACCTCCTCCGACTGCGTTCCACATTTACTTCTACTAAAAGGAAAATTATGTAGAGCAGAGCAGTTGTGACCGTAGGACAAAATGAGTCTTCCTAGTATTCATGGGCGCGTGTAACACAGTTGAAAGAGGTGCCGGCTGTCGCGCAACCGATACCGAGCTCCTGGTTCGGATTTCTCGCCCAGGTCAACCAAGCCTTCCATCCCTCAGGGGTAGGTGAACTGGTCTCAGCTTACCTGGGAAGGATAGAGCGCTGATTTGTTCATCGGCTGGCCACCGCAAGTCATTGTATGGCCAAATTCGCATTCAAAATTTCAAGCTTCCACAATATACCCTGTAGAAGCAGAATGCATCCCAAAAAGGATTGAATATGCCGTCCCTTGTCCTTGAACCTTATCACTAGTATAATTATCCTAATTTTCGACCAACGCCACTTCGATGATGTAGGTAAGCTTCCCAAGAACTTTAGAATTTAAGGAGAAATCCAATGAAGGTCGAACTATCGACAAGAACATCGGAATCAACTCAGAAAACGCCATCAACGGTGACAACGACTTCGTAGTAGTAGATGTTTCTTCAGCACTCTTCTATCGCTCGTTCGCTCCAAGATCATGTCGGCGTCTTTGATCGGTGAGGTAAATTTCATCGGTATGGAGCTATGAGGCATTTTCGAATGGTCACCCTGAGCTATTTTGACTAGTTCTTCAGACCTACTGGATTCTGAGACAAAACTGATTCTACAAGAAGAGCAGCTGTCCAGCTATGTCATCTCCCTAGCAGTAAGATTCTAGGCACGTGCAGTCCTAATATTTGGGGCTAGTGTGGAGCCATCATGTCTGGTCAGTCAGCTCCATACTCTCCCCAATCTCAGAACTGAACCTGACCATTCGGCGAGTAGCAGCTTTGAAGCAAAAGCTCTACTGACGTTCAGTATGCCTCTAGTCAAGGCGTTACTCGTGGTACCCCAGGGCTTTACAAACAGTCCTAAGCAGTTAAGACTTCAGTGCAAAAAACTGAAACAAAAACAGGAAAAAGCTGGTGTCGGAATTAGAAGGAGGAAAAGAAAGAACGGAAGAGGGGCAAAAGGATAAAGAAAAGTGAAGGGATTGCAATCTGTTAGAATAAATAGGATATAGCTCTGCATGTTTTTTTCCATGCCTGCTTCATTATTTCGTGTACTGATGAATATGGGAATTAATCTAGGAGCAGTTTTGTTTGAAAGTTTTTCACCAAACACGCAATAAAAGCGGTGTTCGATGCCACATTGGGTGCCGGTTTGAACAAGTAGTAATTATGTACTCTTTCTGTTTAGTGTCTCGTATTCCTGTTTCCGCCCAATTTGGATCCCTCCGATCCATAGTTCATCTTCGGCCTTTGCCATCAACAAAAAATCCTTGTATCCTCGGTCATGACGATGCAGCTCGTGCAATACACGTAATGTGACCTCTTACCCTCTAAACTGCCCGGCTGTGGAGGAGATTCTTGCTGTCCCTGTTACTCGCCACGTGCAGGATCTGATTGCCCGGTCGATTTACTTGTAAGTCCTTGAAAGAGTGGTGGCTTTGGAGTGTCGTCACAACATCAGATAGAAGCCAAATGATTAGCGCAGTTTGGAGGGATTGGCTGATCTGTTCCTGATCTTTGTTCTTCTCTTTATATGGATGGGAATACTGCCTGTTCAGAAGCTACACCTCGCCACTTTGACACTTCCTCACAGCAATTTCTCTGTGCCTATGCCATCGCTCTTTTGCTTGAGAACTGATCGAACGCTTTTCAAAGGCAATAACAGTTGATCTGTACAACGGGCGGCACTATTGTACTTCCACGACTCCAGGTGAACAGGTCGATGAGAGGTCGAAAACTTTTTCGCTCAAACTTCGCCCAGGAGGGTTGTTTGGGGAATTTAACATCCGTTCTGAGTATTACGCTGGAGTGAGGTAGGCTACGACAGGTGCGTGTGATTAGGGTGACGGAGACCTAGACAGCCTTAGTCGCCCGAGCCTACCGTAATCAGCCGACATTTCAAAGACGGATGTCAGATTCGTGATCAGCACTTCAACCCCCCCCCCCTGGGCGAAGTGGCGGTGAAAAATTCTTTCGACCTCTGAGGTCGTGAAACTGCAATAGTGCCGTACAAAACTAGTGTTGAACAGCGGAAATCCCCGTTCTTGTCTTCCGGTCTAAAATAAGCGAACACAGAACGGAACGGAAGGGGTGCTATAAGGGGGGTCCACTCATACGCACATTTAAATAATATGAAATGGAGACACATGCTACATAATGCATAACGTGAGGCAGCCACTAGACCCTTGAGGAAGCCCAGGGTGGATGGAGAACAGGCTAAGAGGTCGATGGGTAGAACGCACGTCCTGTTATCAGGTGAACCCCCTCCTCCTCCTTGGGACTGCACCCAGAAGGGCTAAAGACGGCAGGAAACCGAATTAGGGACACGGAAGCGGAAATCCTGTACATTGCTGGCCGTTGTCTGCGGAGTCGCAAAGTGCCTCCAAACCCCATGAGACCTGCGCCAGCAGCTGCTCCTGGCTAAGCCTTGTGAGAGTCCCGTCGTCTCCTAGGGACGGCTCGTTCTCTGCCTGCCCGGACGCGGATCCGAACCACGATCGATCGATATCGCTCACGCGGTGGCGCCTTCCCACGAAGGGACGTGTCGCAACACGTTCGAGGCGCGAAGGGCTGTCTTGCGGATTCTGGCCCACTCGTCCCGCCGTATTTTCCGGTGGTCTTGTTTTCCCTCAGGCCCGTCCCACAGAGCGGTCTGGGGCAGCCCAACCCCTTTCGGGATGCCCGGCGGCACAAGTACTGCGGCGCAGCAGTTTCTTCGCCAAGCGATTCTGGACGGGAAGACCTCGCTCTGCGGTCACTTTGCAAGGGCGCCCGTCCGCTCCTAGACTCTTCTTCAGTTCCAAACGTACAAATTTCCTCAAAACATAAAACTAACAGTAGGGATTGGTACGCGGAAGCCATCGAACTTGGATGAAAGAGTAGGTAAAATCCTGGCCTGTTAAGCATGAAAAATACGTGGACGAGGTGGCAGGAAACGTTCGTCGAGTCGTGAGAGAGCCGTGGATGGTGGCCGGATCCCGGGAAGTGTATTGATCGGCGGGCCGGGTGCCTCCACGTGTGGAATCCCCGCGGGTGGGTGGCTGGCGTCGCTGGGTGCTGGTCGATTGCTCGTCGTCTGAGAATGCCAATTCCCATATCGTCGAGCACGGCTATGTGAAGGAAACAGATGGAAAAAGCGCTGATTCAGTGTAGAAGCAGGGATCCCCACAGATGGAAATGGGAAGTTTCGGAAGTCTTGATGCACCCCTATGAGCGCCGTTTCTGTAGTAGGTGTGCTCCTTCTATTTTCGAAATGTCGTTTTTCATTGGAAATCCGAAACCCGCTCTATTCGACGCGAAACAGGTGCAGTCAACGATGACCTCCCGCTTCCACAAAAGCCAATTCTACCTTTGAAGTTTTATCGCTATGGTAGGTCTCGTTGTCTGAGCGCAGAAGGTACGCAATTGTGCGTCGATACGTCAGTTCGACTTAAATCTCGACTGCCCAGCGTCTTTCTGTGATTTGCAAAGATGGTATGTTGTTGCTTTCCATCCGTTCTATGCGTTAATAACTGGTCAAGAACTGTGTCATATTTTCAGGCTACGATGTCGGCTCGAAAGGTGCAGAAGGTTATGGTGCAGCCCATTAATTTGATTTTCCGGTCAGCAACATTTCGTTTCGCTCTTTCCATAACTGTTAATAGAGTTACTGTTGTAGGTATCTCCAAAACCGAACAAGGATCCAAATTTGGTTATACGAAGATGTGACTCATCGTATTGAGGGCTACATTGTTGGTGAGCAGCATTTCTACCTTTTCTTACCCCTAATGCCACAGGATATTTATGGGTATGATGTTAAACTTGAATGTTCGTGAACTGTCGTACAATGAGAGCAAGATATATTGTCAGATGAATGGACCGTGTTTTCCAATCTCCTAAGCGGGTTACGCGGCCGTTTTTACCCCCCCCCCCCCTTACTAGCAGGATGGATCTGGCGCTTCGCTTTACACCGTTTCTAAAACATCGCGTGGTACGGGATAAGTTCGCAGCACCATCTGCAGGCTCCTTTTTAACCGCAGTAGGGTGCCTGTGTGCAGGTCAAGGGAAGTGGCTCCGGATCGATCGCCGCTAAGGAGCGAGCGTAATCCCTACCACCATCTGTCTCTGGGAGGAAACCGACAAAATTCTGGAATAGTACGTAGTTCATGTACGCTGTATTGTGAGTGCCTTCTACCCCATTCCACAACTGGTTAGTTCCGTGTTTACAACACTGCCGATGCACACCTTCACGAATTTCTTATGCAGTGCTTGTAAAGTACCAAATCGGAGATCGACGACAGAAGAGCACATCAAATTAGCAAGAACATATAGTGCTTTGGCATTTTTGGTGCTAACGTTGCACAAGTGTTGGGTTCGATCGACTATTCACTTGTCTAATACAGCAAAATGCACTTGATGAGTATTTTGAAGGCCATTTACATGAAGTTGAGCAGGAAATTTCATTACCTGATTTTGCTTATAAAACTGAGCTGTAGTAATGACCTTGTGTGGAACTAGAAATTGGAGACTAGCTACTTTTCGATTAGAACAGTGAACGTGGAAATGTTTCAAGCTTGAGACCAAGATTGGTAATTAAATTTTATCCCGCAACGCTGGCATTCGATCTACAATCAATGTTTAACGTTGTCCCCAGAGTTAGCGACAGGGAGTAAGAAATTGATTCTTGTTTCAAAGCGCTTCAGAATTTAAGGAGCGGCAGAGAATCATGAATTGCATCACAATCATAATCTCCGATGCACCCCGATGATTGGCTTGACTTAATGCTATTAACGCCGATGCCAGTATGCAAGGTGAATGTGAATTGACCAATCACGCGGCAGTCTATAGTTTCCAACTAAGTTTTGGAGCGTATCAGGCGTGATTTCGTGCAGGTTGTCATAAGCGATTCTTTTTACAGTCTCAAATTTTTTTATGGTTTCACCACCAGGTACCGATCGTTGCTTTTAGATGCCCCATACAACACTCACTTTCCTCATTCAACATTGGTAGTATTACGTGATTTCAAACAGCATAACGAACTTCCTTACCATCAGTTGAGGAGAGTTCATCCTTTTTGTAGGCATACGTGAGACTAAATGACTAGAAACGGTTCAAGGAGACCTCCGTTGGCTGGTCCGTTGGAATTAGCGCCTTCAGCTCTTCCCTCAAAGCTGACAATAGTAAGACAGTAGAGTGTTCTACGCGCAGACACTGAAGGTTCACGGGAACTGCCTAAAATCGAAAATGGTATAAAAGTGTAGTCAAACTAGAGCGCATCAGATGACTCTGGTGATCAAAGATTACACTTACGGTTTACGACCAAAACATCATACATGGTAAATCGTGCAAATTTCCCAAAAATCGCCGTAAATCGGTCGGCCAAATCGTATTTCGTAGTTACGCATAGTTAGGTCAAGAGGCGCCCCCTCCATGTAGAGTTAGAACGTGTCTGCCGTGCTTTGAAACATCTCACTCTTTTAGTTCTGAGTGGGATTGCACCTCCATCGCAACGGCGTGGAGTTAGATCAACTGCCGTTATAGTACGTCGGGGAGGGGGGGGGGGGGGGGGGGGGTGTCATTCTTCGATGCGCAACTATGCTGCAGACCTGCATAGGGCCGCAGGTTAACACACTCGTTTTTTTCATTCTGACCGCATCTCGGCTTCTGCTTTGGCTCATTGAGAGGGAAGGATCCCAGAATGCTGCATAACTGCATACGGCGCAGGTTAACACACTCGTTCTGACCGCATGTCGGCTTCTGCTTTGACTCATTGAAAGGGAAGGATCCCAGAATAGACTATGCTTAACGTGGGCACTTCATTCCTGTCACATCCTAAAATTCCCCCACTTACCTATTTCTTGATCTGCTTCATCTTAGCGGAGATTTTCTCATACTCGGAGAATTACTCCGCACATTGTAGTCTGTCATTACGGTAGGCGTTACGGAGCTGTTGCATAAACTTGGCTGGAATGCGCCGTGAACTCATGGGGTTCTTGAAGTGGACAAAATCACAGACTTGAGAACGCTTTCGTTTTCCCAAGTGGCTGTGTAACCCAGAAAAATAATTTCGGTTGAATTTGACAGTGGTTTATTCCTTATAGGTTTAGTCTTTGAGCGAACATTGCGTAGTTATATGGTTATCAAGGTGCTCAGAAAAGGACTCATAAATTCTCAAAGCGCACAATCAAAAACAGGCGCGCGTGGCATAGTCGGTAGTTGTCGTTTTTGAGCTGTATTACCACGGGTGTCCAATCAGTTTGTACAGACCGTTTATTCGAAATGCATCCACTTTATATCATTGTGTGACATTCGCGAAGAATTCCCGAAGGGCTGATTTGTTTATATATTTCTTCGTGGTTCAATTTGAACTGTTTTGTAATTTATGAGTTTCCGAACGTTCATCGTTTTGGGCTAAATTTATTCAACGAGAATTCGTCGGTAGATCCCGATCTATCCTAGTGGGGCGGGTTCTGCCTTCTGCCTGTTTGGCAGCGGCAGGAAAATTGAAGGTAAGCTATTTTGCAGGCACAACACACTTAAGAAGACTACGAAAGAAGCATTCTTTTAAATTTCCTGAACGAGACAGGCCACAATGTTGTGTTTGCTTCCCTTTCGTAGCGGTGGTTCAATACGACTAGGATATACAAATGAACTCTAGTTCACCAACAGCACGGTATTACATGGTATATTGATAACCCGGTTCAGGTTTCGATGAGTACATGAACGTCGTCCTGGACGAAGCGGAGGAGCTGAACATGAAGACGCAGAACCGCAACAAGCTCGGTCGCATTCTGCTTAAAGGCGACAATATCACCATGATTCATGCGGTCACCGTTTGAGCGTTGTTTGCCTTCCCGTTGACTTGATACCTTGGTTGTCTTGCAGTAAATTTGTGTTGTTTCGGATCTCTTTGTTCACAGTGAGGCGTTTCGTTCGATTATTATGTTGTTAAGCCGAAATGAATTATTTAACTCGTGGGTTGTGTGCCTGATTGATTGGTGAGTACCATTACTAGTGCCTGGACGCTGTTAAATTGCTTCCCTTTGCTAAAAAAGTGCTTGCGCAGAAAGAGATGCTCCTGGTCTCCGCGCTTCTCGCACTTTCTCCCGCTGTGTTCGCCATTCTCAATACCGGGGTGCAGCTTCGAATAGAGGAATTCTTCGATACACCTGGACACACCAACAATTGGGCTGTAAGCCTTTCAGTCCGGAAAGTTGCAGATGCGAGGTTACTCTTCAACGTCTCTACTGTTAAGGTCCTCGTGTGCACGTCGCGGTTCTGGTTCAATTACCGGCACGTATCCAACGTTCTTGCCCTCTACCGTACCGTGAAGCGGCTGGGTATCCCAGAAAGGTTTGTAGTTTAAAGAGAAAATCATACCATATAATAACGCGCTAAGCGATGAGTCATACATCGATCGACGCTGAGTCATAAAATAGGAAAATAAGGAGAAATTCGGGGGAAAATGGGGAGGGGGGGGGGAATTAGGGCGCGAAAATAGCAAAAGATGTTTATGTTTATGTTTATTTAAGCCAAGAGCAAACAACAAAGCCGACAAGTGAAACACGCAACAACTCTATCTATGATTGGCTATACAACTAAAAAAGAAGGCATGTTATACAGAAACAAATCTTCTGTTAGCTGAGAAAAGCCCTTGATTTGGATTCTTCCATATAATTGTTAAGCCATTGTTTCCGTAGGAATCATTTTATCCAAATTTATGAAAAGGTATATTATCTTTCTTCCTCATACTTAGGCTAACTACAATTTGACAGCGTACGAACGTATTGCTGGAGGGCAAATAAGAGCTTTGAAAAAAAAACTAAAAAAAGATACCCAGACGTCTTCTACCCGGCTGAATACCTGCCTGGAAACGTCTGCTCTGGGGCAATCAAGGTCGCTGAACACGAATCTGAAGTTCGTTTTTGAAGTACCGACCGCCGTCAATCGATATTGATCAAATTATGGATTGTTTGTGGATGTCCTTGAAGCGGTCCGAAATTTAACCCTGGGGTTTACGGGGCGCGAAAATAGCGGAAATTACCTAGAGATCTTCTACGTGCCAGGGGATTCAGAAGATGTGCCGAATACGTCGTGCAACGTGTTTGGGGATTTAGAAGACGTGCCGAGTACGTCGTCCGCTAACAGGGATCATTGAGGGGAATCAGTAGCAGTAAAAGGGAGCTGCTACGGTAAGGTGTCACAGATAGATCAGGCAATGAATATCGATCGGTATTGTCGTTTTTCTCTCATAGTTAACCGTCCAGAGTGTGGGTTAATTGATTGAGACCGTCGATGGAAGGTCTTCATAGCAGGTAAGAAGTTTCGATCGGGAGGCCAATATCGGTCGATTTCATCGATTTCTTCACCGATGGTTTCGGTGTGGGAGATACGCGGATATAATGGCCGACGAAAGTGCTTCACAGCAGGTGGAAACGTTCGATCGTAAGGCAAATATCGAGCTACGTTGTTGATCGTTCCTTTGTTTGTCTGTGAACGACGGTAGGCAATTCGTCACTGCTGTAGCGGTCCCGCGTGGAAAAAATATCTGTTCAACATGGCTCAGAAGCAGAGGGAATCTTCTGGTAAGGATACTTTTCCTCGTACGACCAAAATCGATCAGACGCTCAGTACCTATCGAAAATGTCGATTTTTGCCTGAGGTTGACCGTTTGAGGAGAGGAGTGAGGCTGCCTCGAGTCAAGTCGGCGCTAGAGTGAGGTGGGGACGTGCTGTGGGCATCAGGAGGGTTGTCCAAGAACCTAAGAGAGAAGGGCACTGATTAACACAAGCAATGGCATCACTTAACCGTCTGCAGATGATGCCAATGCTAAGTGGGGTGGTGGTGGTAGGGGGGGGGGGGGGGAGAGGTTGGTTTCTGGTTTCGAGATTGATCAGTGACAGCGCCGGTATCATCTCATGGCGGACTCGTCATATCGACCTGCGTAATAAGTGATGCAGAGAGATACAGAGATACAGATACGGTAATCGATATACCGCTACCGGCCGGTAACCGGTTGATGAATCTGCCCCTGCTGATCTTAAGGAAGGTAGAGCAAGGTTCGAACATCTGCATAAGCACAGCAGCTAACTGGATGTGATTGTGCTTAGCGTAGCGATACTGCAATATTGCGTGAAGCGCGCTAGTGCAAGGCACGCCGATAGACGTGACGGAGCATTTGTACTAAATAAATAGTCACAAAAATAGGAGATTGCTAACCAGGTGGCACAGCTCGGGTTGGAAGGAGCGCTCCCTCCTAAGCAACTTTCCAATATACTGTAGGCTAGGAACTGTTATTCTGTTCTTGATTGCTCTGAAATAGGTGGAAACTATAGATTCGCTATTAGCCGTTACTCGGTATGGTCACATTCTGAACTTCTGACTAGTAATGTACTAATTAGGGATTGGTGCAATCCCTGTCAGGGGGGGGGGGGGCAGTCCATTATAAATTGTTAACGATAGCTACGCATGTGTACATACAGCATGCAATGCAACATATGAATGCCTTAACTTACCTGATCCCCTCCCTTGGAAATGTTCGAGTGTTCCGCTGAAACATTGAAAAAGTTTTAATATGGGACTATGTACGGTGGAGGAGGGGGGTGGGGCACTATGCACTGCAGCACGGTTGTGATCCAAAACTCTATTTGCTTTGGAAAGAAATCGCAAACCTCTATGCACTAATTGATTAAGGTAATAACGTTGCTTTAACGTGTTTTCGTGGTTTTATAGATTGTAATTGTTACAGGTTTCTGTTCAATTTGCTGTGTTTTCATTACTCCCTCCCCCCGACTAGGAAAGCAATTTAGAAAGCTGATTTTGGTATTGGAAGGACAGCAATGGATAATGTAAGCATATTTATACATATTAATATGTTGTGGTGCATGTTGCATTTCTTTAGAAGTTGAAATGGACTGGCCCCCCTGACAGGGATTGCACCTAGGGATTTTTTCGTTTACCAATTTGCTTTCTATACATCTCACGCACATTTATTTCACTCTAAATTGTCAAGTTAGGGTCATGAAAAAAAAATGCAAAATTAGTGCATAGCACGGGAGCCAAACATCCGGCCAAGCAGCGTCGCATCCCGCTGAGCCACCGACTCGCCTGCCGTAGAGCATTTCTGCATGTCCCACATGTCAGCGCGCGCGTATGCAGGTTTGCGCTGACCGTGCGATACTGGCCCAACTTCGAGGGCCCGTAAGTCTTTGGGTTCAAGGACTCAGCAAAAACGAAACATGTTTCTCTACCATATGAAGGGCGGAGATTATCGCAGTGCTATCGATTTCCCCTTCAGACATACGCCTGAGACCCTTCCCTAGTAAGAAAAGTAGGTTTGTTGGTAGCCCCAGGACCTCCATTAAAGCGTGACCTATAAAGAATGGATGTTTATAATAGATTTGCGTGCTAAAAATTCTTCTTTATGAACTCTATCGCTTAGCAAAATCTACTGAATATCAGGTGGCCAGGTCCGCTGAGAAGTTCTATTGGATAGGTCACCATGTAAGTCAGCCTCGTACGACATTCTGGGTTGCACGAAGTTGAAATTTTTACAGCACTAGTGTGTTCTACCTCGTGGTAATCTGATCTCGGCCACTTCTGGCATAATTGTGCATTCATGTGCATTTTACCACGTCGGATAACCACTTATTACACTGTGACCCCTGCGAACCGCCTTGCGCCAAGATGTCTAAAATTTGCAAAATATTGTTCTGAGGTTAGTGAAGCGTAGTCTTCAGTGGCATAATATTTTCAGTAATATCATACTGATGCTCGCCGAAGATGTGCCTTGTAATCCCAGGAATCCAAGACCAGGTAGGAGAATGCTTTTACTATTGTTTCTTCCTAATATTTTGGCAATTTCGGAGCGAAGCAGTTGAAGAGTCCGAAAAAGTCCAACATATACACAAGAGGAACTCCTTCTCTTATCAACAGGTTCGGGGTATCCTGCAGAGCTTTTGCAGACGACCTCAGAATTTATAGCAGTGTGGTGAATTCTACGGATGTTGATAGGAATTCTACGGATGTTCAGTCTGCAATTTTAGCTGTAGCTTAGTGGGCGCGAGCTTGGGACCTTTCTCTGGTGAAGGATAAAACAAAGGTGTTGCACTTGGGGAGGAGCAACATCAATGCTCCCTATTTTATCGATGACCGACAGCTTCTGCAGGTTTCCGAAGTATAGGGTCTTGGATTTCTCATCGCAGATAATCTGGAATTCGACACGCATTGTAAGGAGATCGCAGCTAAGGCGGCTCGTAGGGTGTGCAACCTGTTCAGATGCTTAGAAGTTCAAAACAGCTTCACAAGGAAGCTTCTACTCAGGTTGGGACAATTTGATTATCGCTCAATCCCTGACGCACTGAATGCAGTCGGACGCTTGGGTTAGAGCCTCTTTCCTTGCGAAGAAAAAAATTTGATCTCCTAATGGTTCATAAAATTCTGCATGGCGCTATCCATCTCGGCGGGTGCAGATTCTTCACGACCAGAATCTCGAGCACGGTCAAGCTTAGCTACCCGCGGGCCAGGTGCTCGGTCAGGTCTTACTACCTTACCTGCCGAGCTGGCAGCGAGTATGTCAGGCTAAGTAAGCGTGTTAATTCGCACCCAATCATTTTAGCTTTGAACGAATGCTTGACAATGTTTTGTAGACGTTTCAAGCGTTTTCTGCTTCTTCTTTTTTTTTGAGGCGGTTAGTACATCCCACCATATATAATAGAGGAGGGTTTTTTTGTCTCAACGTGACCGTGGGAAACTTCGTAAACTTCGCGGGCTCGGCGGTTTAATCACCCAAGTTTGAGGCAGGTTCTCGACTTTTCTCTTCGAAGGGAAGCGCAGGGAGGTGAGCGATCGCCGCTGCCGAGGAAGACACGTGAGGCGTTGCGAAATAGGCCGGCGCCGCGGCTTTGCCCGCGCACGTGTTGGGTGGCTACTGCTTCGAACTCACCCCCTTGGAGGCTCCTGTCCTTGCTACCGGTCAATTAGTGCTTGCAATTTGGTGCTGCTACAGTTGTGTTGCCGCAGGGTACAACTCAGCCGCCTGTGTGCATGGCCGAGGTCACTGCTCATTCCTGTTCTTGCTACTTTCTCTGTGTTCGTGCATAACCTTCTGATGTGTGCGAGCTTCCGCCTTCCCTTTTTTGAGAACAGCTTCTGCTGTGTTAATCCATACTGCCGCTCTTCGTTACTGCCTTTGCCACCGTTTCACTTTGTTTCTCTTCGAGAGTCTTAAGTTGATGTCAGTGTTGTGGTGAGAATCTGCGGCCCTATTCTAGTGCTCCTCGCTGTACACGTTAGAGTATGCCCCTTGGTAGGAAGGCACATGTATGCCCGTTCACAGCAGAAGTGAACTAACTTGGTTCACCTTACGGCTAGAACCCACCAGTGCTGCTGATAATTTTGAATTTTCATACAGCACAAAACGACGGATTGGGCGTTCCTACATCGAAGGCCTCCCGCCCCAGCCTATTTGATCCCCACTACTAGTTGTACCACTTATCCACTCGTGTGCTTCTTAAAGGGGCTGACAACCACTTAACACGATGAGCCCTGTCCACCCGAGCCGTTCTGCGCCTGATTCTGTAGGCTGTAAGTAAGATTCTCCCATTCTAAGTTGGTTGGATTGAGCCCATTAGTTTCTTCCGCCCACATAAACTTCCTACTTTCTACACCCTTCCAAGCTGTCGGATTTTTATTCGTGTGATAGCAGAAGTTGAACAACAAACACAACGGTGAGGAACATACATATCCCACCTTTGTGATTAAGTGGCTTATACACTATCAGTCGATTAAAAGCTGCGGTGAACTTTTCGAAGGCATGGTGCGACCTCGTCTTTTATTGCGCCATATGCTTGCTCATTAGCTAGGCTGTAAGTAAGATTCTCCCATTCGAAGTTCGTTGTGTCGAGCGCATACAACAGTTTCTCCCGCCCACTCATGATTCCTATTTATCGCTTGGGCCCCCTTCTAAGACGTTGCGATATTTATTGATAGCGTAAATTTACCAACAAATAATACAGTGGGGAACACACATATCCCCACTTTGGTGGATCAATTACGTGGCATTTTTGAAGTGCATGGCGCGATCTCACCTTTTAATGCGCTATATGTTTGCTTCTTAGCTGCAGGCTGTAAGATTCTCCCATTCGAAGTTATTGGGAGACGGTCAGGAGGTACACCCGCCCTGCTGGGGGGCGTGCCATCTTCCTCTCATCCCCCTTGCTCACCCACCGCCAACTCCCTAGGCTTCACCGAGAGTCTAACGGCTGCCTTACGAAACCTTTGACACGCAAAGCAAAAGTTTCCGGTCCGCAGAACAGCGGTGCACCTCCTGACGCCAAACCCCTTGCAGGGGCGGGTGTACCTCCTGTCGCGCTGCCGAAGTTATTTCGCTGAGCGATTTTTACTCGATTGATAGCAGTAGTTGAACAACAAATGCAACAGTGAGGAACACACATATCCCCACTTTGGTGGTTTAAGTAAGAGGCATTCACACTACGAATCAAATAACGAGTAGTGCTATCGGTTTTCTCTCAGACCTAACCGATCGGGATTGGAGTTGCCTGATTATGTCGGCCGATGGGAGCGTTCCGCGGTATATTGGGCGTTTTGATCAGGCAATCGGTATCGATCGATATTATCGATCACTTGAGTGGTGTTATCGGTTTTCTCTCAAACCGAACCGACCACGATTTCTATCTGACACATTGGAGGTAAGGAAATCAGAGACAGAAAATCTCACAAATCTCATAAAGGAGGGAGGCTTAAGTCACTGTCTGTAGTGGTTCAACAGCGGAAACCAAGTTCCCGTCCCACCCCCAGTTTTCGACTACACTAGGCTCTCGGAATAATTCTTCCCGTACGTTCCCTCAAAATTAGTGGCTAATGAAGTCACCTCCGGAACTCGCCACACCTAGCGGCTCGAAGCACGACGACTGGACAGAAGTGTCAGACATTTCTTTAGGCTTGACAAGCTGCAATAGGCTGTGAACTCAACGCTAGATGAAGAAGGAGTGCTGAGAACATTCTTCTGCGTGCTATACTGAGTGAGTGGTACCAAGCTAGGAATCAGTCTGGAGTAGGCGCAAGTTTCAACGTGCTCGACGCTACGGATGCTTCCTTACCCAGCGTTGGTTGCCGGCGGAGCCGGCGACCGATGCTGGGTGAGGAAGCATCCGTAGCTAGGTTTGGCTACGTCCCTAGCGTGGCCCGCCATACCCGACGCCGGCGGAGCCGGCTAGCCTGGCGTGGCCCGCACACTCCAGCGTCGGCGCCGGCGGAGCCGGCGACCGACGCTGGTGTCATAATAGTAGGAAGGACCTTCTCCTTCTTTTTATTCTTTATTTTTTCGACTCCCTTTCTGTTGTTTCCTTGTGTTCCTTTTTGATAAATTTCTCTTTTATGTCCTCATTCACTTCCTTATTGTATTGATCTCTATATGTTGTTTTACTAGCTTTGCGGAAAGCTAGGTTATTTTCTTGGTCGCAATGGTGAGCCACCCTCACGTTTATCGGCTCACATGTGTTGCAGCACATGTCGTAATAAGGATAAGGATAAAGAGTTCATTCTGATCTTTCTACTAACGTCTTTTCGGAGGCTTGAATGAGGTGCATGAAAGCACCGCGTGGGAAAACGCTTCAGCAGCGCTTTCCAGCTTTCTATTCGCACCATCTATACTACATTGGCCCTTTACCGTCTTCGTGCAATTCTTCACGTCCTACTCTAATGAGCTTCCAACCTTAGTAAGGCAATTCTTTTAGCGTGGTCTCTTTCGAGATTCCTTCAGCGAACATCTGGCTCTTGTTTAGGCTAGAGCTGAGGTTGGTGTGTCTAGGACAATGAGAACCACCGGAGTTGCATGAGGGCGGCATCAAGCGCTCCTGTAGTAACGTGGAAATAGCTTAAACAGTTTATTGTGAATGGAACACCAACATTCGATAGATTTTGAACACGGTGAAATATCAATGCATGATTGCTGATAGCTCATTTTCCTCTTGCTGCGCGGCGCTTTCTACTCTGACAGTTGGCGTCGTCGATTCTCCACATGAATTGTATTCTTCCATCGCTGAATCAGCTGATGTTCATGGTATCTGTGTCGCTCGGTACACGTCTTCTCTGGTCCTCCTCCACTTGCTGGAGCTTTGCTTTCGATTTCTTCTGTAGTGTAGAGATCAACTTCAGCAACGTTGCAGTCTGAACATCGCAGCATCTCTTAGGTAGTGAAGCGATGGGGAAAAGTTCATCTCTAGCTCTGTATTTGATAATCAGTTTTGACTTCGGGAGAGAGGGAGCAAGGCTTATATCCCTTCACCGACTACGGAAAAGATAGAGACTTTGAGCCTCTCACAAATGGGTGATGGGATATTGCAAAACAGTGTGCCCCATTTTAAGGAATTTTTTGTTTCTTGGCTTTAGATGCATAAGGCTGTGAAACGTACATGCTGGCATCCTCTCGTATAGCGGATTCTGTTCGAGCTTCACTCGTCTCACTATTATTGGATCGCACTTCTCCACTGTCGAAAGAATTATTTGGTGGGGTTTTTCCGCTAGCCAGCGAATCACATTCTGAAATTGTCACCAGGACAGATGCGCGGATCCCCGAAACCAAACGAAAGAATGCTGAGGTGCAAGTGGACCTTTAGGTTCAAGCGAAACTTAAGCGACTCCCGATTCGCTTTCGCAGAAGCGAATATTCAGTTGCTGGTTCATTCTCGATAAGTCGCTCCCTTCTTTCTATCAAAGTGTTCTCGTAGGATGACAGTATTACCGTTCCTACGAAAGTAAGGCTACTCGGGTTGGAATCTCGCCCATTTAGAGTTTCGCTCGAATCAGCATCTTTCTAACACAGACTAGGTTGCTGGGTAATTACTCCATTAAAATCAGAATGTAAGAATTACTTGAGGGGCGACTTATTTGATGTCGATGGATGCTTACCTTCGGTTCCACTTTCTTATATAGGACTTTCGAATCCACTTCTTTAGCCACGTGCCTCAACTCTGGGCACTTTACTATTTCGGTCTGAATACGTAAACATCAAGACGTCTTTTGGATTGTTGACGTTCTAGAAATTTGATAGAGAATTGTTCATTGAGTGAGTTATTTCTGTGCTGACGTGTTGTTAGATGGAAAATGCTACTGTGTCTGTCTGTGTCTATTGTTCAAGTGTATTGGTCCCGATGTTTTGATCGTTTCGTCATCTTAGAGACTCGACGTCACGCCAGCTATATGTCTACTAACCCCGAGTACCCGAAATGCAGCGACAGTATCGAACTTCGTGCTTCTGCAGACGACAAGGTGGCCGAATCGACATTAATACAATTAACACTTCCACCTAACGGCTTCGTTTTCGCAAAATCAACACGATTTCGAGACAATGAATTGTCTCGTCACTTTGTGGTTTCCATCCTACGTTAAAAATGGTAATGGTCGCTAATGAAGCCATTCATGTGGTGCGCCTACATTCGACTTCTACCGGATATCGAGGAGTCAATTTAAGTGCGTGTTTGGTCTAAAGGCCCTCAGACTTCTGCGGCGTTGCCGCTGCCCTATGCTTAACCATAGGGCAGGGACGCAGAGCTCGCCGCCAGCGGCGCAGCTGGGCGGCGCCGCTGTCCGGCCGGTGGCACCGGCGGCGTCGCTGGCGGAAATGACTTGAATCATTCCACCCGGCGGTGCCGCTCCAGCGTCTGTCTGTTTGCGCTCTGCGCTCTGCCCTTTCGCGGCGGGATCCAGAGCGGAGACGGACGCGTCCTTTTCCGTTTCGTTTTTCTGTGTTTGCTACGAAGCGCTGCAAATGTATCCGATAGCGTATTGGTTGCAGATATTATTTCTCCAAAGTCATCGTCATCGGGGCGCGTTATTGCTAAGCACCAGTCGGTCCCGACTAGAAACAGTACAGTACCTCGCCGTCACCGCTCCCACTGATGATGAGTCAAGCCGCTGAGCGGCGCCGCTCAGCGGTTTCGCCGTTCGCCGTCGCCGCTCAGCGACTTCACCGCCCGCCGCTCGCCGCAGAAGTCTGCGGGGGCCTTAAGCCTACTTGCGGTAGCCAGCTGACGTTAGTGTTCTATCCTTCCAAGGCAAGGTTGGTACCAATTCAACAAATCCGAAAGAGTGGAAGGCTTGGTTGACCTGGGTAGGACGCTAATCAAACCCTACCAAGAAGCGCGAGTCAGGGTACACACGACAGCCAATGTCTTCTTTGGGCTACCACGTGTCCTTCGTGTTAGATGGCATTACATTTCAAAACTAAAAGTGCGGAGTGCAGCTTAAACACTCTTCTCATTTGATGTTACATAGCTTCATTTCAAATGAATAAAAGACTTTCAAAGCATCCACCACGTAAGGAATACACACACAAGAGCACTTGCTATTGGGTAGTGTGTTTGTGTGCTATTCCTTCTTTCCTCACATTATATTGTGTACCGATGATCTCTTCTTTTACTAGCCTTTTTTTCGAATCTGTATCACATTGAGTAAATTTTGCCGTAAGTGCCACCCGAGGTTTTAAAGTTATAACCCGAAAATGGTTCTCTCATTTACACCTCACCTGAGAAAAGGGTGAATTGCTGTCCGTGCACTCCAGTTCGTCCTGATATTACTTTAAATGCAAGGTCCAACAGTTGTTTGATTGCGGAGTGTCAAGCGGCGCAACCTTGCCTTCAGTAATCTTATGTGGTCACCAGGGGCCGGAACCTTCAACGACTTACAGCAATTTAATGGAGAAAATACAGCCGAAATTCCAGATAACGCGACTTGTCAACAAGCGGTATGGTGAAATGTTCCACTATATCGCTTGATAAGCCGCGCTGTCAGGGATTTCGGCAGTATTTTCACCGCTAGATTGCTACACGTCGTTGATGAATCTGACCTCGCTCAAGAGTCGTTCTGAAAGTGTGACCAAGTGCTGCTGTGCTCTTGGCTCATAAGACTACAACCAGATCGCAGGTAACTATTAGGAATAGCTGAGCTCTTGTGTCCTTCTTTCGTGGGAAGGGAAAGCATATGATGGTTAGTAACTCGGGAGATGGCAGCTCTAGTATGAGGGGAAGAGTTCAACTGAAGAGCTCTCAAATGGACGAGATATGCTGCGTGTTATGGAACATGGAAGATAAGGATAAAGGACGGCGTATGTCCCGGTTTATGAGCGTATGACGGCGCTCTGATGCACTAGGAGTATTATGGCTCCTTTGTGCTTACCTCTGTGAGTATGATGGCTACACAAGAGGTTTATTACAGGACCGTAGTGGTCAGTGGTAGAATATGTTGATGTGTATGTCACCAATCCTACAGACACAGGCGTGGCCTCTTTCTATCAGGCGAGGTCACGCCAAACAAACACTTATGACAGACTTCTCGTCATGGAGTGTCAGATAAGCACCCATGGAGAAGAGATAAGTACCTCTGGACTAGGATGAAGAGAGGGGACCGACAGTTCTGGCGGAATGCCAGAACACTCCGGGGCAACAAAAGGAAAGAAAAACGAGGTGAACACAATGGATATGTAATGGGGAAGCTATGGTAATATAATGGCATACAAGGAGCGAATCACTAGCTTGTAGATACATGACAAAATTAGCGAAAATTGCTATAGGCCATCGTAAAAGGTTATGGAAGGCCCATGGTCGTTCCCATGGCTTCGCTTCTGCCATTGGTTCGAGTTGATCGTCCATCGTCCTTGTTGTGTGTTCGGCTTAGAGGTGGTATGACTGGTGAGTGACGTTGATAGAATTGAGGTGTCGACTGATGGGCGATACTAGAGATAAAAATTACAGAAAACAGTTAAGGGGAAAGCAAAGCACAGTGAGAAGTTGTGCACGGATGCGTACAACTAATCCTGTGCGAAGATGGAGTCCGTTATTGGCTTCCGTGCTCCTTCATGTTACGGAGACTTTTCGTGGACCTCCATATCATTGAAAATACCCAGAGCAGTAAATGAATGGTTGTCTTACAAAGAGCAAACGCTATTTTTGCCAGTGTAATCAGGATAACTGGACCGAACAAGTACGATAACACTGACAGTACTACTGTTACGGTCACAGCTCCAAGAGCCGACTTCCAGTGAGCGCGAGCGATCTCGACCAAGGGATGGAGATCCGGCAATTGTATATTTGCCAATGACTCCATCCAGGTTGGTTCACGATAACTGTCGTGGTTGAAGTGAAATACCGATTCATACGATAGAGTATGGTATTTTAGGGTACCATTTAGGCTCAGCATGACCTTCTCGCTTCCACAGTAGGTGAAGCAGTTATGTTTGACCACTGCTGTGTCAAAGCTGAACTTCACCTTGGTTTCTGGGTTTGAGGGTCCACATTCTATGGAGAATGAGTGATGATCACAATGTACCGTGATCGTTGTAGGATCTTTCGTTTCACAATGAGATATCGCAACCGCACCTTGAATGCAGCTGTAGCATCCAGCTAGCTCGTCAAGTGACGCATAACATTTCTCCTCTTGGGTGAAACTAGTGCTACCCAACAAATGTTTTGACTGGACAGTGATTATGGTCTCGATGTCTGTCATGAAAGCGACTATGCCATCTTCAGTGCTGTGAATTTCCACAGATGGTGTAATTAGCGGCAATTTGTGACCATCATCCATAGCAACTTTCCGAAGCGTGTTGTCAGGACAGTGGCAATGGTGTTTAGTCCAGCCAGTATTACAGTCACATATTACCTTATTTGCGCAGTTGCGGAAATTATTCACCGCGTCGAGGCGTGTAGGACATTCAACCGGTACGACAAACTGGTCCGGAAGAAGGACTGACGTGTTTCTTGACACAGCAAACCTTCTGGTAAGTATTGCCAGTGAAGGTTTTTGTACGGAGACAGCCGTAATGTTGAAGTTATGGAACGTACTTGTCATATATGGTTCCAGGAGTAGAGTTTCCTCCTTATTTTCTTTCATGAGGGTGCTTTCTAGCTCCACCTGGATATCAGGTATCCACTCTCTGCATTCGATAACTTCGAATACAGCCCTTGAAATGGGGATGTGAGCCACCTTATAGAATGTGCAGGCAGGCGAGAGCAGGAAACATCCACAGCTAACACCACCGCATGTGTACTGGCATCCGGAATATCCTGGGTACTTTCGCGCCCTAGATAATTCAGGAACGGTATCATTTCGTCCGAGTGTGTCACACACATTCCCGGTACAGGATCCTGCCTGTGCGCATCTCACGCTGGTGTACACTTTGTGTTCCGTGCTCTTTGTAAAGAATTTGGACACTTTAGCACACTTGAGGGTGATTGATCTAACCCTCATTTTGAACAGTCCCACAGGTCTGTTTTCGTGACGGATTTCAATGCACTGTTCGTTTTGAATCCTGTTGAACAGGAATTCTCTACTGAACTCATAGGTGCAGACGCCGCCTTGGCTACAAACAATGTCAGCTGCATGTCTTGTAAACCCGTGTTGGCAGCTCTCAACCGGCCCACATGTGATAATCGCTATGCACAGTGTGATAAGGATACCACCGTTCAGTGGGGAAGGATTCCAGGAATGAAGTCCAATATTTTCCACGTGGTCACCACTGATACAGTTTATCTGAACAGCTGGTGCAGCCACATTACTCCTGCTCTTGATAAGGTATATGATGATACCAACAAGCGTAAACATGAATAGAGCTAGCAGATACGTGATAACGGCTACGCTTGCAATTGCTCCAACCGGCCAACAGTGTGGATTTCCTAGCAATGATATGCTAAGTAACGTGTTGGATCTCGAACAGAAATCGGGATTAGCACAGATTGTGACAAATGTGCCTTCTCCATGCTTCAACTTAACGTCAGTTGTGCTGTATAGCGGGGAGATTGGAAGCTTGTAAGTCTTTCCAAGTCCATCGCCTTGGAATATTTTGCACTCTTCATTGAAGCATAGTTCAAAAGTGGCATTCCTTCCAGGTATTTTCACTATGCCATTCTCACAACTAGCGTAAGTTGCGTCTGTCTTAGCTAGCAGAGCAGCAAATGTGATTATCATAAGCATTATATTTGCTTTTGCTCCTTTTATAAAGGAAAGTGGATTTCCCCTTTGCTTTGACGTCAATGTGATGATGTCAAGTGAGTCCGGCACCTGCTCGCATGCCACGAGCTGAGTGGAGCTAGGATCTTCTAAGCTGTTCTCGAACTCTCTGATGACTTCGTATGCCTTGGTTTTTGCTGACCTGGGCGGAAGTATTCGGATTTGTTCAGATGTGTTCTCACGTGATGGGGATGCTTGTACATCATTGTCTGATGTATTTTCGCTACATCGAACTTCGAGGGCATATAGCTTGTTTAGAGGTCTCTGCAGGACATGTCCGTTTGGAGTAAGGACTTTAGCTGATCTCACCAGGCCATCGTGACTGACGGTTAGATCAACTTTCCCATACACCCAGCATCCTCGAGGCAACAACTCTTGTTCTATGAGGACGATTTCACCCTTTTCTGGGATCGACCTTGCTATGTGCCTACGCTGTTTTAGATAAAGCTTTTGCGATTCTCTAAGCAAGGTGAGGTACTCGCAGCTCCATTTTGCCCAAAATTTGTTGGCAATCTGTTCAGAGTAGCTTAGCGCTTCCAAGGCTTGCTGTCTTGTTTTTATGTACTCCGTCTCATATAATGGGTCATCCGGGTCATTCAATGTCTTAGAATCTTGTACGGCAAATTTTACGTTTCCTTGAAGGAAATCGACCGGTCTTAATGGGATCTCCATTAAATCGGTAGTGCTTATCTTTGTAAGTGGTCGTGTATTGATAGTTGCTTCGATAGTAGCAACGACCGTGCACATTTGGCCGAAATTTAGTTTCTTTCGGCCGATTGATTTGCGCATGCACCGTTTTACGGAACCGACCAGTCTTTCCCAGACACCGCCCATCCATGGACTAGCGGGAGGATTGAAAACCCACTGTATACCGTTATCGGCACTATAGCCCATTACGGAATGCCCTGAGCTGTTGGAACTTGATAGTTCTTCGATTATCTTTGAGCCTAATCGAAAATTGGTTCCACAATCAGAACGAATTAAGTGAGGAACACCTCTTCTAGAAATAAACCGCACGAAGCAGTTCAGAAAGGCTCCAGCGGACATGTCTTCCACTACTTCTAGGTGAACCGCTCTGGTCGTTAAGCATGTGTACAGACAGATGTACATGCTTTCGTCCGAACTTGATGTGAACGGACCGATAAAGTCACATCCCACATTTCGGAATGGTTTTGTTATCACCACCCTATCTGCCGGTAGCGATGGCATAGCGGGGGGACCAAATGGTAGTCCTTGCCATCTTTTACAGACCGTGCAATTTCTTAGGTAGGTTTTAAAGGATCCAGACCCATGAGGGATCCAGTACTGTTGCCTGGCCAGTGATAAGGTCTGATCTTTGCCACAGTGAAAGTTATCATTGTGAATGGCTGTTAATACGAGCCTTGTTGCATCTCCTCTGTTTGGGAGATAGATTGGGGACTTCGAGTCCGCTGGAATGCATGCGTGCTGCATTCGCGATATATGCCTTATAACGCCGTATTTGTCGCGGACAATTTGCATTTTGCGGAACCTGTTGCTGAGTTCCTTTTCATTAATGTTCCTGTGAACATCAGCATGGAGCAGTGTTGCAGCAAAATTCATGTCATTAGCGTCAATTTCAGTTTGGAGCCCAAACTTTGCGATCACCCCGATTAGGAGTGGCGATTGCCTTTTCTCATTCACTTTCGAAATGAGGTGGTGAAGGAACTTCCCAACACGTGCTATTGAGCGTAGGGCTGTAGACAGCCGGGAGAACCGTGAAAGGTCAAAGACATGCTCAACTGTGTGAGTACTGCTAGCGTGTGGAAGGCTAATTATTACTGGCCTGTCGCATTCCTCATCACTTCCGCGAGATTGAATCACGTCTATGGGTTTCAAAAGTTTGGACTTGAGTTCACCTTCTAACCAACGTGGGCCTTGGAGCCAGCTGTGGTCGAGAATTTGTTCATTTGACAATCCTCTTGTGCCAGCATCAGCTGGGTTGTATGCCGTGGGTACGTGGTAAAATTGTACCATCACGTTGTTTGTCTCAAGTTGCCCCTTTAGCTTGCGTATTCGCATACACTGATTGGCAACGAATACAGGAAGCTTTCGTGAGGACTTTATCCAACACAGTGCTACTTCACTGTCTGTGACGACGTTAACTGTAGCTATTTTGGTGTTGACAGTCTTCTCAATGCTGACGGCTAATCTCATTGCTATCAGGATACCAAGAAGTTCCAAACGAGGAATTGTTTGCTCGTTCTTTTTTGGAGTCAGTCGACTCTTCCCGCACATGATTTGTGATACGGTATCACCTTCTTGTGATTGGATGAAAGCGCACGCTGATATCGCCACTTTACTTGCATCTGCAAACACCCAAAGGCGAGCGGTTCTGCTGTTATTAGTCGCCAAGAATGGTGATAACAGTCGTGGTACACTTAATACAGTGTTATTGACTTCACTGCATTGCCTATTCCATTTATCACGTAGTTCGTGAGGAACTCGGCTGTTCCAGTCAAGATTAGATGAGAGGATCTCTCTCATTGTGGACTTCAAATGGATGAGAAGCGGGCTGATAATTCCCAACGGATCATAAATGGAGTTCAGCTGGCTGACTATATCACGCTTCGTAGGATCTTGTTTTAATGGAAACGTTGCCTTCACAGTGAACCGGTCGGTTATGGTATCATAGTCCACACCAAGATATGTTATCGACCCAGAAGGTAACCGATCATAGGAGGGGATCCTTGCATTAACGAGCTCAGAGTTCGAAACGTACTCTCTGAGATTCATTCCTATCCGAGCGAATAATGCTTTGGATAGTTCATACTTCTGCAAAGTTTCCTCTACAGTGTTTGCAACTAACAAAATATTGTCAACGTAGAGATTTGAAGCTATCTCTGTTGCTAAGCTGCATTTTTGTGACTGCAGGTACGCAAAGATCGCCATGTTCAATATGCTTGGCGAAGCTGTGACTCCAAAAGGTAGTCTAGTGAAACGGTATTCCACTATGTTGCCCTGTGTAAGAGGTAGGCTGGGCTGTTTTACCCAAAGGAATCGACAAAGATCTTTGTGATGAGCAGGTATGCGAATTTGTGTAAACGCTGCTTCTATATCGCACAGCAGCACAAATTTGCTTAAACGACTTGCGATTAATATGTCGTGGATTTTGTTGACAAACGACTCGCCTTTATAAATAACGTCGTTAAGAGACTGCTCTCCTCTCTTTTTTGACGATGCGTCAAACACAATCCGGAGGGGGGTTTTCTTTGTTTCTCGCCAAACGCCTGAATGCGGCATGTAGTATTTGCCAATGGCGTTCGTGTCAAGGTCGTATGTCCTTTCGATCACACCTTGGCTTTCGTAATCACTCAGTATCTTAGAGTACCACTGTTGCTGTGCAGTGTTTGCTTGAAGCTGTTTCTGCAGCGCGGCAAGCCTTTTGATCGCGACCCCGTAGTTGTCGCTCAGGTCACTTACGCTGTCCTTTAGCGGGAATGGCGCCGTGATATACCCATTAGCAAAGGTAATCAATGAGGAGTACTCCTCAAAATACTTGAAAGTGCTATCGTCTTTCGTATTCTCCATTGGTTCGATACCTAGGCTTTCTAGTTCAAACATTCTTTGGATGTTATCACTATCCGAAATCTCCAATACAGATGTCATTGAATGCGACATGGCTGTGGAATCGGTTGTGTCCATGATACCGCGACCATAGATGGTTGGACCGAATACTGTTTTCGCAATATGCAGACCTGATGGAGTTCGTGTATCGGTCGTATTCGAAACTACTAGATCATAGTAGCGGTCTAGTCCAACAAGGATATGTGGCAGTTGGCGTTCTCCACGGACCTTTGAGTTCGCTATGAAGATCCCTTCATTTTGTAGAAATTCTTGATCAATTTCTGCTAACTTAACCGAAGGAAATCCTCCTGTTATGATTGGCTTAGTTTGAATAGCCAGGTTGATCTCTTTGCCGTGAGCGGTACATACTTTCAGAGATACTATGTGGCTTTCAAACTTCTCCGTATAACCGCCGATTCCTGACATAATGCAGGTTTCCGTAGTGGTTTTCGGAAGGCCAAGTCTTTCTGCTAGAGACTCTTGTATCACTGTCTTCTGAGCTCCAGTGTCAAAGAAAAACAGTACTTTTTCAAGACTGCTGTCTTTATTATTCCACACGTTTCCTTCAGCTGTCATGAGAACTAGCTGTTCACTTCTGTTTGACAGATCAGGAAATGTAACCTCATTTCCAGTGTTCTGATTGGAATAGAGCGGTTGGTTTCCGCTCGAATGATTACGACGTGAGTCGATACCAGCGCTAGTGCGCTCTCTATTTGGTATCTGGGGCCTTTGAGCTGCCCTGTTATTGATATTACCGTTATGGTTATCATTTCTCGGCCACCGATTTGTTTGCGGTGGGTTTAAGATTCCAGGGATCTGCCTGGACCGGTCTTGTGCCGTGCACACTGAGGGATGATGTGTGCTGCCGCACGTTGTGCAGTTGGACTTTTGACAGTGACTGCTGGAATGATTTGTTTGGAAACATTTCCAGCAAGCCCTTTTTTCCTTCAGGACTGCCCGACGCTGTTGGCGGTCGGTCATGGTTCTGCACACCATAGAATTGTGGTTTGTCTTACCACAAAATATGCAGAGGACTGATTGACAGTGGCGCTGAGCCCTGTTGTCACGCTCTTTGTACGAGTAGGTGGAACCTAGTCGTTGTTCCACATAAGCCTTGGCGCAGATTTCTTTTTCTAGCGCATCCAGGAGTTCCTCGATTTTGAGGGTATCGGTGCTTTGATTTTTAACGAGGATGTCTCGCACAATTTCGTATGGAAACTTCTGTAGTATAGTTTCACTCCACATGGGATCGCACGTGTTCCGAATGTCGTACCCAGCTGACACCATTTGGTTGACTAGGGTTTTTATTGTGTCAAAGCATTCTTGACAACTATGTCCTTGCTTTGACGCAGGTTGCAAATCGAATAGTTTTTGCACTATCGTTGATCTATTTGTTGGTTTGTTGCCAAACCTTTTGGTTACGGCATCCACCATCCACTGATAATTATCGGGTATAGGTTTTATACCTCTAATCACCTTCTCTGCTGGACCTTTGAGGCTTTCTTTGAGTAGGGCGATTTTTTCAATAGTGGAGATCTCACTATTGTCGTGTACTAGCGTTTCAAATACCGCCCAGTACTCGGGAAACTCTTCTGGGTTTCCATTAAACGCCGGTAGTTTTACTGATGGTACCCTCACTGATCGTGAGCCCCTTGTCAGTTGTGTGGCACTACTGCCTTGATCATTGATGAAGTTGGAATCTCCATCATTGAGCTGGGAGGCACCTGGATGTGATGCTGGTATTCTCAGCCTTAGCTGTACCTTTTGCAGTTCACTTTTGGCATATGCTATCCGCGATTCAATGTT
Organism: Heligmosomoides polygyrus polygyrus; assembly: GCA_947396885.1. Classification (NCBI taxonomy): domain Eukaryota; kingdom Metazoa; phylum Nematoda; class Chromadorea; order Rhabditida; family Heligmosomidae; genus Heligmosomoides; species Heligmosomoides polygyrus. Next base: position 76,070,454 of record OX377203.1, on the reverse strand, counting down.
GCAAGCAAATGATGTCGCTTCTTTCAACACTTCCGAATATTGAGATTCTTTATCGAACTCTTCTATGTCTGCCAGGATTTCTTTTTGCTCAGATTTTGATTTCGTGGAGTGATAAAATTCCTCCATTTTGTCAATTTTGCTGTGCATAGTTTCGCTCGCCAATTTTACTTGACTTAGACATGAGTTAAGAAGCACTGAATTAGCTGTGCATTCTTCTTGACGTTTCTTATCGTCATCGGGATATACGATCTTCTGTGTATATGCTTTATACTTATCGAAAAGCCCTTTAACGGCTTCTGCGCTAGCCAATATCGCTTTCTTGTGGAAGAAGAGCGACATTTCCTCGGCTATTTTGTTTTGTTTGAACAAAACCGGATAGTTTAGGGCTGTTAGAGACCCAAGGTTTCGTTAGCCGAACCTCTTGTGCAGTTGCGGTAGAGCAAGGCACGATATTTAGGGCTGAATTAGCTCCAAGGACTGGCTAGGCCAACCTCTTGCGCAGCTGCTGTTGGGCAGGGCACGGAATTTAGGGCTGTAGAAGCACCAAGGAGTGGCTAGGCCAACCTCTTGCGCAGCTGCTGTTGGGCAGGGCACGGAATTTAGGGCTTATTAGCACCAAGGTATGGAAAAATCCCAACCTCTTCTCGCACAAGTGCAAGGTGTGAAGCAAACTAGTTGCTTCGAAGAGAACAAGTTAGACTAGGCTAACTTCTTGGCTAGATTTAGCCGATGCACCAGAAATGTCCCGGTTTATGAGCGTATGACGGCGCTCTGATGCACTAGGAGTATTATGGCTCCTTTGTGCTTACCTCTGTGAGTATGATGGCTACACAAGAGGTTTATTACAGGACCGTAGTGGTCAGTGGTAGAATATGTTGATGTGTATGTCACCAATCCTACAGACACAGGCGTGGCCTCTTTCTATCAGGCGAGGTCACGCCAAACAAACACTTATGACAGACTTCTCGCCATGGAGTGTCAGATAAGCACCCATGGAGAAGAGATAAGTACCTCTGGACTAGGATGAAGAGAGGGGACCGACAGTTCTGGCGGAATGCCAGAACAGCGTAAGTCAATTTCTTTTTGGGATGCACCGCGCATTCACTCGCGTCTAAAGCTACACGGTAGTGACGAGTTTTCCGGGGCGGGCTTGGACGAGTTTTCGCACAGTATGCAGGCGATCGTTGCGGGACCCAAGTGCTCCAATCAATCATCGAGGAACCAACGAACACTTATCAACTTTCATTTCGCTGATGGCTACTATTTGGTATTACTTACGCGCATTTCTTATGAGTAGGCTTCTATACTCAGCAGGAATCTATGGATTTTGCATTGGAAAAGGAGATGAGTGTAAGCGGTAACTACAATATGAGCACGGAGCTGGAAGGAATAGAAAACCTTTAATTCCCTGAAAATGTTTGCAAACGTTTGGGGTGCGCTCGAATGCGCGCGATTTTGGGGGCGGGGTATTCAGCGCCGGGGTCTCGCGCGGACGAGCAGTCGCAGTCGCGGCAGCTGTTCACGTGATTCCAGCGTGTTTGCTGATTGAGCCAAGAGGATGGAGACTTGTCTCACGCATACGAGGGATGGTTTCTAAGGTGGAAGTAGGTGCACTAGGGTTTTCGAGAGCGCTGATTACGATTCCAGCGTTGTTTTCACGGCAGTTTTCGTAGCTTGGCGACTGTGATTTTCGGATAGGTTTCAAGACAATGCTAGTAGGCTTTCGCTTCTAATATGTTGGTATTTGTAGAGGTACGCATAATTTCCTTGTGTGCTAGTGCCAGCCGGAGTAGGCACTTGGAGCTGGGGATGTTTCTGAACGTTACAAAGCGCAATCACTGCCTAATTTCACCGAAAGCGTTTGACTGGGGTAGAACATGGAGCTTAATAACAAGTAAAGGTTTGAATGGAAGTTTTGAAAGGTGTAGATTAGAGAATATGCATTGGTTTGCATTTTTGTTTCTTCTACATGTTTTTTGGTGAAGTAATTCCTATGTGAACACCTTTAGGTCTAGGTCACTTTTGACTCCTTAGCCGACAAGACCGCTGCGTCTTATTGACTTCGTCGTTTTGACAAATACATTTGTGCATACATATAGAGAAGAATAAAAGAAGTCGTAATCCCGTCATATTCGACACTCATTATCCCTCGTGTGGTGTCGCATAGACCAAAGGAATAATTATTAGTAAAGAATTGGAGTATGAACCACAGAGTGCTTGGTCTGATACATGCATAAGAACGACATTCATTCTTGCTGACATTTCAAGGCTTCTCGTCACGCGCAATTATATCCCAGCAATGGGGGAATTTTAAAGAAATCAGAGTGAACACATGGGCTTCCACAATTCTAACCTGCTATCGGTCCTATTAGGAAGGGGTCAAAATCGGGAACGTATGTTCTGCTCAATAGTTACACAGCACTGTAACAATGTTTGTGTGGCGTAAGTGTTCTCTAAGTCAAAAGAACTGCTGAACCAATACACTTGCTGGAATCATTGAAACGAGATATATCAGATTCAGTTCTCATTGGAAAGCATGCCCAAAGCCACCAAAGTGCTGGCGCAGTCCTTCAAAACACAAGAAAAACGTGACGTTCAATCCTCTTTGTTTGCAGTGGGTAAAGTTTAAGGCTCATACTCGAATATGGTATTGTTTTAGGAACAGGTTTTTCAAGAATCGGTTGAGTACCTCAGTTTTTCAGTCATTTGTTACTACTCATTCGCCGTCTTAAGAGAGCACACATCTGAAAGAGGTAGCAGGGCATTGTACGTTGGCGGTGAAAGAGTGTGTCAGACGGCGAGCTACGTGCAGAGAGCATGTTGGCGCGGAGGGCGCGAGACAACGCGACGAAAACAGCGCGCCGTGGTAACGGCTAGCAACTCGTCCTAAATGGCGGCCGCAGCCGTTGTTCCCGCCCCCAAAATCGTGCGCATTTGCCTCCACCCAAACGTTTGCACTGTTGGGATGGGCATGAGCTTCTCTTTCCGCTTCCACTAGAGATCTGTCTATGGCCCACATATTATACTTGTTTGGAGGAACTGTCTGCCATACACCTGTCCACATTGTTCATTGATGGTGGAAATTCCATTTAAGCGGAGTTCTGCAGTAGATGGTTGAACGATTTTCTTAGTCTGCTATAACGAACTATGCCGCTATGGTAGTTGTGGGGGTCACCTTATAAAAAGCTCTAGATTTGAGCAGGGGAAGGGACTCCAGAATGTGGCTGGAGTGACGCAGTCATGGTGAAATTGCCTACATCCTGGAGTTCCCTCCCTCGCCCAATACGGAAGCAGACAAAACACAGATCTGTAATCGAAAATAGGAGTTAAGACTGCATTTCCATTCGCTGTATGTAGCTACTCGCCACTCCTGCATCCCACGGTATGCTATGGTGACCCCTCCCCTAACTACCATAGCGCCCGAACTATTTTTAAAGCAGAAATCTCGATTGCCTGAGGCTGCCCCACAACTTGGTTCCAAGCTCACAAGAGCAGCTGGAAATTAAATTGTCTATCTAAATAACAGTGGATTTGGTCTTTTGCACTCCGAAGCAACGTTTGAAACTTTCCGTGGCTAAGGCTTTCCTTCTGTGCTGGCATCACCCACAACGTTGCAGCTGCAAGGAGCATTGCAGCAAAATCTTCTTCGAATTCGAATAAAAAATGCTATAATTGTTTATTGATAAAGAAGGTCCTTTTCGTTTCCGTCTGCAGGTCCAAAAACAACAAAGGAACATAAAATATAGATCTATTTAAGAACGTCGGAAAATGGTTTCAGCAGAAGTGTCCTACCGCTTCTAATCTGCACTTAAAACTATTATCTTTCTCTTGATGAAACCTAAGGATCATAGGTACACTTCGTTTACCTCATGAGATGGAAGGTCTCATATGTGTGTAAACATTGTATTGTATTCATACCCTTGATCGAGTCATGGAGCAGTTCAGCTCGACGAGGGACCGGGGAGCGGATCGAACATACGAATGGTCATCGCGGCTGCGGCAGCCACCGCCGCGCCTGATCACTGTCGCATGTGCGGAAGACGCTGCCGCGAATGCGTCGACTACTCCTTTGGACTTTGCACAAAGCTCTCACTGGTTTTTGTCCAGCTATTCGGCCAACTATGATTTCCTTCCGTCACGAAGGCCACTGGATACCTTCTAAGTCGTAAAGAGGGCGACGAAGCCAATTGATCATAGCCGGTAGGGAATTAGGACAGGGTGCTGAAGACTGGATCGAATGAATACCAGGGACCAATGTGTCGGACTTGGAAGTATTTTTAGAAAATAAATCCAAACTAATGAGGAAAACTTAAGGGTTGGGCACACTCGGCAACGGCTTTAGTGCGTCAAAAGCGGGGCGGAGCGTCGCTCTCAGGCTCAGGACATGATTGCGGTGAGGGGCGGTCGTTCTTTCTTTCTCTGGTGTCGGTATTGGAGCACTGCCAACCATCGCTCAGCTGACCGGTTCGCTGGTTTGGTTGAGGAAAGGGCTTCCTATCTTACTTATCTTATCTCTTGCTCAGGAGAGATAGCGTCAGGGTACTATTGTACTTTTGGTACCCCACTTAATCTTGTTTAAAATAGGTCTACTAGGGGTAATCTGCCATGGGAAGAACGAATATCATAGTCGTTTTTTGCGGAAATGCCTTATAAGCCCGTCATATTAAGCTCTAATTGCCTAAGGCCTTGCGAGATAGCGCGCGCTGATAAGAGACGCAGAGACTCCGCCTCCTAACGATGCGCACTACTTCGCCGTTCCTAGCCTGCAGCAGAGGTTAGCCAGGGCATAAGCCTTGAAATCTCGAAAAGGCTTGAAAGCTCTGTTGTGTGCTCTCTTTCGCTCACGCGGAGGAGAGCACATAATTAGACAGGGGAAGGGACTCCGGGGTGTGGGCCCACTAGGACACCCGTGTTAAAATTGCCTTCATCCTAGAGGTCCCTCTCTTGCCCTATTCGGAAGAAAATAAGACCGAATCTGTAATCGAAACGAGGAGATAAGACTGCATTTAAGGCGCAATGTGACTATGGAGGGCTCGGATAACTGGGCCACACCCCGGAGTCCCTTCCCTTGCCCAAAATTTGAAAGCAAATTTAGCAACAGAGAATCTGTTCTGTGCTCTCCTCTCCTCCTCTCTGTGAGGGAAGGGACTCCGGGGTGTGGCCCATTTATCTGACCCCTCCATAGTCACATTGCGCCGCATTTAATTCGCTGCGAGTATCTAGTCGCTACGCCTGCGCGCTACGGCATACTATGGTAACCCCCCCCCCACTCGAGACGGCTGCGAATGCGTGCTGGTAGGGGCGGAGTCTCTGCGTCTCTTACCAGCGCCCGCTATTTCGCAAGGCCTTGGGCGATTCCAACTTAATATAGCGGGCTTATAAGACATTTCCGCAATAAACGACTATGATATTCGTTCTTCCCATGGCAGATTACTCCTAGTAGACCTATTTTAAACAAGATTAAGTGGGGTACCAAAAGTACAATAGTACCGCGTCAGCTTCACGGAATGACCGAGCTCATTCCGTGAAGCTGACGCTTGCAGCGCTGACGCTGGACGCCAACGATGAAGCGAAGTGTGCCATAAGCGGTCGCCGCCCCTGACGCAGAGACACGAACTCTGCGTCTCTGCCCTATTCTTCATCATTGGAGCTGCGTCAAGCAGCAAGAGTGTGCCCAGCCCTTTAGGGACAAAAATTAAGGGTGTTGCCAAATTGATGTAAGCAAACATAAGAACGGCTGAAAATAATCCTGAAGAAGGTAAATAAAGGGAGAAGAACGGGGTAGAAGTAAATCAGTAGGACTGCAAGGAGGCGTAATGAGAGTACTCTCAGATCTTAAAGATTCGCAGGCTCCTAAAATGTGTTGTTGAAATCTATCCTGGTTCTTCTTCACCTCCCGCCTCCACATGCACGGAGATGTCGTCGCGGCTGCGGTGGAGGATTTCGCGCTGACGGCGGATCAAGGCAGTGAGTCGGAGGACGTAGCCGCGGAGCTGCCTCATTGCGGCATAGGTCGCCGCAATTAGCGATGACATTTGTAAGTTCAGACCCTCGCCCGAGGGACTGGTTCGCTGCGACCGCGTCGCAGCCGCCAATCGGTCCCGCGACGATCGCCTGCATACTGTGCGAAAACTCGTCCAACCCGCCCTGGAAAACTCACTACCGTGTAGCTTTAGACGCGCATTCCACCTGTGCGGAATGTTGTGGAAGCGAATGCGTATGCGACCTACACAATGACATGGGGTTGCCAGCAGATGGGCAAGTCAGTGATCTATCTTTCCCAGACGAGTTTGGTACCAGCTCACAGACCCCGGAGTGAGTGAAGGCTTGGGTGGGAAATCTGAACCAAGAACCTGGAATCGGGTGCACACGACAGCCAGCGAATCCTTCAACGTAGTACACCCAAGCGTGGAGAGCGGCAAGAGTAGTGCGCTGGATTGGAGTCGAAGAGGTGAGTGGAGAGATTTGGGATCTCTCAGGGAAGCGGCAATCCATCTGAAGGACTTCAACAATCGAGCGGGTCTATTCGCCTAGACGGCTGCACCTTCTCTGTGCTTCGGCGATGGGCACAGAGCGCCAGAGCACGGGGCTGTAGTAGAACGAGGCGGTTAGCACCAACTTCGTCTTCGCGATGCCGACCTGGGAATCTTTGCCATCCCTATGAGTGGAAGTGGAGTCACGGTCATTACCACTATCACTATCGTCGATGTCGTCGATGACGTTTGGATAGTGTGTGAACACCTCAGCGTATCTCGCGCAGGCAGTTTTCTTTTCAACATGGGATGCTGCAGCCGCAAAGGAAGCGCGGGCTGTTCGTGACGCAGGAGCAACTGCGCGCGTTGTAGAGTGCCCCATTTAGAAGACGTGGCGCTGACGTCGTCCAACGTGCGTCGGGACTGAGAAGACGTACAGTGAAGGGGAGCCACTAACCAGAGAATGCTTTCAGCTTCCCATGGAACGTCAGACAGAGATGCATGCCCCGTGAAAGAACTTGCCACGCTGACTACAAAAGTGCAGATCAAATTTGCTAAATGGATCTGCCATGCGAGTGTTGGCCGGTGAAAGTCCGCGTTGTCGACTGCGTGCACTAATAAACCGTTGGGCGATGCGTTGCCTTCTCGATTTGTTGGAAGGTGGTCACGGATTCAGTCCCCCTCGATGTTGATGTTCTTGCATTCTGGGATTTATCGTCAGTGACACCCTTTATCCTCATTTCCAACACATTTTTGAAGAAACGCCTGGTAGCGACTATCATATACCTTTTTCGAACTCTCCAAAAGTGGAATGATGGATTTCATTTTTCAGGTCAAGTCAAAATCGGATGCTAGATTTGTGATCAGCGCCCCAAATAGCCCTTATGCGCAACGTCGGGACGAAATTGGTGTTTCTGACCGCAACCAGATCGCCATTTAAACAAGCTCAGAACTCATCGAAATGCTTCACGCCTATTAGTTCCTAAAGTCCCCCAAAGTACTCCCCTTGAGTAAAGACTGGATAGAGTTGGCTGCTTTTCAGCATGTGCGCAGAAGAGAATGTTCTGCAGCTTGAGGTGGCCTGGTGAGAGGGCGTGATTACAGATGTTGTCGTCGAACTGAATCTGTGCTTCCTGCTTCACCTTAATTGTTGTGAGCTTCGGAATGCGGTACTCGATGCCCACGTGCTTCCCGAACGCAATCGTAAACGTGATCGTGTCCCAGAGAGGCCGAAGTTTCTCGGCTTCTAGAGGTCCTTGAGGTGGAAGCATCAGATGGGCGCATGCGAGCTTCCGCGTTATCTCCCGCTTCTGAAATGGGACTATTGGAGTTCACGGCGATATCGTCTGTTTGACGTGCTACTATATGTGGTAGGTGAGTAGAAGAACAATAAGGGGTGCTCCTATAGGTTGATTAACCACACCTGTAGCAGGTACAGTATAAATAGTAACATGACATCAGATGAGACGTGTAGGGGGTATATAGAGGTTTTGGGGCATTTAAGCCTGTGAACCTATGATTGGGAGTCGTAAGAACGAAGTTGGTAGGCAAAGCAGCGTAAAAACGATCCTGCCGGAAACATTTGTCGAAACGCATCGTGGTCGAAGGACGGTTTGAGTCAATTCTCCTTGCGGACGCGCCACGTATTCTATCTAGATGTATTGTGGAGGCAGTATGAATGCGTACTTGGAACATCAGCCAACGAATTGACAAGTCGGTGGTTTATCCTTTTTGAAAACTCAGGTACCGATTCACAGATCCCAGGAGATGGAAAGTTTGGTTGTCCTGAGCGGCCCTCGATTCAGGGCGCGACAGACGGCGTCTACTCTGACTGCGCTACCATGCGTCCAGATACTAAAGATAGGTAGCGCTGTCGGCTTTTTTGGGTAGTGACAGCTTGCAGTAGGGCGATTCGTACGCAGCTGGTTAACCGTCCTGTAGGAGCGCCAAAAATGAAAGCTCGACTTTCTCACCTCCAAAACGGCTGTCCTACCTGAACCTTCTGCTTTGGCGGCAGACAGAATGCCGTCACTTTCCGCTCGGGTGTGTTGATGATGTACTGGATAGTGGCCAACTTGGCGACGTACGCGGGCATGGCGAACGTGCTGCAGATGCACGTCTCGGCCGAGGGCGCCATCCTGTGGCGGGCCGTCTGTTTCTGGTCCTGAAGCAAGCGAGACTGCTGGAATACTCGGCTTGTCGTCGCCTTGTCTATAACCTACCGTCCCCGCATCACACCGCCACAATTCCACTTCCTGTATGGGCGTAGACAGATGCTCTCCAGAAATGTGTGCCACGATGGCGCTTTGAAGAGGATTCACTCGAAGGAACACGGGACTTTGCACCGGAGCGCTCATGTTGGGCACGACCTGGAATTGAGCACATTGTTAGCTTTTCGGAGGGCAGAAGACAGGTCTTTGTAGAGAAAACATTGCCAGAAACAGTAGAGAGCTTGCCTATTTTAATACAATGGCAGTACTTCCGAAGAATGGGAGAAGCCTCCACCTCCCACACGTCGTTCAGCGTCGCTCACTCTTTCGAACACCTCTGTTCCAGAGGTGAAGGGAGCAATATACCAACTGAGCCTTCGCCTGGTCAACGTTGATTCCTTGAGCATTGTTGCGCCGCTTGCAATTTATAGGATTGATGGCAAAGATCGCGTTATCCGTCAACTTGGAATGCGCAGCGCATTCTGGGAATGCGGGTTGTCGTGGAGCCAGTTGGGATGCATCCTTCTACTACAGGATATCACGGAGCCAATATAAATGCCAATTTTACTTTCTTTGGCTAGCTGCTACACAATACAGTGCTTTATCCAGATCAATCCGGATAGGAGGGTGGAGGAGGTGGGGGGGGGGGGGGGGAAGCGAAATGAATGTAAAAGGGTGGCATCTCCTGGCTAGGAAACTGCAAAGAAAGGTTATTTCGCAGGCTAGTTCACGGCACTGCCTTTGTAAACTAGTCTGCTTTCAATTTGGTTGTCAAATGGTCAGAAGGGAGTGCCCCTTCCACTAGGGTGGATTCCATTATGCTTTACAATTAATTCTCGTTTCAATTTACTGATTCCAAAAGTATGAGAGGTTCAGTTACCCTGGGCAGAACCATAACCTTGGGAAAGGAGTCCTGGGAAGATCTGACGTCTGCTCTGGGTGCGTTATATGCTCTTGTCGCCGAAATAATGTGGTCATCGATACATTCAGCGGTCATACGCCTTCATCAGAAGGGAAATGAATACTGGCCGACAACAGAGCAATTCAGCAGAAGTGTAGAACGCACCAGGGATTTGTCCTAGTCGGAAGGGGCATCTGTAAAGTGACAGTCGTATTAACACTATCATACCACATCTCCATCTGACCTGAAACTGCCCAACGGGAGTTAATATCATATCGCTATAAATGGATATTCCATGAACAACTGTCGTTGAATCTTGGCATGACGTTGATACCAATAGGACTGTTCGAGCAGTGGAGCCAAGATTGTTAACCACACTTTATTCGGCTGACGTTTTGGTGTAACGGCCTTCTTCAGAGCCTGGAAAATTCAAGCGAGGTTTGAAAGGTTACTCGTCCAAGAACTATTTCATGTTGCAGGAGTTTTCGGAATTAATAGGAAAAGGAGACGAAAGGGGAGTGAGACAGCCCAACTAACCTTATGGAAGCAGCCAAGAGGTTGGTGCGTCACCCTCGGATGGAGGCAGTTTGAGTGAATGAGACTACCACCTAACAACCCCTCAGCGATCCTCCGGCTGTCGCCCTCCGGGGTCGAGCCCACAGAGGTCAGCAAATGGGGCCAGCTCCTGGGTTAGCGCTATGCGCTCTTCCCTCCTCGCGGGATTCTTGAAGGCAATCCACAGCGCTTCAAGAGTCTTGCGTACAGTGATATCGACCTCTCGAGCAAGGATTGTAACCGCGACCCCATACACTGCGCCTCTATGGCTACGCTGCCTGTGCTCCCCCAACGGCGTGGAAATCTGGCATCTCCGAAGCCCGTCCATGTGTTCCTTGACCCTCACCCAAAGCGGCCTATCTGTCTCACCGATGAATTCCTCTTTGCACTCCGTGCAAGTGATGAGGTATACCACACCTGAGGCCGTGCAATCCCCTTCCTTTCCGAACGGGCAGACCATGCAGGACGGGGTATCACAAGCGCGGCCGTACAGCCGATTCGCTACAAGTTGGGTCCTGAGGTTAGCAGGCGGTATGTTAACTAGCCTGACCAGACCTAAGTCAGCTTTGCGTATACATTTCCGTACTTGAGCACTAAGAGTATCCGTGATGAAGGACACCAAGAAAGGAATTTTTGGTGCGCTCTTGTTCTCTGCGTCTTTGTGCTCCTGCAGGCGGACGAACTCCGCCTGTGGAAGCCTTTCTTTCACTGCCGGTCCCAAGCCCGGGTAAAGGAGGAGGGTTGGTCCCCTGCCGAGGGACCGTAAAAACTAGGCAAGAAACCATGGAGAACCGTGATACGATTTCAGCTCAAGCTACCGCATCCGGGGCAACCGATGCGCCGGCGCTGATGAACCGAAACCGGGGCGCCAGTGCGAATCCACTACTGGTTATACGGCAAAGATGTCACTCCAAAACGAGAAGTTACGGTTGCGTCGTGGAACGTCCGAACGGCCTATCAGGTAGGACAGAAGGAGATCATCGCACGTGAGCTTGTTAGATACAAGGTGAAAACATTGCTGCGCTATCGGAACTGCGGCTCACTGGATCCGGACGAACGAAAATACCTGTCTCCGACAGAAACGCTCAGGTTTCATTGTTTTACTCTGGTGGAGACAAGCATACGGAAGGCGTCGGATTCGCTTTGGACGAAAAAGCAGTTAACTGTGTACTCGCGTTCCATCCAATCTCCAGCCGAATAGCAGTATTGACGCTTTCTGGCACAATTCGGACACAAATCTTCTCAGTGTATGCCCCCACGGAGATCAGCCCAGATGATGCAAAAGACGACTTCTACAACAGCTTACAGACAGCTATTGACTTGGTCTTGAAAACAGATGTTATTTTGATTGCTGGAGACTTTAACGCTCGTGTTGGCAGGAATCGCACCGGATGGGAGGAGGTGCTAGGTCGACATGGTGTAGGCGAAGTAAGCGACAATGGTGTTTGTCTCCTGACATTTGCTGCCGCAAATGGATTACTGATCGGTAATAGCATCTTTCAGCATAGGCAGATCCATCAGCTAACGTGGCGTACGCCAAATGGTAGTGACTCTGCACTTCTGGACTATGTCCTCATCAACAGGCGATTTAGAACATCTATCAGCGACGTACGAGATAAACGTGGTGCTGACTGTGGATCGGATCATCATCTCGTGTGTGCCAGAATACGGCTCAGGCTGCAGAAAGCAAGAGAAAGTACTAAGCGTATCATACGACGAAATTGGTCCATCCTCGCGGAGCCATCATCCAGACTACAATTCAAACTAAAGCTGACGAATCGCTTTGCTTCGCGTGCAGAGAAGTGCGATGTAGATGAAGAAGAGAGGCAGTTCGCGAGCGCGGTTTGTAAAAGCGCGGAGGAAATTTATCCAATTATTAGGCAACGCACACAGCCCTGGATATCGGAGGCGTGGCTCGATCTCATCGATCAAAGAAAACGCGCAAAACTCGTGAATCATGAACGGTACGCCGAACTCAATCGCGCAACTCGACTCCAACTTAAACTCGAACGTGAAGCTTATTGGAATTCTGTAGCGGAGCAAGCCGAGGATGCTGCTTGCAGAAATGAATTTCGAGCTCTTTACGCCACGTTGAGACGCCTTACAGGTCAGAAAAAGCCGACAAACGACAACATTAGAAAGGCTGATGGAAGCTTCGCAAAATCACTTGAAGAGCGCCTCCAACGATGGAAGGAATTCTTCGAGACAATGTAAAATCATGCCGAACCAGGAGGCCCTCAAGCTGCACCACCATCGGTTCTTATACCAGAGACAGTTGCGTCGGAGACTACGCTTTCCAGAGACGAGGTTGCTGAAGCTATCAAGCTATTACGAAACAGCGAAGCTTCTGGAATTGATGGTGTGACGGCTGGAGCGCTGAAGGCTGGTGGAGATGTACTGGTCAACCGCTTACATCCCTGCTGAAGTTAATTTGGAGAGCGGAAAAAATTCCGGCGGCATGGAAGCAGGCAATTATCATACCAGTCCTGAAAAAAGGAGACGATTGTGACTGCAAAGCTATCAGGGAATAAGCCTGCTTTCTATAACGGGAAAGGTGTTCACGAGAGTACTTCAAGCAAGACTGCAGAAACAACGTGAATGCACCGCTAGGGAGGAACAAGCTGGCTTTCGTCCAGGAAGAGGCTGCTGCGAGCAGATTTTTGCTCTCAGACAGATAATGGAAGAATGCATACGATGTGGAAGGCGAATGATCATCGTATTTGTAGATTTCCGGGCAGCATTCGATAGTGTCTACTGGCCAGCTCTTTGTAGGGCAATGGAATCAGAACATATTGCACCGAAAGTAGTACGACTGTTACAAGAGACCTACGTCAACTGCTCCAGCTTTGTCCGTGTACGTGAAGGAACGTCAAACGCGTTTACAATTCGATCTGATGTAAGGCAAGGATGCGTGTTGTCGCCGTTGCTGTTCAATATCGTTGTGGATGCAATTGTGCGGAAGGTGCTTAGCGGACGACAAGGAGTTCAAATTGGAGATAATCAGTTCGTTACGGACCTCATGTTCGCTGACGATAGTGCAATCTTCGCAGACACTGATGCAGAGGCAAACGATATTCTTCGAGAAATCGCTGCTATTGCTCTTCCATACGGATTAACTATAAACGCTGAAAAGACAAAGGCGCTCACAACCGATGGCTCACCATGCACACTCTACTTGGACAACTCCCAGATCGAACGAGTCGCGGAGTTAAAGTACCTCGGTTCTATAGTGCAGCAGAACAAAGTCTCATGCACCGCGGAAATCCACAGCAGAATTGGCAAGGCTGCGACGACCTTCGGCTCACTAACCTGGTGTCTATGGAGGAGACACAACGTGTCGCTGGCAACAAAAATGCATGTATTTCGATCCATTATAATGCCAATATTGCTTTATGGTGCGGAAACATGGGTGCTTCTGAAAACTGATTTGCAGAAGCTGGAAGTCTTCCACATGAGGTGCCTCAGGCGTATACTAGACGTCTCAATTCGTGATCGGATTAAAAATGACAATATCCGCAAGTCCTGCTGCAACCAGCCCACTGTCGAATCTGAAATCCGAAAACGCAGGCTACGGTGGTTTGGACATGTAAGTCGAATGGCGGCTCAACGAATACCCAACAAATTGCTGCGAAGAATCAGACCAAGTGAATGAAAAGTCCAGCGAGCTGCACCAAAGAAGACGTGGATAAAACAAATACACGTTGACTTGAGTAAACGAGGCTTGTGTTTAGAGCGCGGGAGTGAAATGGCTCTGGATCCTCTGGCATGACAGAATTTTGTCCGTGACTCTCACCACTCCATGACACCCACAGCGACGTTATTGGCTGCGAGGACGCCCTCTAACCTGACGCCCGCTAATGGGGAGTAAGTAAGTAAGTAAGTAAGCAGGCGGACGACGTTGCTTAGGCAGGCAGTTGTCGAAAGAGTACCCATTGGGCAACGCTATACGAGATGCCGTCTCCCTTCAAGCGGGCTTGAATTCGTCGTTGGAGGATACCAACACCGCTCTGCGAAACATGTTACTTACAATGGCCCTCTTGGCACTGCTAGGGTGTGCAGACCTGCAATGAACAGTGATGTTCTTGTTGCTCGGCTTCCGGTACCACCTAGTCTGGAAAGTGTTGTGAGAGACATGAATTTCCACATTAAGGAACGGCAACCAGTTGTTCGTCGGTTTCTCCCTTGTGAGCTTGATATGCTCAGCCTGATGATTGAGCAAATCGAAACAGGAATCCATTTCATTTTGCGTTGCACAAGCAATGAAACAATCTTCTATGTACCGACAGTTGAGCAAAGGTCTACGTTCCAGTAGGGGTCTCTCTATTTTTGACATAAACGCTATGGTCAGCATCGGAGCCAGACGTTGTCCCATGGCAAGCCCTCTGTCCTGTCTGTAGTACTCGTTCGACCATCTAAAGATGTTACACTGAAGACACTCGTCCACGAGCGTCATTATTTGAGCTATGCTAAGCCCATATAGTGAGATATGATCCTGGTGTTACACGAGCATTTCGCAGACTGCCTTCATGGCGTCTACTTTTGAGACATTTGTGTACAGTGAAGTAACATCAAATGACTCCTTCTAACCTTGCGTCTCGGAGTTTTTCCAAGAAAGCGCAAGTGTTAGGGAGGTGGGCAGGGACGTACCTAAGCACTTGCACAAGAACCAAGTTTAGCAGCCAGGAAATCCGGTCCGCTGGGCCACCCACGCTACTTATTATGGGTCTAACCTTATATTGCGAAGGGTCTCTGGGAGTTTCGCCTGAAGGCAGCTTATGGGTCTTGATCAGGACATACAAGACTGGGTAGACGGGATGGTCACACCTCAGCCGTGAAATCAGAGCTTTAGGTAGGTTTGCTGATTTTGAAATCGCTGTCCACTTCCGAATGAGTCGGCGGAACTGCTTGGCAAACTCTTCACAGGTAGACTGGCTGTAAGGAGTTTGTTGCCTGCAACGTTGTCCGCCAGCAGGAGCACAAAGACGCAGAGAACAAGAGCGCACCAAAATTCCTTTCTTTGTGCCCTTCATCACGGATGCTCTTAGTGCTCAAGTACGGGAATGTATACGCAAGGCTGACTTAGAAGGTCTGGTCAGGCTAGTTAACATACCGCCTGCTAACCTCAGGACCTAACTTGTTAGGAACCGGCTGTACGACCGCGCTTGTGATACCCCGTCCTGCCCGTTCGGAAAGGAAGGGGATTGCACGGTCTCAGGTGGTGTGGTATACCTCATCACTTGCATGGAGTGCAAAGAGGAATTCATCGGTGAGACGGGCAGGCCGCTTTGGGTGAGGGTCAAGGAACACATGGACGTGCTTCGGAGATGCCAGATTTCCACGCCGTTGGTGGAGCACAGGCAGCGTAGCCATAGAGGCGCAGTGGTTGGGGTCGCGGTTACAATCCTTGCTCGAGAGGCCGATATCACTGCACGCAAGACTCTTGAAGCGCTGTGGATTGCCTTCAAGAATCCCGCGATCAATAGGAGGGAAGAGCGCGTAGCGCTAACCCAGGAGCTGGCCCCATTTTCTGACCTCTGTGGGCTCGACCCCGGAGGACGATAGCCGGAGGATCGCTGAGGGGTTGACCTTAGGTGGTAGTCTCATTCACTCAAACTGCCTCAATCCGAGGGTGACACATCAACCTCTTGGCTGCTTCCATAAGGTTAGTTGGGCTGTCTCACTCTCCTTTCGTCTCCTTTTCCTATTAATTCCGGAAACTCTTGTGACTTGAAGTAGTTCTTGGACGAGTAACCTTTCAAACCTCGCTTGACTTTTCCAGGCTCTGAAGAAGGCGGTTACGCCGAAACGTCAGCCGAATAAAGTGTGGTTAACAATCTTGGCTCCAGATGGAGATCACGAACAGGTTCAGCAGAGGGAATGCTAAGTCCAAACGTTGTGTGCACCCCCACGGCTAGAATGGTTCCCTCCTCTGTTCTGCACAAAATATTTAGCAATTGCGTGCAACATAACATGCAGTTGTGGCTGCCTTACAAAGTGACCCCCCCCCCCCTCTTTAGTCGCTTAACAGCTAACTGACGACTGACCCAACTAGTGATCCCGAACCCCTTGCAGAAGTGCTCCTTTTAGGGCCATTTCTGAATGGTGTGGCTCATCATTTTCGTTGGATTCGTAGCGTAAGCAATGATCACTATCAACCTTAGAAGGTTAACGCTGCTAGAGGTCCTTTGGTCACCGCGGTTGACCGAAAAAGTAGTGGCCTTAACTGACCGGCACTTTCAAGGCTCAGTGCGAGACATGATTCTACAATATTCACGGGGAAGTCATGGTAATCGTAAGCAAATTTCTATAGTAGTAGTATGTAGTATGATGCGTTTTTCCCTGATAGGATAAGGCCTTACCATCTTAGGAGCCTGCTTCGGTGTGGTTTCCTGAGGAGGATCGACGGATACCGGTGTCGAGCCAGCGCTGCCGACAGGAATGTTGCTGCTCTGTGGATCAGTGAACGTGATGGTGGTGTGAGTGACAGTAGTACCAGGCTCCGGCTCATACTGACGACTAGTGACCACTGACGTTGATGTACCGTAACGATTCGGAGCTCCTGTTGACGTTCCGTCTGTCGTCAGAGCTTCCTGTATCGGGGGAGGCCTGGAACAGTGTAGCCTTCGAGTGCAGTTTATTTTGCGAGAATGAACGCCAGACAAGCTGGAAAGGACGTTACTGATTTATACCGGTGGCAAGTACTTGGTGTACCTCACAGTGACAGATGCTACGTTTATGAGGAATGGCAATGCTATTAGGTTGGCAGTTAGGTTGTAAAGGGAGTTCTCGTCGTTTTCGTAACATGAGATCTTTCGATTTTCAAGGAACTGAGAACGTGAAGAATCGAAGTGACCGCAACCATTGACTCGAAGAAATTGGTCAACCAGCGATCCATGTCATCTTCATTAGTGGCCGTGTCTCCTTGCATGACGAGCGACAGAAAAAGGTGGTGTCTGTTGGCCCAAGGTCTGTGCTGTGCAGGGGTAGGGCGACACTTCCCTTTCAAAGTCGAGAAGCTTCTGGCTTGAGGCAATGCTTGGGGTAACTTTCCCGAGTGCCTTTGCACAGCATACTCTGGCAGGGTTAGGCAGAGGGGGCTAAACTCACAGCTGACTTTCTGTGGTGGCTATGCTGATCAAACTCGTCCCAGTAGTGGTCGTGCCTGTTTGCCTGCTGTCGTTTGTCTGCACAGTGCTCACGAATTCGGAGTCGGACTGTGTCTCTGAAATTTCTCAACTCATCGTGTCGATCTTCGGAGGAAGCAGCCAAGAAGCCATCGCTCGCCGTTCCCTCGCCGAGTCGTTGTCGTCGTCCTCACTCCACGCATGGTCTTCTGGAAGTGGGGCCTTGACGAAGACGATGCGAGATTAGGAGCGATGTGCTCTACCTGGTTAGCGCCCTGCTTCCGCGGCTTCTGCTGACTCGGAGGTGCTGTGCTGTTCCAGCCAGTGCTAGAAGTGGCATTGGAGCTGGTCGTCGATGGCTTCTTCTTCTCTGCCATGGGAGACTCGGCCGCTCGGCTAGAACATCAAGTAGCAACTGCCCGAATGCCGTTGTTTTTCGTGGTTGATAAACACATCGTTATCGCTCCATAAGTGGTGCTAGCGCTCATTCTGGAATGAAAACAACAACTTTCTACAGCTGGCTAGACAGCGAGCTTACACCTAGCTTGCAATTGGTGCTTTCACCCAATCGCTAGGTAAGTTGGGAGAACACTTTCGGATACGCAATGCGCTCTAATTCTACGGGACATTATGGGAATGGTCTGGGGGTTAAACATGATCCATCCTAGTGGGGGGACTCCTTTCTATCTGTTGCAGAGGGACGTCAAAATTGAAGGTCTATTCTTCAAAGACGAAACACTGAACTAGCCCTCGAGACGACCTTTCCTTACAACTTCTTGGCCGGGATAGCCCACACAGTCCCGGTTTGTTCCGTTTTTCTAGCGGTGCACCCTCCTACTAGGATAGATCCTATTGGACCTATAAAGTTTCTTCTGGTGGCCATTCGGTACACTGACAGTGCCTTATCCTCCGCTGGCTGGTCTGGTAGCCGGTCGTCGTCCTCCGAAAGAGGAATCAAGGTTCTGTTGGCCTGAGCGCTAAGCGAACCGACCTTTGATCCCACAGAGTAGAAAAGTTAGATGAAAGTTTTAGACTTCGTCTACTGAACGTTGCTACATCCACATCAACTGGATCAGGCGCACGCTAAATATTTTTTATGATACTTTTGCTTCAGCTTTGGACAAAACTGTCACCTATTCAAGTGATTTTGAATTCTCAAAAACTTAAATCACTTGATTTCGAATACGCTCCAATAACTTGATTCTAACATTCGAATTCGAATACATTCGGAAGACGTGACTCCTTGAGTAGTAGCATCATAATATTTGAAGAAAAATTATTCGAATAGCTGTTTCGCAGGACAGGCGGCAAATACAAGGCGCAAACTTCATATGCGGGGACTGCTTCCACCCTTCAAACTTCTGAGAAGATCCACAGCTTGCATGAATAAGAAAAAAAGCGAACACTTTCGGCTGTGTTAGCACGTATATATGTAGAGATCTTAGTGTGCGGACTACACCTTCCGCTACGCTTTGATTGGAAATGACAATCCCATCTACTTGATTTTTTTTCGTGAAAAGGATTTTGTGGACTTATGCGTCCATGCCGAACGTTTAACCAGCTGCATTGACTGCCTGCGACTACATACAAAGCGGTGAGCCGTAAATGGTCTTTGAGGAGGTCAGCCAAAAAGGCGTGATTCTTCATTGAGTACCAGAGCTTCAAACGCTTGTGACAATGGGGAGTCGTGGAGCACTTTATCGTTTGCCGCTCACATGTATGTCTTCATATCAGGGGTGGGCATTAAGCACTGGCCGCTAATTTTTTAACGAAAATTTTTCGTTATATTCCCGATTTTGGCAAAAACACAGCTGACAGCACGCTCTTTTTTTAAAGACCAAATTAGTCTCAAACTGATTCGTACACTGTGATTCAAAAGATGCCTGAAAGACCAGAACTTGATGTCTTTAGAGCTGTTGACGATTTTGCTTCATTAGTTCGTTAAAGCGGATTTTGGCGAAAATACCCGTCAAGGCGCTAACGGTTAAATGTGCTCCCCTGATTCAGGGGCGTGTGTTCCCTACACCATCCCGCCGGCCGCCCACTTCCTGCCCCGTGCGCGACGCCCTATTTGTACGAGTTTATGGGGCGAGAGAACTGGCAGTTTGCGGATTGGTTAATTGGGCGGCATCGTCCAAAAACCCAACAGCTGATACGTGACGACTGGGGATTTTAAAGGATCAAACAACTCTCCTTATATTGAATAAATTTCTGGCGGATGATCGCGTCGTTTTCATGACATATCTCTTTAGCACATTGGTGTTTGGCACATTTTTTTTTCTATCCAACAATACACAAATAATGGATCGATTGCTACTGGTTAATTTTGAGGCGCGATGTCGTATCTCACCTTCTCGCGCGCGTGATTTTCACATGCAGGGCATGCATGTTATCAATGATAAACGAACTGAAGACAGTCTTCTTACTTATAATCAACACCCCAAGCAGCCACACTAGGCGAAGTTTGAGCGAAGTCGGGGATTTTGACCAGACCACCTTACGACGGTTATCGATATGGGTGGCCTTCGACTGTATTCGGTGAAACGAACATCGGATTCGTGTTCAGCACTCCAAATAACCTTTAGGGTGACGTTATTTGGGACTTGGTTCCACACGACAGAAGCGCGAAAATCGCTCTGGGGCTGGATCCATCAACGACTTACAGACTTACAGAAAAGCGCGAATTGACGCGGCTTATCAACTGGCCTTATGGTGAAATACTAGCGTTATCAGGGATTTCAGCTGTAATTTCTCCGTTAAATCTCTGTAAGTCATTGACGAATCTGGCCCCTGGTCGTCACGTGTTAAGATATTGCTGAGCCTGCCGAAAAACGCGGGTAGTGCCTGCTGGGGGCGTGGCGTCAGGAGGTCCACCGCTGTTCTGCGTGCCGGAAACTTTTGTTTTGTGTGTCAAAGGTTTTCTAAGGCAGCCGTTAGTCTCTCGGTGAAGCCTAGGGGGTTGGGGTGGGTGATCAAGGGGGATTAGAGGAAGATCGCACGCCCCCCCCCCCCCCCCCGGCAGGGGGGCGGGTGTACCACCTGACCGTCCCCCATGACGCCTTAGTACTGCGCAATGTGGTGGGACTTGAAGAAAGCCTTGGCGCTGCAGCTGAAAAGTCTTTTCCTCCAAATGTGGTGTACAACATTCTTCTCTCAAGAATGAAATCTGTTCGGGATAAAGCTGTCAGGTAAGGGAGGTGATTGGCAACGTGATGCCTCCATATGGTGGCGGGGGCCCGGAAATCTCATCCACAATGAACGCTCGGCGCGCCCCTTGCTCCGCCCCTTTCTGAGGGAGGTGTAGGGAACGCCTCCCCGACGGAGACAGCTTCAGATAATTGTCATTAAGAGATCAAAGTGAAAGCTCATCGCTGCCAGATATTGAAATTCATTCGGCCCTTGGTGAGAAATTCCTACTAAACTGTATCTACACTTC
This sequence comes from Heligmosomoides polygyrus polygyrus, assembly GCA_947396885.1. NCBI lineage: Eukaryota > Metazoa > Nematoda > Chromadorea > Rhabditida > Heligmosomidae > Heligmosomoides > Heligmosomoides polygyrus. The sequence goes on along the minus strand of OX377203.1, from coordinate 76,049,755 downwards.
CAGTCAGATACAGAGCACGACGTGGTGGACAACACATGACAATTTAAGTTGTAGCACCAGCACGGAAACTTTTCGATAGGAAAGCGGAGGAAAACAGATGGTGTCAGCTACATTCGTGTGTTTAAATGAGGGGCAGCTCTATGGTCACTGGAATGGTTGGGTCGTTTTTGAAGAAAAAACCTTGTCTGCAGTGTTGCTTTTGTCAGGTAGCTAATTCGCTTTGCTTTTCTCTGAATGCAATGAGACCCCCCAATCGAGCAGTAGCGACTGCAGCTGGTTTTACTGTTTCAGCGCTTAGAATAATTGAAGGCTGATTTAGTTCCGTTTAAATGTCAATTGCGTTCGACGTCAATGAAATGCAATTAACTGGAAACAGTCGTTTATTTGTTTATTTATTTACCTTTCTATGCGTGGAGATCCGCGCAAAAAATAGAACAATAGAGCATGACCATTAAATACAGAACAGAACGAACAAAACATATATTGTCAGGCGCAGACGACAGACATCGGTAACAGAAGGGAGTAAACTATTAAGGAACGTCCTGGAGATAGGTACCTGTCAACAATTCTTTTTTTATTTTTCCTTTAGGTACCTGTCAACAATTCTTTTTTATTTTTCCTTAACGATTTTGGTGAGACGTTTTTTCTGCGGGAAACCTTCAAGTTCGGTTCCAGCTCGGCTTGTGAAAATCGACCGACCTTGTATGACTTCTGGCTTTTGGAATTTGACTCTTCATCTGACCGTCTCCAGTGTTGGAGCTGGTTTGACAGGCTCCTTCGGCGATGAACTTGTTCGGGCTACATAGCCCTCTCGCAGTCTGTTGCTTGGCCAAAATATGTGTGCTTGTCATGACAGCCTTTGAAGCAGCGTTTGTGTGGCCCTGGCACTGCTTTCCGGATCATGATTCAAAGCCGGTTCATCGGCGTTAGGACGATTGATGCGTTCCAGGTACCGTGTACGCTGCACGTGCAGGGAACAACCTCTACGGAATAGACGTCGAGGTCGACTACCGGGGCGAGGAGGTGACCGTGGAGAACTTCATACGTCTCCTCACCGGACGACACCACCCTGCCACACCGAGATCGAAGCGCTTGCTCACGGATCACCAGAGCAACGTTTTGGTGAGTGGCCGGACAGGATTACTGACCTGGGCAATCTGCTGCCCCGCTCCTGCCGGTCCCGAGTTTCACGAAGCTCTGTTTCAGATTTACCTCACTGGTCATGGCGGCGACAGCTTCCTCAAGTTTCAAGATGCCGAGGAGCTGACGAATGTTGACCTCGCGTACGCCATCCAGACTATGTACGAGGACAATAGGTACGCCTCTGCACGTTCGGGGTATCGACAGACATCTAGATGACTTCAGCGCCTTGCTCTCATTGAGAGGTAGCAAACTACCAGAAGTTCTGCGCGGAAGGCACCCCGTGGTATTCTAGTTTTGAGGCGGGCCTGATCTGACAAGTCTCCAAATTGCCTTGAATAGCAGCAGGTACCTTACACCGAACATTAACGAGTAAATAAGAGGTGGAAGTGGCGCTTTTCATTTTCATCAGCAAATGAGGTATCGTTGTCATAATTATTGTTTGAACATTTATTCTGTGCCTAGTGACTTGTCAGAACTCTTGCGCCAGACGGGCTCGAGCCCGCACGCTCTGCTTTCCGCGCAGGATGCTAGCCAGGGATGGGCGGAAATTTTGAAAATTTTCCCAGAAAACAGAAAACAGAAAATCGCTTTCGTCAGAAAACAGAAATCAGAAAACAGAAAGGCCAAAAACGCCAGAAAACAGAAAAATCAGAAAACAGAAAACAGAAAATTTCGCAGTTATCATACTACCTAATTATTCAATCCGAAGATTTATTTGTCCAGTAGCAAATGCTTTTTGCACGACTAGAAATTGGTCGTGGACCAGCGTTTTAACTTGCAAGCGCTTATAGGAGTGGCTTATAAATGATGAATTTTCCTATTGCATTCATATTAAAATATAGCGGTTTAAGGCTCACAGTCCAAATGTAAGTGTAATCTCAAAACAGACGATTCGCTAGATTAGGGGTCCCACTCGTAAGAGACTGGCCTTATAGAGCACCAAACACGGGCCAAAGATGTTCTGGGTACTGGTTTGATATTTCACAGAACAACATGACAGTGCGACTGAAGAGGCTTTCAGCTCAAAGACTTTTGGGTGAAAGTGTTTCTTTAAATACGTAGACATTATCTAATAAGGATCAAACATATACCCTTTCCATCATATTATTATTATTATTCATCATACATACATATCATATTACATCTCGATTTGCTGGGAAGGAAGACGTGCACGACATTGGCAATTACCGCCCGATTTGCCTGCTGCCCGTAGTCTACAAGCTGTTCACTCCAGTCCTCCTAAATAGGGTTAGAAGAACGCTGGTCGAAGGACGGCCGTGCGAACAAGCAGGATTTCGGAGAGGATTCGGCACGAACGACCACATACACACCATTACGAAGCTCATCGTGCAGCTGTGCCTTGCGTTCATCGACCTGAAGAAGGCACTCGACTCCGTCGAGACTGAAGCGGTTCTCGAAGCCCTGCTCACTCAGGGCGTTCCTACTCAGTACATCTTAGTCCTTTGAGAGCTGTACAGTGGATTCACGACCAAGATCTCTCCACTCTACAACGACGTCATCATCGACGTGAAGAGAGGGGAGACGTGAGCAGGGAGAGACCGTATTCTCAAAGCTCTTCAGCACCACCCTCGAAAACGCCATGCGCGAACTAGAATGGGAAGACATGGAGTTAAGGTCAACGGCCGGCAACTGACCATCTTAGGTTTGCTGATGACATCGTGCTCATAACACCGAGCATGGCCAGGCCGAGCGAACGCTAGCCCACTTCGATCGTGTATGAGGGAACTCTGGACTGCAGCGGAATCTGACGAAGAGACGTTCATGAGAAACGGACGAGTTTATGATGCCCCATTCTCGCTTAACGGAACGAACATCCCCGAGTGCTCCAGCTACGTGTATCTGGTTCGCGAAGTCAACATGAGCAACGGCCTAGCACCGGAGCTGAGTATGAGGAAACGAGTGGTTTGGGGAGCTTTTAAAGAGCGTGAAATCGTGAAGAAGACGAAGAACGTCCGACTCCATGCTAGCTTATTCGATTCCACTGCTCTTCCTGCCCTAACATACGCCTCAGACCTGCGCTATACGGAAGCGGGATGAACACGTGATCAGCGACGCGCAGCGTGGAATGGAGAGCGCGATGCTTGGAGTAACACGACTTCGCCGACGTTCGAAGATCAGGGACGCTGCCGCATGAGCCAAGTCGTCGAAAATTAGGTGGGCCGGCCACGTAATGCGATTCGCAGACACCCGCTGGACGAGAGCCGTCACTGACTGGATTCCGCGAGATGTCAATAGAACACCAGGATGCCCACCAACGCACTGGTCGGACTTCTTCGTGGAAGCCCTGAACGAACGATATCACGCTCTTCGTGTCCGTCCGGCGAGGAGGATCCATTGGAGCACTCTTTCAAGCGACAAGGACAAATGGAGACGTTGCTGGTGCCCGTTCGAATAACTCGATGATCACCGGGACGACAGATGATAGATGTGATAAATTAAAATTTTTATGTATCACTATTCTATCACTACACCAGTGAAGTCAAAGGTAACTAAAACTTTTCAGCCTCTCACTAATGTTGGACAACCAAAAGCTGAACAAGAGTTAGAAAAGCAGCTCCGTCAAAGGCTTTGCTTTACGATCATTGGGAAAGACCAGCCACAGTTTTCAATAACCTTAGGTGGAGAATAATCCTATCCACAATTACTCTACGGCACATAGTTAGTTAACATATATTATAATGAAATGCCCCTCAGATCACTAGTTTTCTAGCCTTTGCATAAAGTTCTAAGTAATCGTATATAGTCTAAACTACTGCAGAAATTTAAGAGACTACAAAGCGAAATTACGAAAGTGGAGAAATGTCCTGTGAAGAGACTCCATGTCAGCAGCACTTATACAATTAAACAAACAAAGCGGCATAGTTTTGAGTGTATGGCGCAATTTCTACACGAGCAGATCTAGAAACTTACATGCTTGCAATTTTAAATACTCTAGAAACATTATTTTGAGATGAAACTCATGATTCTATGATACTTTTTGGATTCTCTTTATTGGATTTCTATTATATATTTTTTTTCGCAGCTCTATTTTCTGTTTTCTGGCCAATTTAGGCCATTTTCCCAGAAAACAGAAAACAGAAAAAATTTGCCCAAAATGGCCAGAAAATCAGAAAACAGAAAACAGGATTTCCGCCCACCCCTGATGCTAGCCCCCTTCCTCCCCCTCCTCCTCCCCCCCCCCCCCCCCCCGCCTCAATTACACCGACGCTGTCCGATCACACGTGTCATGCGGGTTGTCCTCGTAGCAATGAGCTATCAGCACTAACCAGTGATATCGGGGATGTAAGGCGCTGGCATCCTACTAGGAAAGCAGATTGTGTGGGCTTGAGTTCCATCTGTCGCAAGAGATTTGATCGAAACTAGACACTCATGAGTAAGTATCAGAGAGTTGTTTGCTAACGGGCTATCATGTCAGCAGTGTGCCTCAGCCACGTTTTCATAAAGAATTTGTTGTCCATTAGCAAGCCATTCTAGGCTTTTTTTGGAGAACCGAGGACCAGTCCGTAGGCATCGACACAGATGTTGCCTGAGAGCTCTATTTTTTTGTTGCTGAAACGCAGGGGAATAGTAGTTATGTAGTTATGTAGCCTGTAAGCGGAGAGTATTGAGCCGAGCAAACGTCTAAAAGTTGAGTTCCCTGGCCAATACTTTTTGGGCCATTTTTAGTGTGGCAATTCTGATTTGAGTTGAAGAATGTAGTTCCGGAGTTCGAGATCTTAAAATGGCGTGTGGTGGCGCAATCAGTTGAGGTGCCATCCGTCGCATGCACCCGATTCCAGGTCCTTGGTTAGGATTGCTGTCCAGATCAGCCGAGCCCTCCATCCTTCGTGGTCGGTAGTTGTACGAGACTTGTTTCGGGAGTATGAAACACTGGCTTGTCTATCGACTGGCCACCGCAAGTTATTCTGTAGGCCTAACTGCCTCCACGGCATCCCGAAGAGGAAGAATGTGTGACGCATCCTGCAAAGGGATTGACTAACGCCGACTTTTTTCCCATATCCTTATCCCAGACTTAAAAAGGGAGCAGCGACATGTTCAGTTCGTGCCAGAGTTGAAGCATGCGTTTATCTTTTGCGTAGTCAAAGGACTCAAAAATATGAAATTTTCGGACGAATGCACTACGAATTCCTCACGCTTTCCATGCCAGAATGTTTCTGTTTTGTGCGCTTTCACAAGAGCTTTGAACTTTTCCAACAGTAGTGTGAAAGAGGCACAGCCAGTTGCTCGCGTTCCTTGAGACGCGCCGTGTATCCATGTTTGACGAATGTTTTCAAAGTCTGGTAGAAGTTGGGAAAGTTCGCTCAAGCCAAGAGACTTCTGATATCATGCGACGGTAGAAGTCTGCGTCAGCAGGGCTGTGAACTAGCACAGCAGTCTGCGAATCACTGTAGAGCGGCAACGAGCAGCTCGATGTGCTTTTGGTGGCGAATTCCACTTCGTTGCAGGTACCACGAGGTGTTCCTGATAGCGGACACTTGTCGCAGTGCGTCGATGTACGAGTGGGTGTCCAGTCCCGGAGTGCTGTCGACCAGCAGCAGCCTGACGCATGAGGAGAGCTACTCGTACGACGTGGACGACGAGATCGGCGTCTACGTTATCGACAGGTGCTTTCGGCTTATCATCAGAACTGATTCTGCGTAGGGGATCTATCTTTGGCACTTGCTTGCCAAGAACGCAGCTGAGTCTTGCCGGACGCCGCCCACTAACAATGTAGTATTCGCGTGTCTGTGTAGCCAGGTATATTCTGGAATAGCCTCAGGAATGATTCAGTTTGTTTTATCCACGCCTCAGGTGGCTGTTATCGAGCTTATAAGGTTAGGTATGTTTTGCTGGCGGCACAGTCCATGAGTTGCATAGGGACCGGCATGATCGGCCAGGAGTTAATTCTGTCTGTTAACAGAAGGGGACGAAGGAGAGAATACATCGCGCGTGCTGTGCAGTCGGGGTTGGTATCGCTGGAAGAAATGAAAGGTGAATGTCAGCGCTACGCGTATCAGAATGCACCAGGCGCCCATTGCAGTTCAGAGAATTAGTTCGGGCCAAACTTTCCTCCGTTTCCGACTATCTTGAAGCAGTCGCAACTCTTATCAAATTGGCTTTTTCTTTATGATAAAAACTCTACACATGGCATATCTCTTCCGAAAAAATCCGCTTGAAAATGTTTACCGATTGTGAACAGTCGGACAACTAGAGCTCATGAACTACTATCTGTCTACCACTATATAATTGAGTTAGCGGTCGATGACGTTTGAATAATCTGACCTAAGTGAGATACGCCTCATCATCTACAGCGCGGGGAAAATTTGCTGTTGAACGTGTGATGTTTCTGCAGCAGGGGAGCGCAGCCCTTTACTTCTTAACACAACAGCACCTACGTGCGTTTCTGAGCGTCCAGATTGAGAAGCCGACTTCGTGGTATTAGCATAAGAAGACCACTAAAGGGTAAGAGTAGAAGGGGACTTCGAGGGTGGAGAACCGACAGCGATCAGGGGGAGCGACCTGGGGGAGGTTCGATAGGGAGAACAATGAGGCAGGCCAGGAGGTGGCACCAAGAAGGGTTCAGGCAATAAGGAGGTACCAGTAGGGAGTTACCAGTTAGGGGAGAAGGACAGTAAGGAGGATCAGCAAGGGACCCATTACCAGTAAGGGAGACCGGATTTGGAAGATATGACACCGATGTCGCGTAATGGGCGTTCGCTCGTGTCGTGAGCGTGGGAGGCTACATAATTGGGTAGTAGTAGTAAGGAGGATCCCAAGGGGGGGGGGGAGGGAGGAACCTACCTGGAAGAGGGGACCTGGAGGCGGGACCAGGACGAGAAACCAACAAGTAGCTGTAAGGGAATTCATACAAAGAACAAGGAATCTGCCATATGCCTCTTCATGCTCGACACAGCGGCGACTGAGCGCGCTTCCGATCTTCTACATTCGAAAGACGGGTCTTCTGAGCTCCTGGATCCAGAAGACGGGCCCCCACATCGCGCAACAAGCGACCTGATTCTGAATCGTGTCACCGACGTCCGCTGTGAGCATATTAGGACCACTAAGGGGGTGGTGGAGAAGGGCAGTAAGGGGGCCCCTAGGGTGAACCAAAAGAGGACCAGGAAGGGAAGGAACAATCTGGAGGAGCGACCAGGACAGGGACGCCAAAAAGAAGAGACCAGTAGTAGTGGGAGTCAAAAGTGGAAACAAAGAAGTGGGCCAGAACTTGGGACCAGGAAGGTGGGGACTAAAGAAGGGAGGGAAGACCAGTAAAGGCGGACCAGCAATTAGATCCAGTAAGAAGAAACGAGTGAGGGGAACCTGACTTCGAAAGGCATGCCAACATTATCCGCAAATGCTTGCTGTTGGGCATAAGAACGCTTGCGGAGGAGCAGCATCAGGGACAGAAGTACAACGCAGCACAAACCTGACGTTAATAGCTGCTCCGGAGAGCATGCCAATGATGAACGCACGGAAAAGATTACGGCTTGATGCCGATAAAGTACGCACCAGATCCTAGATGTTAGCGAATTTTATGTTCTCGAAAAACTACTTTCCGTAGGTCAGTGATGCTGCAAAGTCGCGCGGAGCGCGCAAGTGCGAGACACGCCGTTAGCCGTGTCGGAGCACCTGTAGCAATATACTTGATCTAGCCTGTGAGAGGGCAGTGAGTGCATTGTAATTTCCTACCAGGGCAACGCCATGATCTGTTTGATCTGCTTTTCTAACGATATCCCCCTCCCCATTCCATCCGTTCTTTTTTCCACTAAAGAGAGAAGCGAGAGCCTGCTGTTGGCACCCTATCCTTTCATCGCGGCTTGTAGACTACGCACTGAGTGAGCTTCTTCATCTTCTTCTGCAACGAGACGGTTCAGTAAAATAATTTTCATAGAGAAAGCCTTGCGCTAAGTTCTTCTAATCCTTTGAAAATTTCTCAAGGTGATAGTCTATTCTGGGCAAACATTCCATCGCTTTAAAGCTCTTTATCTGTAGGGGTAAGTGCCTCATGTCAGTTCTTTGCTGCTGAATTTTCAGACAATTCCTTCATAACGCAGCACCTAGTTTTCGACCTAATCACTTAGCGTTTCCGAGATTCAGGTCATAAATCTCTACTGTACTAAAATTGGGCTTTTCAGCACTCTCGAAAGATGCGTTAAGCTATCAAATCCTATGAAGTCATGGTATAACAAACTTCAGCAAAAACGGAAGTATTGAAAGCATTAGAACGACAGCAACAATCGGCCCGATCTTTTACTTTACGCGGAGAAAGCGGCTGAAGTAAGTAGATGGCTTGTATTGCGACTCGGAGTGGTCTGCCATAGGTTGTCTTTCTTACCATTAGACAAGTCCCTAAGAGTTTATTTTGAGTATTTCATGGCCATAATAAACAGCCTAAAGACTATCGGCCGATTTTTGGTGTGGGTTTCGTTTCCCAAGGGTAGGCTTCCAACAAATCCAGCGAAGGCTTATTCCTACGAGATCGGTGAATTGGTGCCGGACGTGCCTCGGAAGGATAGAGCACTGATTGGCCCATCAGCAGTCATTTGCATGTCATTCGTAGTGGTGTAACGTCCACTTAAAGGGATCAGTTATGGACAACAGTCGACATTGTAGATCGATACGGATTAGTGCTTGTTTCTCGATACTTGTTGATCTCATCCGCTAGCCGTCATGTGCGCATAACCTCCGAAGACGAATCGTACCAATTGGTTCACTTACACCGATTTGAGACGCAGGGCGAATCGGGGGAGGGGGGGGGGGAGAGTGAAATAAAACCTGGGACAAATTCGATATAAGCTAATTTACAGCGTCTTGGTGGAGAGGGGTTGGTCCCCCAAAACTAAATGATGCTGGAAAAGAATAGCGGGTGAACTCTCCTCCTCCTCCTCCGTCTCCCTCCCCCCCCCCCCCTCCCCCGATCCGACTTGCACCCGTTTTTATGCACTTAAGTTTGCCCAGCGGTAATTAATTTTGCGCGGACGCACTAACAAGTGTAAAGGCGGAGGGAACGCTGATGCATTAAGTAACTTTACAACGAGCGTTTGACGGAGGGAGGACAAGAATGGTGGAATTTACGCAAAAGAAAGCCACCGGAGGACAGAGCTTCGTCGATGGTCAGGGATAGAAACGCAGTCGTGTGGGCCAGTTTGTCGAAAATTAGGGTGGAGTCACTCGATGTCTCCCGTTGGAAAGCGCCCTAGGTGAGTGGACTTCGCCGGATTTCGAGAGGGCCTCAGGACGGCGACAACTGAGTTGGACGTGTTTCGCGCAGGAACCGAACTGGTGATGCCGTTGCTGCGACTTTTGCGATCAGCATAGCCTGGCTGGCGGGATTCGCTGATTGATTATACTCCTGGAATTCGTTTCGTCGAGTTATTCCAGTGAGCGCCTGGTAGCGCAGTCGGAGGCGTTGGCTCCCGCTATGCATCCGAATTAGGGCGAAAGGCTCGAGTCCCGCGCACGGCAAGCTAGCTTTCATCCTTGTGGAGTCGGTGATTTCGCACCGACGTGTCTGCGAAAGGCGAAACTCTGATTCGGCATCGGTTGGCCACCAGTCGTTGCAAATACCCGTTCGAGTCACTCATTGAACTGGAGTGTTCTTGTTTGCCGTCCTCGAAGGGAGTTAGCCATCGGTAGCCTTTTCCCGTTTATCCTTTGCGAATTCGCTGATTATCTTCCTCGTTTAGGTACACCCACTTCACGGTGGCGTTCCTGAACAGCGAGGTGAAGTCTCTAAACTCGACGGCGACCATGCAGGACTACCTGGAGTCGTGCTCCCGCCGTCAGTGTCTCTCAACCGTGGGTGGGTGGTTCGTTTGTCTGGCGTGGAGTGTGCATGGATGTGCTTAGGCGCTTCATTGAGCTGCAGCACGGAGCTGTGGCCTGGCCTCTACGGAAGGTAGTTCCTAGATCCAAATTCCCTGGCGTCTGTTTCAGGAGTGCGCAAGGACGTGTACCCGAAGGAGCCGTCACGAGTTCGCGTCACGGACTTCTTCGGATCGTCGCGGATGATCCGCCATCTGACTGAGGAGATAGTGGTTGACGACGAGTGGCTGTCAGTCGGCGCTTGAGTGGCTCAAGAGTCCTTTGCACGATCTCCTGATATTCCCTGAGCGCCCAGCTTTCCGCGAAAGTGATTCCAGAGCTTCACGTTTCTCAGAACTCTCTTATAATTTCTGCTTTACCAGGGCTCAAGGCCTCGGCGTCTTTGAGGGCCCTTTCTCGAAGGGTGTCACTTGCATTTACTGACTTCAGAAGTGTCCGGAGCTATCCAGATCTGTATCTTCATGCTGTATATGATTTAATTCCTTCAAGGCAATTTCGCACCGCTATAACGGGTCACGTTTCGCTGTCTGACGTCTGCTGACTGGCTGTGATACTTCCAATAAAGCCTTCCTCCATATACCGTCTAAGCGTGCAGTGTTCGCGAACATTCCACGGAGGGAGCACTTGTCTATGAGCAGTGGAGTTTTGTGTGCCAGCCGCAACAGGTACGAGGAATTGAGACGAGGAAAGAAGCGAGACGCCGACGTATGTAGTGCTGGGAATCTGCTCCATGATGCGTCACTACAGTCGTTGCTTCTAGTTTCCAGCCATTATCGTGTAGATGTTTTGCAGCGCCCCGGGGAACTGCATTCTGTTCGACAACACGGAACGTGCTCTTATAGGTGTCCCATGTGCGGGCGTACTTCGTTAGCACTCCATTAAAGATTTGGGTTGTTATTGTGGCACTGATCTTGATTTTGAAAGGAATGTCTACACCCCTGTGCTTTGCAGTTACGGGCCCACGCCTGATTCATCCGCCATCAACCAAAGACCTCCCACCAAGGCTCAACAACGTTGCCATCGTGTTCTCCACCACGGAGAACCCTTATATGAGAATCCTAAGCAGGATAGATGTCCAGTGCAGAACACCGTGGGCTTTTATTGAAAAAAAATGGAAGAAGTAGGCCACTACAAAATTATAGCTCCACTTCATAAAACGCAATCCGCCACAGAAGTTGTAACAAACGAAATAGACTACTAGTACTTTGCTACATCGCCTTTGCGGTAAACAAATGCGACAATTTTACTTGGTATGCTATTGATATGGTTATCAGTTTTACTCTTCACTAGCACATGCCCCAAGTACGGTTCTCTTCAGATCAGAAACCGAGGAGTGAGCGGCTCCCTTTTTTTGAACACACTGGGTGTAGGAATGCCCACAAGATCTCCATCGCGTTAAGGTGAGGAGAACAGAGAAAGAAGGAGATGAGGCACACCTGGGCCTGGAGCTCTACCCGACCTAGGTAAGCCAATCTGTAGTCGACGTATATGGATCGTGTTGCTGAAAAACAAGGTTATGCCTATGCAATCTTCGCAGATGCGACAGCAGCTGATCTCCGTGCGTTTTCTGATAGCCCTCGCTGTTCATCTCACACGAGACATCTCCCACGCAACAGGTCCGTATCTGGAAAACGAATCCCAAACCACGAGACTTCCACTGTCGAACTTGCGCGTTGAGAACACTTGCTCCTATTTCTCTCTTTAAATCTCTCCAGTAGTCTCAACACCCTGCGAATCCGTCAAGGTTCCACCTCTTCCCTTCTCAAAATACCGCCTAAAAGTCACAAGTGTGCTTTTTCCTGCATGCCAAGCTAGTTATAGGCGTCTCTCATCTTTTTCCAATCCATTCCCACGTGGGCACAAACGAACTCTAGCCTGACACCTTATGGCGAAGCGAGGGGCTCGCTCCACATGTTGACGAAGAGAATATGGACCATGGCTTATGCTGCGTTTGCAGCACCGTCCGTTTGATATGGGGGGGGGGGGGCGGGAGGCTACTTGACATCGTTGGTCGAACTGGGTGCTGTTGGAGCCAACTGTCATTCTTTGTGGATAACTTTCTTGGACTGTCAACCATTGTTTTTCTTCGCAGACTTCCGTGTCCTCCAGATAGCGGTCGGTGCAGTTATAAGACCGCCCTAGTTGAGCCGAAATCTTCCTGCTTGAGACACCGGTAGCGTGAAGGGCATCAACTGGAGCTGCTTACAACTAGAAAGTTTAGTGTACCAGGGCATTTTATCGAACTATCAAAATGGCGCTTTCCATTGCGTTTTTGACCTACTATACCTTAATTTGCGCGGAAAAATCCTTGACGGCGAAAAAATCCCCAAGTGGAACTATGTATAATTTTGCACCGGTCCACTTCTACATTTCAATAAAAGTTCATGGTATCCCGAACACATCAAGTTTTCTGCCAAGGATCCTCAGAGGTTTTCGCTTGTGGGGAACATGATGGTAACATTACTGGGCCTTTAAGGGGGTTTTTCTTTAGGTAGTAATGGGTGAATCAGGGGTGGATCTATTATTTCGCACCGAAATGTATTATGTGACTATGCTATAAACATCAAACGTCACTATGTTCTTAGCGGCTAGGGATAAATACATTATCCTTAAGGTATACAAGAGGTTTAATACATAGTTACGTTCTCTTGTTGCATTGCGTGGGGCTGTCTTCACTCAATTAAGAAAAACGACATCTTTTTTGTGTCTTTTTTTTGTGAAAGAGGCACAGAAGTTCTTTACCTGAAAGCTTCTTGGAACGAAGAACTTTTTATATTCCCGAAAGCATCAATTAGAAAAGGCGGCTCCGACCAGCGCTGTGGAATCTTGCCTTTATCTTATGTGACAACCGGGTATGTTATCTGTAGACAAGTGTTTGCTTCACTGCTCCTAAAAACTGCAGGAAACTTCCGCATATCTGCCCATTACTGTCAGAATAGTACATGTGCGACCATACACAGTTTCTCAACCAAAGGGCAGAAAGCCTTTTCAAGGGTGCTCCATCGGATTAAAGCTGCTAAGCAGAAAACAGATCCTTCTAGGTGGATGCGACTTGGAGCTCAGGTTGCCGGCAAATCGTTCGTCACTACCACAAAGTCGGTCCTGCGCAGGATTCTCAATGCAATTTTTGGAAAGCGGAGGCAATCACCAAGGAGCGCGGATCAGAATTACCAATGGGCTCCCCTCGGTACTGCGCGGCGCCTCCGCTGACCACTACGCTATATATATGCAGAGAGCGCTTTGGCGACCGTGACGACTACGCCATGGCTTGTGTTCGCCTGCTAGTTGGCCAGTTCCAGTCGCCTTTCATCAAGAAACGCCGGCGACTACCTCCCTAATACAGTGGAAACGTCCAGGTCAATTGAACATAGCATCGAATCGCAGTAAGAAACATTTTTATAAAATGTCTGAAGAGGATCCACAGGAGCAAGACGAAAACTGTTTTTAATTTGTTGCCAGAGAGGCTAAGAAAATATGAAAATAATTCCTAACAAGGTGAAGCTAAAGAGAGAGAAAGTGTAGTAAAACTAAAGCAGAAGAGCTGCAAGGAAACATTGTGAAAGCAGACTTCTAGACGTGAAAGATTGACTGATTCATAAAATCTACTGGAAAGCCTTATCTAGTTCGTTCGATCTTCACCTCTCCTCTGCCTGCACATGCAACTGGCATCGCGGCTGCAGTAAGTCAACGGGGGCAGTCGACAACGCTATAAAGGAGTGGTCGGAAGCACATGTCAGTCAGCATGAAGTACTGCCAAGTCGTTAAACCAAACGAGGAGGGGGGATTTTGAGTTAGCATCTCCAAAAGCAACTTGAATATCCGAGAAATTAACAACGATGGGTTTATTCAATGTGTGACAACGAACGAGAGATCACGTGAAGTAGATAATCTAGGAGATCAGCTTGACCAACAACGGAAGATGCGGCGGAAGATGGAAGCGCGAAGCATCGCGGCTGTCTTCAGTTCTCGTCAACAAACACCACCGTGCTGTCGGCGCTGTCCGTTCCGCTCGGATTTCTGGCCGTGCACCGGTAGGACTCCGTGGCCACCCACGGATCGGCGACCACCAACAGGTCGCCATTCGACAGCACCTGGAACGATTACGGTAACAGTGGTAGCGCTTTAGAGAGGTTGAATCAGAGTGCCGCATGCAGACACTCGGGAAACATCTGCGCCGTTTATTAGGGTGGGCCAAAAGTATTAGGCCGAAGCTCGGAATATGCTTCGTAACTGGAGTAATTCTCCGCCCGGGTCGAGTGTTTCATGTGTTTGCGTGTTTGTGTGTTACCTGTTGACGACCACTCAAGAAGTTACTTTTGCCGTTTTCAGAAGCATGCAGAATCCTCAATCAATCTTAGACATAATCAGAAAAAGAAGCGCACCAATTTCGCCCAGTTCCCAACCCCGAGGTGTCTGGACTCGATCGTCATGCAGGATGAGAAGCACATCTTCTGGATCTATCCTAGTTGGAGTGACATGCGTCGTTTTACCTCCCCAAGCCTCCCTTGAATTTGTTCCAGAGTTTCAGCTACTAGTAATTGATATGATAACACGCATGCTAACTCGAGAATGTGTAGTGAGGTGATGGACGCAAGTGCCACCATAGCGCTGCCCCTTCCAACTAGGATAGATCCCGTCTTCTACCTTAACCCTGCCAAGCAGCTAGTTTGGGTGAGCCCTGGCGACCCGGTGCCGATTTTCCCCCGGCGAGGTGTGCAGGAAGAGAAGCAACTTCTCTGTGCACCGCGGCAGGCTCTCGGCGCAACGTTGGCGTGAGGGCTGCGACGAGTTCCCAAGTTCCGCTGAAGTACACCACTAGGCTTAAACCTTTGGGTCTGCACCCCTGGATCAGTTTATTGGGAGGTATTTCCATGAAGACGATGATAGACTCCGAGGTCATGCTGAGCGAAATCGAGGAGATGGACCAGCGACTAGCGTTTATTCGGTCGCGCGTTTCAGGAAACGGCTCCTCTTCGACAACGCCGTTCCCGTCGGGCAAAAATGACCACGGAGAAGCTCGCCCAGCTGGAGTACGACCATATCCCTCACCCACCGTATTTACAAGACCTCCCCATGCGACTGCTAATACTTCCTGATTCTGCAGAACTTCAGGTCGGGAAAGACACAATGACTCGGGCCGACCTTGAACACTACATCCAGCAGCAGAGCAATACAATGCCAAAGGATGGAATCGGGAAGTTGGCTGAGCGATTGCAGCAAGTCATCGACCTCAATGGTGCACACCTCCGAGAGCATCATTGACTTGTAAGTGGGTTATGAGGAAATAAAAAATTGTGGAATTTGGCCTAGTACTTTCCGTCACCCTAATATTGTAATTACAAGATTCTGTAGACACGGGTAGCGCAGTGCAGTCGGAGGAGCGCCGATTCTCTCGTTCGCTTCGAACCAGTCCTTAAGTTTAAGGTACCATCCAGGTCAAACTAGCGTTATGTCTCTCCGATGTCATTGAACTGGTAGGAGACTTGCCTTGTTAGGGCAAAGCATTGACTTATTCGTTGGCTGGCCACCGGCAAGTCGTTGTATAAGCCAAATACACATTGAAACCGTCGTAGAAGGATTGTGTGGCACATCCAATAAAAACGATTAAAGCCGACCTTTAACCTTTGCCTTCATAAGGTTCCGTTTAATGGAAAGTCAACCTCTGATAGGGATGGAACGGAGCCGACTAGACAGTTCCCATCCCAAGTGTCTCGATCATGCGTGAACGCGACAACGGACGACTGATAAGAGTGCGCAACAAGAAGGTGGTAAGGGTAAAGGCTTGAGGATGACGTCATTCAACCCCTTTCCGGAGTGCGCCACGCAATCTGCTACTGCTGAATGTCAGGAGGCGATTTGAATGCGCATTTAGCCTTTATAGTGACATGTGTGGCCAGCCAATCAAAAGGTGGTAGAGACAAAAATACAGAAAGTCTCACATCTCCAAAGGCTTGCGATGGGTCAGCAGGTCTACAAACTCGCAACGCGAACCCGAGGTTTGCTCAAACGGTCGCGATGTCAGCTAGACGTACCATATTTGATTCGGCGTCGATGTCTTCAAGACTGTCGTCATCAGCTATTCGCTGCCAGACGACCTTCGGCTTCGGCACTCCGCTCGCTCGGCACATCAACTGGACTGGTGTACCAGCCAGTTCGAGCCGTGACACCGTAGAGACGGCTATGGTCGGCGCGAGAGCCCCGCTCGTAGAGTTGCAAGACGATTTCGCTGAAATTATTAGGTTGGAAAAAAAGTCTTTTCATTTTTTTCAAAGATTTATTACTTCACAACTACAAAGTCAAATCAATTGAGATAAACTCTATTTTGTTCTACTACACTTCTCCAAAGACGTGGTAATTTTTCTAATTCCTCTCGCGTAAAAGACTGCAGTTCTGAAGTCGAATCACCGCTGAATCCAATTTTTGAGGTCCTCGTCCGTTTCAAAATATTTCTCTCCAATTTCTTGCTTGAGAGCGTGGAAGAAATAGCATTCGGGAGGGCCGAGGTCAGGGCTATACGGTGGATGTGGCATTATCTCCCAGCCCAGCTTCTTTATTGTTTCTCTTGTGAGTCTTGCAGCATGTCGCTTTGCGTTGTCATGCAGGATCATCACCTTCGACTTCTCAGGCCTCTTTTCTTGGAAAGCTGCGGCGACTTTGTGGAGTTGGCCACTGTATGTGGCAGCAGTAAGTGTCTCTCCACTTCTGAGAGTTTGCCGATAAATCACTCCTCTGATATCCACCAAACACTCAAGAGAATCTTCCGTTCGTGAACATTGGGCTTGAGATCAGACTTAGGGCTCTCTCCCTTTTGTACCCGTTGCCTTTTCCTCGGAAGTTGGCACACAGAACCCAGGACTCTTCGCCTGTCACAATCCGCGGAAGAAACGATTTTCTTCCTTATCTGGACAGAAGAGAAGCAGCGATGGAGAGCCGTCGACCTTTCTGAGTGTCTGACAGGGCATGTGGAATCCAAGCTCCAAATTTCCATGAAAGCCAAGATTCTTCAGATGGATCCCCACTATCCTATGAGACACTTCGAGCTTCTCTGCCAGCTGACGTGTCGTCTGCCAACTATCGGTACGAAGAAGATGGTGTAGTTCACTGTCGTCCAATCCAGTTGGCCTTCCTGACCATGCTTTGCCCTCAGTGAATAATCTCCCTTTAAAGACTTTCCGAACCACTCATAACAGGCGCGATGAGTAGTAGATCCCAAGCCATATATGTGGTTAATTTGGTCTGCTGCCTGACGTGCTGTGGATTCTTTAATGAATTCTTGAAGAATGCCGTGCTGAAAACGGCCATGAGGTAGATCTGGCATTGAGTTCGGAAGATTGGATGGATAACGAATTACAAGAAGAGTCTTAACCTGTGTCTGCGTGCGAACGGTAGACAAGTGTGATAGGATTACGAAATCAGCAATCAACATTGGCTAGTGCGTTTACAAGGGGAAGGGTAAAAAAAATTTCGAAGTGTGAAGAGACTTTTTTTCCAACCTAATATAAACTGAATAGAGAACGCTCAGTATTCAATTACAACACCTGAGGTCGGACTCATGAATGACTTCAGCCATGGTTACAGTTATGTGCGTGGAAAGTTGAAAATGAAGCATTTCTTAGCATTCACAAGAGCGTGGAGCAGGGTGAATGATGGCGTAGAATTATACTATTCACCGAATTATATCATAGAATGAATGCCAAACTTTCCCTCTGCCTACTATCTTCCGTTAGTAAACTTATCCATTGTCATTTGTCCATTCCTTACCAATCATGGAGACGGTCTCTGGGGGCCTACAATGTACTTTACCAAGTATATTTTTTGAATGCTAATGATCGATTCTAACAAACCTCTAAAGGTCAAAGTCCGAAAGGGCGTAAAAATCTTAAAGCCTGAATCGTTTGTTTGATGCAGAAAGTGCGGTTTCTCACGATATTTTCTGTTATGAGTTCAAAACTGGCTCTATACTGGCTCAGCTCCAAGAACAAATCAAGCGAACCAAACAAACACTACACCAACAGCAAATATGCAGTGGAGGTTGTCCTAGGTATTTTTTCGACTTTTCTAGGTAAAATATGCACGCGCCCAATCTAGAGTGCACGTGGAGCGCAGTCGGAGATGGTGCCAACTGACGCGTTCACCCGCCTTCAGATCCTTGGTTCGAGTTTACTACCAGGCCAGCCTTCCACCCCTACGGGGTCGGTTAATTGATACCAGACTTGCCTGGGAAGGATAAAATGCTGGCTTGTTCATTTGCTAACAACCGTAATTCATTGCATAAGTCAAACACGCATTCAAATTGTCTCCTCGGCATTGCGTAGAAATAGAATGCGTGGCGCATCCCGCAAAGAAATGGAGATTGAAATAAAGATTGACTTGACTGATTATGTTTATCCTTTGAGATAACTCATTCACGACATTATTTTTGCACCAAGCTAATACTTCGCACATGGGCGCTGATGGTTACGGGAAGTCCTTGAACTTCAAATACTTTGTGGTAGGCGCGCATTAAAATTAGAGCATCGTGCTAGACGACACGTTTTGATTAAAGTTCCAATGATGCGATAATGTTTGTTAGTCTATTGTGAGCTATACACAACATTGAGATTCGAATATATCTCCATCGGCGTCGATACAGGCTTTGAGACGCTTCGGGGAGGCATCGACAGCGGCACGCAAGTATGGCGCGTCAAGCTCATCCCACGCCTTCTGGAGAGCTTCCTTCAAGGAATCCATGGAGCGGTGCGGTTTCTGGCAGGATTTGGCTTCCAGAACTGCCCAGACGGTGTAATCCATCGGATTCAAATCCGGGGAGTTGGCTGGCCACTCGTGGAAACTGATGAAGTCCGGAAAGTTGCCTAGCCACCAGTCCTGCAACACTCTTGCTCTATGAGCTGGAGCTCCGTTCTATTGGAAGGTCCAAGGGCGGCTTCCAAAGTGAACACTAGCCCAGGGTAACAGTTCTCATTCAGAAGGTTCAAATACTTCTCCTTGATCGCCATTTCTCGCAACATCCGGTGGACCGAGCGACAGGTCCCTGCGAATTCGTTCATGTACCTTCATGATGTCCTCCGTAGTTGTCACAGATACGTGTCTTTCTCGACCGTATCTATCATCCTTACTTTCCAGGTCTTCGTAGCGTCTGATGGATCTATATATAACATTTCGATGAACTCCAAGACGCTGGTGAAGTCGCGTGCCGAGAAAACTTGGCGGTAAAGTTCAATGATTGAAGCACGGTGGCAAGAGCGTTTCACAGTCTCGAAAAGCAATTTATTCTAGTGGTTGATTGAGATAAGCATAAAACAATTAACGCAGTGAAGACAACAAAAGCACAGAAAAACAGACGCCCGAATAGGAGATCAAATAATTCGTACATGTGTTGTCGCCATAATTTTGGAGCACCCAGGAGTTTTATTCATTTTCTGCTTTTAACACAAGGGGCAGTGAAAGATTCCAGATTCCTAGAGCAATAAGTAGCATAAGGTCTTCGCTCTTCACTGGTCGAGCCGGCATTGAATTCCTGAGGTTCTCCAAGAAAAACAATTTGCCTAACTCGCTAAGACAATTCAAAATACTGGTCGACCGGTATCTCCAGGAAGATTGTTAGTTTGTCATCCTCCTAGACAGTTTGTTTCGTGTTATGAATAACCAGACGTTCAACGACCTGCCAGCCGCGAAACAAGACGATTTCGCTGAAATTATAAACTGAATAGAGAACGCTCAGTATTCAATTACAACACCTGAGGTCGGACTCATGAATGACTTCAGCCATGGTTACAGTTATGTGCGTGGAAAGTTGAAAATGAAGCATTTCTTAGCATTCACAAGAGCGTGGAGCAGGGTGAATGATGGCGTAGAATTATACTATTCACCAAATTATATCATAGCATGAATGCCAAACTTTCCCTCTGCCTACTATCCTCCGTTAGTAAACTTATCCATTGTCATTTGTCCATTCCTTACCAATCATGGAGACGGTCTCTGGCGGCCTACAATGTTGGGGGCTTCGCCCCAAACATTGTAGGCTCCCAGAGGTGTTCTACTCTCCGAGTTGGGGGCTTCGCCCCAAAGGCCTATGGTATACTCCCGTCCGCTGCTGCGACGCGGGAGTGCACAGCGACGCGACGGCTCGCGATGCGCGTCGCAAGCCATCGCCATCGCTGAGGCTGACATAGTTCACGCAGTTCTGCAGACGGAGACTTCTGCAGAAATTTAGCGAATCAGCTGATTCAGTGCATCTTTTTCTTGTATTCTTTGTTTTGTCGATCGTTACGTTCGTAATTTGGCGTTTTTCCTGTTTTATCGCCATCTGATCCGTAAACCCTTGTAGGATTGTGGTTTTCACCGGTATTCGTCGATGTCATGTTTAGCTAGGGAGGGGGGAGGGGGGGGGGTTCCGCCACTCATGCATTTCTTTCGTTTTTCATTCCACCCACAGGCACTGAAACCCACGTTTCTATGCTCAACACGACACGAGAGGGTTCTCGTGACGTGCCTAGCGTCCCAGTTGTGGCCCAATTTCCGGAAAGTGATGTTTAGCCAGGAGGGTTTCGGCACAAAAGTGAGAAAAATCGGCCTCAAAAACACCTCCTCAAAAAACGAGTCGTTCAATTATCACATTTCTGCGCCGGACATGTCAGAAGAAACTCCCTGTGACTTGTCCGGCACAGAAATGTAGATTTCGGTGCTGGCGAGGAAATTCAGAGGTGAAACAATGCGACTATCGGTACAAAAGTGAGAAAATCGGCCTCAAAAAACACCTCCTCAAAAACGAGTGGTTCAAGCCGTCGAGAAAACCCAAAATGAGTCATGAGTCATGGTCACGAACCAATGAAGTGTCGAAATAAGTGAGCTGAAGTGCATAGAATAGGGCACGACAGCGCTCCCTCCTCCGCGACCATCGCTGCTCGTCGCTCGTCGCAGCGCAGTGCACTGCGACGAGCGACGGGCTGCGACGGCCGTTGCACGGGAGTATGTTTTACTCCAGCGACGCGGAGTTATAACACCCCATTGCGATGCATCGCGGGAGCGATGGCGCATCAACCGGCAATCGCGCCCCACTGCGCCGTCCGCCACTGCAGCGAGGGCGCGCCGTTGACAGTTGCCCCGCGCCCGTCGCTGGAGCGACGCGGGAGTATACCATAGGCCAAACTCGGAGAGTAGAACACCCCGAACCTCTTCTTGTCATTCGTTTTCCGTCTTCTACAGTCTTCCTGTCCTCTTAAGGCCTTCTCTCATTCATTATAGTAAAAAACTGGTTTTGCTATATAGAATGGTATAGCAGAATAACCCCTTGATTGGTCCTTCACTGGTACCCCATTTATTGATCCCCTTCACTGGACCCCATTCCCCTTCACCGCTCTTCATTACTGGTCCCACCTTTACTAGTTCCCCTTTACAGGTGAACCCTTTACAGGTCCCCCATCTTCATTGGACCCCCCCCCCCTCGTTCTCCGGTCCCACCCTCACTGGTCTCTCTTTTACTGGTCCCTCTTCAGTGGTTCCCCTTTATTGTCACCCTTTTCCGGTTCACCTTTCACTGGTCACCCCCCTCGTCGGTCCCTACTACTGCTCTCACCTTGACTGGACCTCGATTTACTGGTCCCCTCTTCACTGGTCCCTCTTTGTTGGTCAACCCTTTCCAGGTCCCTCCTTATTTGACCACCATCCTTCACCGCGTCCCATTACTGGTCCCACCTTGACTGGTTACATGTCGTCTGAATCCGGACAGGCCTTTCGCGACATCAGTGACACCTCTTCTGAACCCAGGTACATGATGAGCGACGTCGGTGACAGGTCTTCTTAACTCAAATACGCATTACGCGAGATTAGTGGCACGTCATCTGAATCCGAACACCCCCTGCGCGGCATCGGTGACACTCCTTCTCAACCCGGATGTCCTTTGCGCGACATTGGTGACATGTCTTCTAAACCCAGACGCCTGTTGAACGGCGTCGGTAACACCTCTTCTGAACTCGGACGCTCGCTTTCACGACGTCGATGACACATGTTCGGAACTCGGACGCCCTTTGCGTGACATGGGCGACACGTCTTCTGACCCCTCTCAACACGACGTAGGTGACATCACACAACTACAACCCTTCCACCCCCCCCCCCACATCCCCATACCTCTCAACACACTCCTCCAGCACTTCTGTGCAAACAAACAAACACAGACAAACGACCGTTCTCGCTTATATATAGTAGGATACTAGTGTTGCCTGTTCTTTTTTTCTAATTCCATATTTTACACTGAATTATAGTTCGTTGAATGTTGTTATATTTTTGGCGTAGTTATTCACGTATATAATAAATAAATAAATAAACAAACAAATAAATAAATAAATAAGGAAAATGTTGGATATACATCCCAAAATGTCTTAAATTGTCTAAAAATGTCTAAAAAATAAAAAATTTATTTATTTATTTCTGTTTTTAAGACAATTTAAATTTTTAAAAATTGTCTTGAATGTTCTAGGCGACGTTGAATCATGGTTCACTTTCTTTTCGTTTCTATTGTTTAACTTTTCTTACCGCAGCCCCTCATATGCCTGTCTCGTTTAAGCCTCGAAGTCGTTTTGCAGTACGCGTAGCTTAGTTCACCCTGTCTGTGATCTATGTTCCAGCTAGCCACACTCCTGTCAAGAGTTCTGCTTATCGTGTGATCCGTTTCCTTCATGCCTAAAGTCCAGCTCTTGGCTCGTTGCATGTCACTGGGGTATTTGCTCAATCGTCACTTCACCACTTTTGCTACATCCTGGAAAAGGAATTCTGTGCAAGACGTGTTCACCAGTTACAAGTTGTGCTGACGCGTAGTTGCTTCCCCAGGGCCAGTGCTCAGCGTACGTATTTAGTTTAATGAGGTGCCACCATGCGCCCGCGTTGGAAATGACATTGCGCTGGATAACCCCTGCTGTGGAACTGCTGCGAGACAACTTGTGTGTTGTGGACGTGGTTGTACATGATTGAATCGAGATGCGATGTCGCTGACCCCACTTACGTGCAATTAACCAGCGGGCTAGTTCTAGGCGCTATAACTTACGGTAAACATCTTTTCGGTACTCTTTAATGGGTACCTAATATTTGCAATGAGCTTACGATGCGTTTGTGGTGTGCTGCTGTACTTAGGGTATTAGTGTTTGTATGCCCTTTGCGTCTGTAATTTTTTGTTTTCGTTTGATTTTCTGGCCAAACCGCGTCAATTCTTGCACTTACGATTGATTCTTTTAATACTAATGTTTGGGCACACCTTCGGTGTACTGAATAAATAAATAAATAAATAAATTGCGAAGCGCAAAAAAAGTCCCAAAATATGGTCGTAGAAACAGAGACCATAATTGCGCAGGCACAGCCCTTTTTCCAACAAGGGTGAAGCGCCAGATAACGTCGAAGCCTCTGCCGCTTTTGCAGCTCTTCCGAGATTAACACTCGCGCCAGCATGGAGATGCCAGACGCCGCGTCTTCTTCCTGCTGCCGATGCTCCGGAAATCGGGGCCATCGCTCCGTTCGAGTTCACTTTATAGCGACCGTCCATCAGCTGGCCGTGTTTGCCAAGCGATGCAATCTTCCGCTGAATGAATGGCTTTTACTGCTCTGCTCAAACAGACGCACTGTCGCCAACGAGCGTCATCGGAGGCACGCGAAACGCGGGCGTGCGGATTCTGAACTCTGGCCCGGATTGTTGCACGCCACACCCTGTGCCGTGGGCGCCTGCTATATTGGATACTAATTTGGTGGGAAGCGTCTCGAACGAATCGTCGGCTACCTGCATGACATCAAGCGCCGAAGAACGACCAACGAACCGGCAACGACTGATGGAAAGCGCCACGTTGTTATGACCCTTTAACCGCTTCTTCAAAATGAGTGTATAAGCAGTGCTTAGCCCCATTTATTCCGCTGGTCGACGGCGACCTTCCGCTGATGAAATGACTGAACGTACCTCTGGCTGTATTTGACAGGGAGACGAAGGCCGTCGAGGAGATCACTTCACCACATGGCGACACTGCCTCGCAGGTGTATTCACCGAGCGTCTTGCGGTTCACGCAGGGGATGTAGTATCCTGCAAATGAAGTTCATGGGTAAGAAATTGACGCGAAAAAGCCGAGAAGACATACTCGTCTCGATCAGACCGCTAGCGATACGCCTTGTGTGCAATGCCGACTCGAAGGAGGGCGCTGGGTACGAGGCAACAGCTCGCCCTCGATGCCACCACTTTATCGTGGCCTGAAATGGCAAGGCTAGTTAGACAAGCGAACTGCTGGCTTCATTTTGTGAAGGGATTTAATGAGGGCTGAAGGGTAAAACGAATGAAGCAGGAGTTGCATGCACACTCTTCCTACATTGAGCACTGTTGGTGGATGACCTTGTAACAATTGAAGGCGTCAGACGTTTCTGTAGCCACTTCCAGTACAAGTTGGGGGGGGGGGGCCTGTTGTTAAGGGATTAGACGCAACATCTAACCCGTATTGATCCATGCGCGGAAAAGCTGCAGGAGGCGAGAAAAGCTGCAGGCCAACTACGCCATCACAAATTCTATCAGACCCTAATGAGCAGAATAAACCAGGCCTTTCTCTAGCATCATCGCCGCCACCCTCTTCACGTGTCAGTTAAATAAATGCATGAGTAGAATGGATGGAGGTACCTCTAATAAATTATGGAGTAAAAAGCATTATTAAAGGAAGATAGAGATACGGCGCTCCCTAAGAGCTTTTGTGCCCTAAGGCATCCCTCGCGCTTAATCTCCTAAACAGTCAACGACGGAGATGGACGGATTGAACGAGTTCAAAGACAGCCGCAATCGCGAGAGGCCTTCCTTCTTTTCCAAGCAATTTTCAGTCGCTGTCGCTTCGGACTAACCTGTGGTGCTCCGTATACGCTGCAGAATAGAGAAACTGAATCTCCGTATTGAGCCTCCACGTCTTCTAAGTGCTGCTCGAACTGCAACTGTGGAGGTTCGACCAGCGCTGCACACGTCGTTAACTGGGCCTCAATCTGAAAGAATGGCGATGGAACTCTCAGTGCATTTCAGGCCAATATGCGGCCGGCTGCAGTCAGAGACTCAATTCAGCTGAATTCCTAATACAAGGAAACCGCGAGTTAGTAGTGGTTGCACGCAGGGGCAAAATTTTGACGCAATCCTATTCTTAGGCGGAATTCGGCCCCTCTTCACACCTCCTCCACCGGACTTTGGACAACGCCTCTGGACTCGCTCTTTCTCTTAGTTATCGAGGTGAGTATTAGCTGCTCTAGCCTACAAGCAGAAAGCACGCTGCCCAATTAGCGGGGGATGCGCGTTCAAGTCCTCCTGGCGCTAGAATTTTGATCGTAACAGTATCTTTCCCCACATACCCCTCTCCACACTCCGTACATGTGATTAGGTACACCACGTCAGATGTTAGACAGTCACCAGCCCTCCCAGAAGGGCAACAACACATGATAGTGTTGTGCATAGGCCGTCATACAAACGGTTTCGGACTAGCTGCCTTTTAAGATTGCTAAGTGGTACTGCCACTACCCTCACATCGTCTTGCAGCCCAGCCTTCCTAAAGTAGCCACGTATGGCTGCAGTCAGAGTGTCCGAAATGAACGGGACAGAGAATGTCACTTTTGACCGTTCTCGCTGCAATCCTTCAGCGGTTGTCGGTTGTCGTCTCTGCCCACTAGCCCTGCCAGTGGGAGCATATCCATTCAGAAACGCGATGCGGCGCGCTATATCCACAGAGTATGTAGGACCTTTCCACGGCATCAGATGAAACCGCTCGAGCAGTGCGGAACATCCCCCCCCCCCCTCCCTAGGGCGGGCAGCCCCAAGGGCTCTAAGCTCATTCACCCATCTTCCGTCCAGCCAGGGTGACGGTGGACGCCTTTTGTCCACATCTAAGGTTAGCCATGTTTTCGACTTCTTATGGCATCGTTTTCGTAGTCTCTTAGCCTTTTGGGTGGGTTCCTGCAGAATGAACTGGCATTTGGGAGGGTAGTTTCTCAGATGACTTCGACTTTTCCAGGCTCTGAAGAAGGCGACGACGCCGAAACGTAAGCCGCAATAAAGAGTTATACCAATATTGGTCACGCTGAAGAAAACACTCGTCGATTACAAACAGAGAGTAGTTCTTGATCTCTTTAAATGATGAGTCACAGACTACAACACAATAAGCTAGAGACGCAAAACGGTACTAATATAGCAAGAAGAGCTAAGCTGCAGCGGCACAGTTCAGAAACGAGAAGCGGTCAACTGTGGGTGAAGTTCCTGTGAAGTGGAAGGGTAACTACTAGGGTACTGCAGAAGCACTGATAGATGACAGAATTTTCATCCGTTGGTAATCGACTTTCTGATCAGCGAGCACTGCCAAGTAGGCAAAGGTGCGGTTTCTCTAGCCCCATGAGGGTTCGAGTCCCGTTAGGAACCGGATTTTTGATCGCAACAAAACGTCGTTACGCAAAATATCACCTTACAACCCCAGTAACCGTTAATCGATTAGATCATCATCGGCATTCACCTTCAGTGGACCGCTAGGTGTTTCATAGTCGGCTTCACCAGTGTATCGCATAAAATAAGAACGCCCGAATGGCGAAGCAAACTCAGACGGCGATTTGCCGCTGGAGCGCAGCAATTGGGTTACCACTCAATGTTGTCGACCGATAGCGAAGGTATAGCACTCCATGCCTTCGGCGCTCTCCTTGTGCGCACTTAGTTTTAGGTCAAACATGCCTAGGGTGGATGAAGCGTTTGGCCGTTTGGTCTTCTCCGGGCTCTAAAGATGACATCGAGGTCGAAACTTCAGCCATGCGACAAGGGTTCACCACCAACCTGGAGGGCGTAGCAAGAACATAGGAATTCTAGTGCGAAAGCCATGGCTCAAAGACGAGACAACTGCGAGACTGGCCCGTTTCCTCAAATGCATAAACTGGCCCTTCTCTTCGATAGCGCATGCGAGTCGAAGCAGCCACGCAGCCCACCCAGAAGGCTAGCGCTTCAATCAGATGGGACTACAGACAGTTGGACTATGAACCTGACCTTCAGGAGAGATGTGGCAGACATTTTAAAGCTCATTCCAAAGCGGCAATTGAGCAATTGCTATTTAAAATACACGGTGAGGTCCTTAGCAAACACTGAAACTTAATAAGGCGAGTGTTTCACACAAATGCTTGTTGCCATTCCCTTCGGAAGGAACTTCTATTAAGGCCTTCGTAGCACCGTCCCTGCTAATAAGTCAGTCTATTGGACGGAGTGATTTCTGCGTCACCGCCGACTTCAACGGTCGTCAGAGGTGAGAGATCACCACCTTCTTAATCCCACTTCCCACCTGTTCCAGTTCCTCAATCCGCCCTGGTGAGGCTAAATGTGGTCAGACGACTTCTTTTTCAAGCTAACCGGGCGGAAGCTTCATTGAGACGAGGTTAAAGTGGATTTGGAGCGACTCTAATGGGAAAAACTGAGCACTCACTGAAAACCCTCGTGTTGAGCCGACGATGGCCGTTGCCAAAAGCCAAAGCATCCTGAAAGGAAATCGGAAATTCCAGATGAAATTATAGCTCGAATTGAAGGGCGTGTCAACGAAAGATGGATTGTTGATTAAGACAAAAATGAAGCTGATGCTTTAGACAAAGCGCGAAGCTAAAAAAATTGTTTCCATCTTGGAGAGCGTTTCGATATGCATCATCTACCGTGAGTGCAAATGCTTTTTCAGGAAATCCGTCTCCCAGAATGGAAACGAAAAATCAAAAAAGAAGGATAAAACGTCTCAGAAAATCTCTCGAAGAAGACATCTAATCGCATTCATGAATGAAAGGAATAAACAGAAGAAGAGCTCGGAAGGGAGCAGTGACACGCTCTATGTAGCAGAGGACCAAGAGGGGTGTACGAGAAGGAAAGGTGTGGCAGAGTGTACCGACAGGCGAAGGCTTAACGCTGACCGTGAGGAAGAACAACCTCATGATGCCCCTGATGGAGTGCAAGCTTCAGACTAAATCTCCTGTACTTACAATGTAATCTGCGCGAGGAAGTAAGTGTGGGCCAGGGATTCAGGGACCAAATAAATGTCGCTTGGCACACATGGGGAGAATGTCCTGCTAATCTCTGTGACCGGAGATGCTCCACAATCATAGAGTAGGAAGTATTGGATCTTGGCCACGCCCTTTCTACTCTGTGGAAGCAACTGCTGGGCTATTTGTAAGGTGTCAGAGGGGAATGACATGAGGGCGCCTGAATCCACTTGTGGGAGAGTGGATGGGTTAGACGCGAGATGAAATTTCCAGCACCGGGTAGTAGTGATAGCAGCCATCCAAGGAAACATATTCTGACCGTACATTGATGACATCAGAAGATCATTCGACAGAGGCAGATTCGACCGCGCTTATCGGATGATGTCCTGCCCTTATATTTGAGAAGAAGGCCGCGGGAAAAACGGCAACGAACGCCAATAGGATAGAATCACTAGTCGTCAGAAAGAAACCACTCTTATATGCTCTGTAGTAGAATAGGAGGCGGAAAGGCGTGGTTGAAAAAACGCTGGCTCAGCGACTGTGTGCTCTGGAGTGGTGGCAGAAGAAGTAGTGTTAGGAGAAGAAAGAAACGAAGAAGAGGAAGAGACTCTCCAGAAAATTTTGGTCCAAATGTTAGGGCCAAGTAATCAAAAACTCGTCGCTCTATTCTCGAGTTCGGCGGCTTGCCCGTGATGTATGTGAGGTTCAACCAACTTTAGCAATAGTCGAATAGAGGCAGTTTCGAAGAACGTATATATGATCGTAGTCCTCTTCCGAATCGGAGCTTCAAAACATAGACGCGCTCAAAAACAGAGAGTAGCTGGAATGGCTGGACATGTATGACACTTCTTCGTAAGGAGCCTCTTGTTACGGCTTTGTGCTAAGCCTTTTGTTCCAAAAAATTGCGCCTTAAAATAGCGAGTTGGCGACTCGTCGACGTCAGGCGCGTGGTTTGCACTTCACTGGGTACACGACGTCATCTGGTCGGAGGAAGATATCCATGAATGACCTAATGGGTCATCAAAAGGACAGCGGTAATGATGTGGGAGTATGATGACGGCGTGCATATTTCCAACGAAGAAGTGGCGATGTGGAGTCCAGATAGAAGCGTGAGACCAAAGTTGCTACAATGAACTATTACATACCAACATAGCCCATAATAGCTTGCCTTTGAATGCACTTCTTGAAGATTTCCCAGACGCACTGGGTCTCATTACTGAAAAGGGGAAAGCGTCCAGCCTTAAACGTGGCACAATGTTTGAGGCAACGTTTGAAAAGTTGTCTTTTACCCAGCGCCCGTGGTAGGGTCCATTTTTTTCAACATTCTCCATTGCAAAGAAAGTTATTCGATTGATCGGAAAGCCTTGATAGCGTTTTCTTCAAACGTCCAGAACTTCCCACTTCCGATGTATATCCACGACCCACCATGTGGTAGTCGTAGAACATTCACGAAACTTCTCTTCGAAAGATGATTAAGTGCGCGGGTTTTCCTTGTGTTTTAGAGCAATGTTGACTTCACAAGGGCATCTTCGAGCGATCATCTTCTCGGAGTGGCGCGGCGGCATGGGAGCGACGGCAGCGGTCCGCAACATCAGCAGTGCATCTGGTAAGACATTGCCATCAACGCCCTTTGCTCGGCTCGCAAAAGGAGACGCGGACTTCAAAGGCAGACCTGGGTCGGGATGCCACCAAGCAGTGGGAGACTCTGCCTTTCTCGACGGTGTCAAGGAGGATTCGGAGGCTACCGACGGAAGTCTCGCGACAAGACTCGAATGCACCCAATCGACACTCGTCAACCGCCTCCAAGCCCTCGGCTACCGAAAGGCGCTGACTCGATCAATCCGGCGTGCTTGACTGATAGCATGCGGCTCACTGTTATATCCGTCTGCCAGTCACTGCTTCTCCGCTCGGCCCGCAAGGAGATTTTGGAGGATCTGGTCACCGGAGATGAGATTGGGTTCTCTGCGACTCCACCGCACACCCTGCCGTTTGGCTACATCGAGGAGAACGCCTGCGCAAGGAGAGCCGAATGTGCATCTCAAGAAGGTCCACCTCCTATGCTGGTTCTGCGACTCGAAAGGAATGCTGTACTACGAGCTGCGCTCGCCAGGGCACACGGTCACCGCTGCCATTTACGTACTCATGGAAGCTGGCAAAGCGGCCGAGACGATCTTCATCGTTTCTCCTTCATGACGACGCCAAATCCCATGTAGCTAAAGCGATGTACCAAAAAATCGAGGAGCTGGACCAAGAGACAGTACCCATCCGCCATATTCTCAGACACAACCGGATAAAATTACCAGTTGTTCCGCTCCCGGTCTCCCCAGTTCTGGCAAAAGGGATCGGTGAACTGCCCAGTGGGTGGTAAATAACAGCGGTGGTCATATTGTTGATCGATGTGCATTATATGCTGAATAAAGAAAGAAGAAATGAAAGCCCTAACAAGACTTTCTGATTAACTTAATAGAAATCTCCATTTGTGAAGCAAAGCAGAAAGCGGCGTATGACTGACTGGCTAAAGAGGTTTGGTTGTAGGTGAAACTCTGAGATGAAGAATAAGCTCAACATTTGTCAACACCCCTCGGATTGCGCCGCGCTTGCTACTTATGCACGATTTATCCTGTATGCAGGACAAGCTGACATGGAATCGATTGCGTTGGCTATGTAGATGGCTGGCAGTCAATGTTTCTTTCCGTCCGGGAACGCTAGTTGCCCAGCCGGTGCAGGTACCGACGGCTTGAAGCGATTCAAGGATTCGCGTCAGTCCAGCAAAGGCTTCCATGCCTTTGGCTTTGCGCTACAGTGGTACGAGAAGAATAGTGCACTAAGTTCTCCGTCGGCACATCGCCCAGTTCATCCAGAGGCCGACGGTGTTTCCAAACTGTTTGCACGGTGTTCGGCAGAATTTTTTAAGGACTAAACTATGTAAATTTTTAATTAATTCATTAAAGATAATTCGAAAATTGAGTGAACTAATTTATGCAAAATTTAAATAAACAATTAAAATAAATAAAATTTAATTAAACAAATAAAATTATTTGAGTAATTTGAATGTTTCCACACTTGTTTATGCTTCATAAAATATGACTTGGAAGAAGTTTTTGCACTAGTACCCAGAAAAGTACGTTTGGTGAACACATAGAATATTAAGATTTATCTGAAAGGGAAAAATACCACTTTTTGTTAGAGCCAAAAAGCCCTCATTTAATGTCATTCGGCTTTATGACATGAATCTTAAAAGCACTAAAAAATAACTAAATCGAAATGTGGATTATGCACTGGGAAGGAATTGTTCAAGAGAATAAGGACGAAGAGATAAGCGAAAATGGACAATATCTGACCAGGAAAGAGTTTCAGGTGTATGGATGAACGGTTAAAATTAATGAGGAGCGAACCACTATCTTTCGAACAGAACAACGCGCTTCATTTATGCAAAATCCTTCAACCAATCGAGTTATGTGCCCTGAAGTTTTGCTATGGAATCACCCAGCCACACAAGTCAGCACCTTCCAAACATCGATTAAGCATTGGAGCAAATGGAAAATACTATTCATAAGCGCACAGTCAGGCGTTGGAATTCTTGTCTTACAGTATTTTTGCATTTCTCTGTGTATTCGATGTTTGGAATGTGTTGCCGTATGCGGATGTACAATTTCATAGTAATATTTCAGGGACCCATACTCGGTAAGTTTAAGAAGAAATCAAGGAGGAAAAAGCATGCTTTTGTTTTTTAGAGGATGAATATTTTCGCCAGGGTATTCATTTTCGTCGTTCAGACATACGCACGAGAGACCATCTGTGGTGAGTTTCTTAACGCTGCTGCTTCAATCTGTCCATTTTTGACTGGGTCGTTTGTCTTCCTTTTTTGTCGCAGGACTTGCTTTTTGTTTGTTCTGTTATCTCACACGTGCACGTCCCCTAGACGTAACCTTAATTAAATAGACAATTGAATAAATAAAAGGAACTGACTTCAGCAGTGAAGCGCAATTCCGGCCGTACCTTTCGGACTTTGAACGAAAAAAAAAACCGCAAATTCCGCTGCATTTTGATAGCGCTCTTCAAATTGCTATAAACAACGTGCTATGTATTCGACATTTTGGATCATATCGATTGATACAAGCGATGAGGAGAAAATACCCGTAAACGAAATTTTTTTTTGATTCGATGGGGTATGTTCTGGTCGACGCGGGGACCCCCTTCCTAGCAAAAGATAATTACACCCAAATGTCATAACTACTCTTTTAAAAATGTCATTTCTTCTTTTTCCACTGAGAAACGAAACCAGAGGCTTGACATTTGTTGTGTATTCGTCAAATGACAGAAGAAATGAAGTGTTTTCTTTCTTCTACGTGGGAATGGATTCAACACGACACAGAGCACTTTTTAGTATCTTGAACCTCGGCTTCTGTCTATTCTCATCAAAGCTTCCCGATATTGCTTAATTCTTTATCTCTATTTCGAAGTATCACGTATCAGTAAAATACCGGCCGTACCTTTTGCTCTTTGGGCGCAAAAACAAAAAGCCTTTTCCGCCCAAACACCCGCTTTTCCACCGTTTTTGATAGTGCGCTTCAAACTGCTTAAAAAGTCCAATATTTGGAATCAGCATCGAGTGATCTGTCCGGTGAAGTGAAGAACGCCCAGTAAATGTTTAAACTGTTGGTTCGGTAGGCTATATTTAAAATGTGACCTTTGGATGTAATCATCTCCCGTTAGGAAGGGGTCTCCGCGCAGACCAGAATATAGGTCACCGAATTAAAAAATAGAGAGGAAAATGAGGGGCGATAGAAGAAGAGCTCCAGCAATTAAGAGGGATCATGGCCAGCAACATACGGCGAAAACTGGCGAAGCACTGGCGTATTCGAACTGTCGCGAAGTTTTTATGTCACTGCCAAACGATCATTTCGGCATTTGATTGCTGGCAATGTTAACAACGCAGTCTGGTACCCAGAGTAGTGGATTAGAGCCGAACACGTTGACGGGAACCTAGGAGCAAAGTACGGGAATCTGTTGATCCGCTGTGGTAAATGGATAGCTCCTACCCATCTGTTCGGCAATCCCCAACAACACGTCGACAAATTCATCAGCTCGGATAAAAGTTTTTTGTTTTCTTAGATTTCAAACGTGTCTCCCTCACAAACATATTTTCTTAGCCTTCATGGAACGCTTTCTGGAGAGAAATCCTGAAGTGTATAACAGAATATAAAAATGTATTCCAATAATTCATGAGCTTAACTGTTAGCAAACAGAACGTGGTTACTAGCGAGTTTTTTAAAAAGAGCTAGAATGACGGAAGCATTAATATTATAGAATGCGTGGCGCACCAAAGAATTCACCAACACACTTTTTAGCAGCTTTAATCGTTCTTCCTCCGCATGTCCAACAGCAAGTTATCGAACATGTTCGACTTGTGTTTCAGCCCACCCATGCCTTCGATTTCTTGAGGCATGGGGGGGGGGGGGGGCTGGGCCACGAGCCGAACCTATAGTCGGCACGTCGTGCACGCAAGAACCAACGCCATCTGCCGACTGCACCAACCACATACGTCCTTTAGCGGAGATAGAGAGCTCAAGGGTGAAGCAAAGTCTAGAATATACTTGTCCACAAAAGAGACCGCCTATGCAAGTGAGGGGATCACCCACCAGGTCAGGGGAGAGCATGACTTGATCTCTTGACAGGCCTGACACAGCAGTAATCAATCAAGAAGCTCAGCCAATGAGGGATCACCCACGAGGATATTTGTGTACCGCTTATCAAGAGGGCTGAGAACTAGCAGGTACTAATACTAGTGGCAGTAGGCACAAGTTTAATGAGGCGTGTTTTGAGATAAAGTTCAAAGAGTGATCGGACATACGGAGAAATTTTCTTGGGTCAACACGGAACCTGGGCGCGCTCTCGAAAGGCCGTCCCTGGGGGCTCTACACCGTGGAACGCAGCAAGCGAGTGTCTTGGTTGCCGAAAACTGCCTATCTGGGTTGAAGCAAAATGAACGAGGAGCGCTGGCCAAAGTGTCCTGCCCTGAGATAGTTGTGAATGGTCGCTGTCCAAAGGTCAGCTATTAAAGCGTCAGTATGATCCTGAGGTCAGTGTCCTCATACAGCGCATCCTTGAACACAACCACAGATACGCTGCTAGTTTCCTGACCCCACAGAAGACTCGTAGCGAGGAAAAATCGTACCGTCGTTGCCACCAAATCTCAGCTGCGGAACACAACAAGGCAGTCATCCGAAAACGTCAGAAGAAAAAACCATCAAGGCATTGTGAGTGATTTTTTAAAGGCAGAGAGCACGTTTCTAAGCTTATCATCAAGCGAAAGGAAGGGGAAATTTGTTTGATGGTTCGTACTGATAGTCTGCGCAACGTGCTCCTCGTGGGTTTTATATTATTGATAGGGTAATTTATGCTGATAGGGGAATTGATACTAATTTGCGTATAAATCTAAGATACAGCAAAGTTTATCGCAGAAACATGCCAGTCCCCGTTGCACAGGTAGGGATAAATAGCGAAAATTACAGGCTCTAATAATCCTGCTTCATGGGAGTGAGTAGTGGCTCAGCCTTCTGGTACCACAAACCAATTTTCGTGTTTTTCCTTACCTTAGGGCATTTTTAAAATCACCCGTTAACTAAAAATATTAACATCTAAATAGTTTAATATAATGAGTGGAAGATAAATAAATTTTCGAAGGTTGTTGAAATAAGTCTTTGTAACAAATCAAATTTTTTGACTTCATTAGAGCGTGCTAGTGGCTAGTTTTGGAAGGCATTTTGCTCCGTTTCATAAGTGCCCAATTTTACAATAAAACATTATATATTTATGCCTTTATAGTTCTATGTTAATATTTTTATGTACAGAACTTTGGCTTGTCCATTTCACAAAGAAAGCCCAAGCTGAACAGATGGTTATTTGAAGGTATGCTGTGCATCAGAAGCAGCAAATGTTACGAACTGTCAAAGTCTCCGCCCTTTCAAGATCAACGAATTCCACCGACCAGAAAACGGGCCTTTCTGCTTTGCTTAGCAATCACCATCAGGTATAGATGGAAATTTTGAAAATTTTCCCAGAAAACAAAAATCAGAAAACAGAAAAGCCAAAAACGCCAGAAAAACAGAATTTTCGAAATCCTCACTGTAGCTGCCTATTGTATTCAAAATTGCGTTTTCACCAATAGCCAACACTTTTATACTACTATTCCACGTCAAACTAGACCACTGTCGACGTAAACGGGACAGCTTTGGAACCAAAACTGAACACCTCCTAAGCAAAGGGGAAGGGGTGTGTGGTTAAAGCAGATCCTATTTTTTGAAAACATACAAACCACATACCACAACAAATTGGGTGGTCAAAATCGTATGAAATTTTGATTTTTGCAATTAAAATAATCGATCAAATATAGATTGAACGTGCAGTAAAGCATCACTTTTTTCGTGTATGAAAAGAAGGAAGAGATCTCTCCGTGTCTTCATCTAAGTCGTCACAATTTTTCTTTAAACGATAGTATAAACGCTGCTTACTTAGAACAGCATAAAGGATACGTGCATTTTCTATAACTGCTTTGGTTGTACCATTTTCAAGTGAGTAGCTGCACGTAAGTAAAATTTTCGCTACCAATTAAAGAAGAATCGAGATGCTGGACGACTGCATGCGCCAACTATTCTTCAAGCACACTGAAAATATGCTGTTTTGTCGCACTTAAAAATTCGATGTATTATTCTTTTTACAAAAGTAAAAATTTCGTAAGGTTTCAAGCACTGTGTTTGCGTTTTTGGAAAAGGTGAATTACATGTTTTGCAACTAAGCGGCAGTGAATTCTCCAGCATTTCGACCTTGCAAGGGGTGTCAGGTTTAACGTGGAACGCAGGGGAGCATGTAGTGTTAATATGGATTCCTGCCGTCTATATGACGCTCCCCCTTCAACTAAGAAAGTTAGTAAACATATAATCTTAAACTACTCATCATATGTGTCGAAATTTCCTCGCCGCTATTTATCTGTCCTATGCCTCTACTGCATAACTGCATAACTAATTATTAAATCGAAGATTTTAGGACTATGGGGCAACTGTAACAACCAGCGAATTGGTTTTTTCAAATTTGGAACGGAATCTAGTGAATTACACCTGAAGTGGCTCCGAGGTATAGAACTGATTCTACACCTGAATTGATTCCTAGGTTCCCAGTCATGCAACAACTGACCATCGCATCTTGATAAAAGCCCAAGTGCTAAAGGAAGCACAAAAGCCTATCAGCTGCACCAGCCCACAAATGCAACTAGGATGCTCCTCTGAACTGAAGATGTCATGACAAGGAATTGGCTTTTGAAGTCAACGAAACGGAATCCTCCCTCGCCATTGCTCATATATTTCACCAGGAAGCTATCTCAACGGTAAGTCGGAACGACCCAAGTATTGTGTATGAGTAGGTTCGCCTGTCTCTGGGAAACGATAAAATGCAAATATCTCGACCCCAATTCAACTCTGTGAAGACTTAGGGACAACAGAGGTTGGGCCGTTGGCGGCGTTATCCCTATGCCTGTACGCGGAGGGCGAGCTCAAGTTGGCTAGAAACAGCGATTATGGGGATTACGCCGCCCCTCTACCCACTGCGCGACTATCTCTCGCTCGTCATAGCTGTTTCCAGCCAATTTGAGCTCGCCCTACGAGTATATGCATAGGGCTAACGCCGCCAACAGCCCAAATTCCGTCGTTCCTAACTCTGCGCAGAGTCGTACTGGGGTCGAGATATTTGCATTTTCTTGTATCCCAGAGAGAGGCGATTCTGCCCATATAGAACACTTGGGTAGTTCCGACCTACCGTTGAGATAGTTTCCTGGTCAGACCTCCTCGCATGATTGTACAATACCGCTCGTGCCGCACGGTCAAAAATGGGCGAAAAAACGCAAAAATAGCGTCGCAAAGCGTCGCATGATCATAACTCCTTCAGTTTTAGGTTTTTTAAAAAAGGTTGGCACCATTCAATTCGTCTCTTCGAGATCTACACAAACCTGTATAAAGCTTTACCGAAACACCCATATTTTCGCCGTAGGTGGTCTAAAATTGACTGGACGGGCGATTATTAGGGGGGGGGGGCAAAAGTAATGAGACACCCCATGCCGTGTCCATATATCTCGTGGCTGGAGTCTGGATTCGTACTTGTTGTATTTGTATGCTTGTTGGCTACTTATTGAAGCCCATCTGAAAAGTTACCACTTCCGCCCTTTCCAGAAGCATGCCAAAAACCCCAGCCTGTCTCATGCCGAAACCCCAGTCTGACGAGTCGACCTGTGTCGCGCAAATCTCGCCCAATTCTCAACCCCGAGTAGCCTGGGCTCAATATTCACGCAAGATGAGAAGTACGACTTCTACCTTAACGCTGCCAAGCAGCGAGTCTGGGTGAGGCCTGGTGACCTGTTACCGACCTTCGTTCGGCGAGATGTTCACGGCGAGAAGCATCTTTGGAGCTTTTGGGTCTGCGCCCATGGATCGGTTTACCGGAGGCTGTTTCCCAAGAGCACCGCGATGAACTCCAAGGCCATGGTGAAGGAAATAGAGGAGATGGGCCGGCGACTCGCTCTTATTCATTCGCAGCGCTTCAAGAAGTTTCTCCTCTTTGACAACGCCGCACCCCATCGGGAACAAGTAAGCACGGATAAGCTTGGCCAGCTGGGCTACGTTCACATGCCTCACCCACCGTATTCGCTGGACATCTCTCCATGCAACTACCACTACTACTTGAGCCTACAGTACTTCCTAGTCGGAAGGGACACAAAAACCGAAGCAGTCCTTGACAACCATATCGAGCAGTTGATCAACACCAGGCTCAAGCAGTTCTGGAAGGATGGGATCAGGAAGTTGGCTGAGCGATGGCAGCAAGGTCATTGCCCTTAATGGCAAATACATTCCTCAGCATCGTCGAGTTGTAATTGAGTTATAAGGAGATAAAGATATTTTTTCATTTTGTCACATTGTGGAATAGGGAAGGAGATCAGGTGAGGGCAAAGCGCCGTGGGTGGTCTCGAGGTCAATGGGTGATCTTGTGTGTGGCGTAGAAAAGCGTTATTTGACAGGTGGTTCCGAGCGCGCGCGAAAATAACCGTATATAAGGCAGAGAAATTTGTTTAGGAGGTTCTAGCTCGAGGGTCGTCTCCTGGCCAACCGTCCGCCAGGTCTCCAATCAGCCGCCTGCTCCTCCACCACCCCGCCGCCTGCTCCTCAACCGACCGGCCGCCGCCGAAGCCGAAATCCCCCTCCCATTGTGTTTAATTTTTTTCTGTTTTGTTTGTTAATAAACTTTCTACAAAATCGGCGTTTTCACTCGTCTTGACCGTGGTAAACGGTGAAAACTACTACAGCTCCGACACATCTCGGCTTACATGGGGGCCGAACCGGTCGAGCTGCAGTAGACGTCTGGAAGCACCGATTTTAAGAGTATTGACGTCACCTTGTGGTCACACAGTTGACTGACGTTCTCCTAAGAGGGCCTGCCACGAAGAAAGGGCACCCAAAGTGTGAATTCGAAAGCTTTTTGCCACTACCACGAAGTAAGGGTATTAGGTGCAGTTGCTGCCTGAAGTAAGGGCACATCGTGCATTGCGATACGTCGTACACTCGTGACAAGACGGCCCGCGGCCAGTAATCTCATACTGCGTTTTGCAGATATGACCGACGGCAGAATGGAACTTGAGGAGGACCCCATCCTGATGATGAGGTGAGCAGAAGCATCTCTTTTCCATCAGTAGGAGTGGAGAGTGAGGTCGCAAAAGTTATGGAAAGAGTTAAAACCTTCAAGGCAAAGGTTGACCAGGCAATAGGAAGTGTGCGCCTGTCAGCAAAGGCCAGGGATATTTTAGTAGAAATAACAGAGTCAGAGTTTGCTAGTCTAAAGCAGCAGCTCGAGGTGTTACAGAGAAACAGTCAGCGCTATAAAATCCTTAGTGGTGCGCTGAACACAGCCCTTGATGAGAGGGGAATTGATACAGTGGAGGAATGGGAAAACTATCTAAGTAAGACGGAAGCGGACGGTGAAATTATTACCGACTTGTGCCAGATATTGAATACTGGTCCATTGCAGATCAGAGAGGCCGTCGAGAACATGCGCGAGGACCTAGAAAAAGCCCGCCGAGAGCACGACAGCGGTGAGTTCCATGTGGCAAAATCCGAGACTAGAATCAGTCAAGAAAGCAATAGATTGCAGATGACGAGGACAACGTCGACTGGACATCGGTATGCGCGAGCCTCAGCGCCGCCCTCGACCCAAATGAGCGAAGCAGCACCAATCACGGAGGATCAGGGTCAGTTCCTATCCTATCTGCAATTACTGACATGCACAGACTCTGGCGTGTTCAGAGAACAGAAAAATGAAAACTTTAACGAATTTTTAAGGCGCTTCAGGCGCAAGTACCTAAAAATTGTCAGAGATGATGCAACTTTAGTGGAAATCTTAGGCGACGATCATCTGCAAGGCCGAGCTAAGAGTATTTACCAAACCCTTCCCTCATCAGTGAAGGCTCAGGGTTTTGAGGCAGTGACGCTTGAGCTGGGAAAGCTCTTAGCAAACGACTCTACAGCTAGTAGGATCAGAGCTTTGACGGAGCTAAGGAATCTCAAGATCAGACCAAACCAAGAGGTTTCCGAATTCTGCGCCGCACTAGAGAAACTGGCAATGCAAGCAAACCCTGGCAGCCATATCAGTGAACGATCCATGGAGCTGGCTCAAGTTTTGCTTGACAATTTAAGGCACTGGCCTGAGCATGTCCATCTCATTAGTGCGCTACATAGGGTAGGGCAAGCTAATGCGTATGATGAAGTGAAGCAGTTAGCCATTAGTATCGAGCAGTCAAAAACCATGTATGGTTCAAGCCGTCAGAACACCCGCCCGCATTGGAAGCCCAAATCTGAATACTGTGGGGGATCAGACGGAAGTAAAGTAGATGAGTTCCACCCTCACAAGTTGGAAGAGCGGAGGGTTACCCAATCTTACCCTAATGAAGAAAAAGGAACTGTTAATTTAAGAACGCAACGGCCTAGAGGATTGCATGAGTCCTCCACAGAAACCCGTTAGTGTTACAACTGCTCCCGATACGGACATATAGGGCGAGATTGTCCCATGCGTCAGACAAGAGTGAACCGTGTCAGCGAACAACAGGTGTCGAAGAGGCTCCCGGTGAGGGGTAGGACGCCAAAAAGTGAGGGCAACTATATAACGGATATTGTAGGGAGTGCCCGGAATTTCGGAATAGTGGTGAAAAACATCAAGAATTCTAAAAACGAATTAATAGGAAATCGAGTTGTAGCGAAGGTAAAGCTCCTTGGAGGAACCAATCCAGCACTGATTGACACGGGATCGATGATAAGTATAATCCCACTAGGGGTCTTAGTGAAGGCCAGAGAAAGCGGTTTCGATATCAGTTCGTTAAAGCCGATCGAAAAAGAACAAATAGAGCCTGTGTTCGATGCTTCCAATAACCAAATGACATTCATGGGTGCTGTTTGGATTGACGTTGAGCTAGGGGACGGTAACATCAGCCCAATAGCCTTCCATATAGCTAATGGATATGAGGACGAAATTCTTTTGGGAACGAATGCTCTACCAAAGCTTGGTGTGCAACTCTCAGTGTCCAGTAAAGCACAGTCGAAATCAGAAGACACCTGCCAACGTGATACCGCAAAAGTAGCACATAGGTTGTACGTTCCACCGCATCAGACTGCACTGGTTTTAGTTCGATGTGAGGCAACAAGTGACGAGACGGAAAAAATATTCTGGCCTATGAGAGAGGGTGTCCCAATAGGAGTGTTCAAAATCAGCAATCAGGAAACGCTTGTGCCCATCACGAACAGCCAAGATAAGCCCTTGCTTCTTAAGGAGGGTGAAGATATTGGTTACTGGGGTACAGAAAAATGGAAAGAAAATTGGGAAGAACTGAACACCCTCATGCTAGACCAAGAAGTCAACCCCACATCAGACTTTGGAAGACTTGAAAAACTAAGGGAACAAATAGCATCCAATAGGAGCCAAAAACGAAATGATGCTGATATTGAAGCTCTTCTTGAAGAATTTGCTGATGCTTTCGCTATATCAGATAGCGACCTCTCGAGCACAGATTTAGTGGAAATGGATATAGACACAGGGGATCATGCTCCTATCAAAATGAAGGCCCGCCCAGTTCCGCTAGGTGTCCGACCAAAATTGAAGGAGTTATTAAGCGACTTGATGAAGAGAGACATAATTGAAAAGAGCAAGTCTAGTTGGGCTTTTCCAATTGTCTTAGTGGAAAAGAAGGACGGTAGTCTACGACTATGTGTAGACTATAGAGAACTAAACAAGCGCATAAAGCTTGACTCTTATCCACTTCCGACTCTTGATGCTGTACTGCAAAGCATGGCCGGCAAAAAGTACTTTTCTACTCTTGATTTGTGCAGTGGCTATTGGCAGATACCGCTTGCAGAAGGGGCGAGGGAAAAATCAGCCTTCACCACTCCAGAAGGACTGTTTCAGTTCCGTGTAACTCCATTCGGCCTGAGCACTAGCCCAGCAGTTTTTCAGCGCCAAATGGACACGGTTTTACAAAACCTGCTAGGTTCCGAGGTCTTCTGCTATATTGACGACATAATGGTGTGTACCGACACCAGAGAACGCCACTTCGAGTTGCTCCGCGAAATTTGTAGAAGGCTTCGTGATGCAGGGCTAAAGCTAAAGGCACAAAAGCGCATTCTTCTGCAAGAACAAGTCTCCTTCTTAGGGCACCTCATAGATGGAGAGGGAGTCCATGCAAGCCCGGACAAAGTGGAGGCGATATCCAAGTATCCAACCCCAACTAACGTTAAGGAGCTGCGTACATTCTTGGGAATGGCGTCTTTCTATCGAAAATTTTGTTTGGGATTCTCCAAAGTTACTGGATGCCTATTCAGCTTAACATCCACAAAAGCGAAATGGTGCTGGGAGAAGCCCCACGAGGAGGCATTTGAGAACATTAAGAGAATGATCAGTAGTGCACCAATACTAGCTCAATCTGATGTTGAAAAGGCAAGAAGTGGGAGAAACCCTTTGTGATTTTTACTGACGCCAGTACAGAAGGTCTCGGAGCAGTACTTTCTCAAGAAGGTGCAGACAAAATGCTCCATCCTATATATTTTGCTTCGAAGAGTTTGAGCAAAGCTGAGAAAAACTACCACATCACAGACTTGGAAGCCCTAGCTGTGGTGTTTGCTGTTCGGCGTTTCCATATGTTTATCTATGGGACGCATGCGGTAGTTAAGACAGATCACCAGCCTTTGACTGCACTTTTCAAGCGAAACAACATATCAGCTCGCGTGCTACGTTGGTCCCTAGAACTTCAGCGTTATAAATTGAAGATCCAATACGTTAAAGGGAAGGCGAACGCTGTAGCAGACGCTTTAAGCAGGGGAACCGTTAAAGATGATCAGGAAGATTCAATGGAAGGCCTAGGTGGCGCTATTGTAAGCAGAGTTACTGCAACAGAAAAGACAAAATGGATGCGCGAATTGGAGAAGGAACCTCAGTTTGCCTTAATAATTGAGTTGCTGCAAAAGGGCGAAACTGATGGTACGATTAAATTGGCGGGAGTGAAGAACCCTGTCCGTGTTGCCGATTTCTCTATTGAAGAAGGACAATTAAAGATGTATAACCTGGACGGTAACTGCGTTTGGGTAGTACCAAAAAGCGAACGCTACCAAGTTTTCCACGAGGCTCATTCGGGAATTTTCGCAGGCCACTTCAGTGCCCAAAAACTGGTTAATCGCTTGAGAAAACAATTTTTCTGGCCAGGCATGGTGCAAGATGTTCATAAGTGGACGGAGCAGTGTCAAAAGTGCTTCGTTCACAACCCAAGGCAGGAGTTAGTACCGCCGCTAAAGCCGATTATAAGAACTAAGCCTTTTGAGATGATCGGCGTTGATATACTGGAGTTGGGAATCACCTCTAAAGGTAATAGATACGCTGTCACGGTGATCGATCACTTCACGAAGTTTGCCGCCGCATATCCTGTTCCGGACAAATCGGCTGAGACAGTGGCTAGAACTTTGTTTGTGCGCTGGATAGCGGATGGGTGTAGGTGGCCTAAGACCATCTTGTCCGACAGAGGAGGAGAATTTGAGAACAAGGTTATGGAAGAGCTCACTAGGGTCACGAAAATCAACCACGTTTTTACCAAAGGATATAACCCTCGAGAGAATGGCATCACAGAACGTTTAAACGGGACTATTGTAGCTATGCTTCGAAAGACAACCGTGGTACCGACAGAATGGGACACGAGAATACGTGTCCCATTCTGTGTTGGTGTTGGTACCAAATGAAAAAGCAAGGCACCAACATCCCAAGCTAGTATGTGAATGGGCCGTCCGTTTCGTGTTTTAGGAGTAAGTCAAAACTCGGCAGTAGT
Organism: Heligmosomoides polygyrus polygyrus; assembly: GCA_947396885.1. Taxonomy (NCBI): domain Eukaryota; kingdom Metazoa; phylum Nematoda; class Chromadorea; order Rhabditida; family Heligmosomidae; genus Heligmosomoides; species Heligmosomoides polygyrus. Next base: position 76,006,413 of record OX377203.1, on the reverse strand, counting down.
TACGAGAATAGGCGAAACTTCGGAACCCTTGCGTATTCAATTCGACAAATTAAGAGTCGTTCCGAACTCAATATCTGACGAAAGAATTGATACAATAGCTAAAAGAGGTCGTAGAGGTAGGAAAGCCAAGGTAGCAGCTTGCAAAATTACAACCAATCGTTTCAGAGCCGTCCTGAGATCGCCTGCGGACCGCGGCCACGTACAATATCAATGCTTGGATGACTGCTTCTCGAGTTCGAAGCTGGGCGACATTGAAGGCATTAGTTTTCCAGGGGCCCTGGCGAAGAAGCCAATTGTCGATGTTTGGTCTGCTTGGAAGACCGCAAGCATTTTTGTTCGGAACGATAAGGATCTGCCCACGAATGAAGATGTATCGGGAACATGCTGTTGTTTTGGATGTAGATGCGCTTAGCAAGGTCCTCAAGGTGGCGTATGATACCTGCATGGAGTGGACAGACTTCATTTGTTCCACAACCGGAGTCACCAGGCATGCGCCTGTGGACAGTTACGCAGTTGAGCGCTTCTACGATACAGCACTTCGGAAAGTGAAGGACGTGATCGCCGGAAGCGCGGAAAGAAGTCGACCCACAAAAGAAGGACCTGTAGGGTTCGCTGCTCCCGACTGCGCCAGGATGCTGGAAGTCGACGGAGGAAAAATTGGAATTCGTGCAAAAGTTGTTGTCACGTTCCAGCAATTGAAGGAGCAAGTCGTCGAGTGGAAATCTTTCAGCACATGGGTGATAATTTGGCCGCTGGATATCCACGCGGATCAGAAGGATATAGAGGCTATCGCACTGGCAGCTCAACAGCACCTGGAGGCCGGAGGAAGAATAGTAACAGCGTGGCCACCAGTTTCGAGCCAGAACAGGGCAAAATGGATCGTTATGAGCAAGTTATGGAGAGCCCTAGACGAGAAGTTACTAGCATCTGGAGGCGCGAAGCAGATGGCTGTCACAGCAAGCAGCCGGATTGAGCGAAACAGGATTCTGATGGAGGAAGGAACTCCTGAGAGCGCCACGCAATACTACCATCCTTACGTTGGAGTCGGAGCCGCCAAGTACCTCTATGAGGTGATTCGCCGCAGAGCACCACGGATGGATCTCCCACAGCTCCAAGAAACCCGGTCGACGAGGACGACGAATACCCGTAGGGGGAGCATGTGGAATAGGGAAGGAGATCAGGTGAGGGCAAAGCGCCGCAAATCCTAAGGGCGCCGTGGGTGGTCTCGAGGTCAATGGGTGATCTTGTGTGTGGCGTAGAAGAGCGTTATTTGACAGGTGGTTCCGAGCGCGCGCGAAAATAACCGTATATAAGGCAGAGAAATTTGTTTAGGAGGTTCTAGCTCGAGGGTCGTCTCCTGGCCAACCGTCCGCCAGGTCTCCAACCAGCCGCCTGCTCCTCCACCACCCCGCCGCCTGCTCCTCAACCGACCGGCCGCCGCCGAAGCCGAAATCCCCCCTCCCATTGTGTTTAATTTTTTTCTGTTTTGTTTGTTAATAAACTTTCTACAAAATCGGCGTTTTCACTCGTCTTGACCGTGGTAAACGGTGAAAACTACTACAGCTCGGACACATCTCGGCTTACATCATTACTTTTGCCCCCCCCCTAATAGAGCAGCTTATTTCCCAGGATATGCGTGCTTTCGGAGTATCTGAAAGATGGCGTACGTCACCAGTGCTCTGTAATGCCAGGAATGCTCCTAGAGTGCGCCGTGCACAATGCACACAGAATCTAACCTATCAATCGAGTGGGCGAGCGCATCTCCTCTGCGCTTCTATCTTCTCTCACAGGGAAATGCGAAATCCTCAAGCCTATTTCGAATCGTTGAAAGAAGGTTCTGAGAAATTTTCAGTCACCACACTCAGGATTAGTTCCAATCTGTCCCAGCGAGACTTTGGTGTGCGCCGTGTACAATGCGGACAAAGAAGAACCTTTCAATCGAGGGTGGGACAGCTTGTAAACTGAGCGTTTGGAGAGTTTTGTGAGAAATTTGCAGCCGTCCTGGTCAGGAGTTGCTCTAAGGCTGTCCAGCGAGCCTTTGGAGTGCGCCGTGAACAATGCATACAAATTCGCACCTTTTAATCGTGGGGGGCGACCGCTCGCAAATTGCACGCGCGGGCGTGTTCGGAGCGCAATAGCTCCGTCAAGTTCGAATCCTTTCGGCTGCAACTTGTGGGTCTTGTATGCAGCAGAACGGTCTAATAGCACGTTAAAGTAGAATGGCTTAGCTTAAGAGGGGGCAATGTTAGGCGGTACGAAAATGCACGTGAGGCTTGCGTGACGCATTTTTTTCCGATTTCGGTGGACCACTGCGAGGAGACGCGGGGAGCTAACGGTATCAGAATGCGTATGCAAACAGAGCACTTAAGGTACTTTACGGCGACGTGCTCAGAACTTCTCAACTGCCTAAAGTGCCTTAGCCCCATCTGCCGATTTAGAGCGGCGAAAGCTAACGATTAGAGTTTCTTGCGCTCCTACTCGCCCATATTTGGGTTTTCGACACTCCCAATAACACCTTTCTGTTCTGCTTGAACATCTCTATCGAATGCTGTCAATTTCGACCGATTTTGGCAATATCGATTTTTTGACAATATCCCATCGAGGACGTGGGCGCGCTAGGCCGAGCTGCGCGGATGATGACGTCATCGAAAACCGATATTTTCGAAACTGGCCAAATTTCCTCGTGCAAACTGCGTCCAAAATCGTCCAGGGGTTATTTGGGGCGCTGATTACGAATCCGACGTCCGTTTTTGAGAATTCCGTCGACTTCTGTAGGTTTTGGATTTTTTTCTTGATAACTGGCGGTGGTCGGGTCAGGATCATCGATTTTGCTCGAAATTCGTATAGGGTCGGGGACTTATTCGGGGTGCCGAACACGATGCCGAAGTACATTTGGACGATTACGGGAGGAGACCGCTCATACCTATAACTAAGGGTGATCGGTGATCCTGACCCGACCACCCTCAAACGGGAAGTAACCTGCTGAAGTCGGCGGAATTTTCAAAAACGAAAGTCGGATTCGTAATCAGCGCCCCAATTAACCCCTAGATGATTTTGGACGAAGTTTGCACGAGGGAATTTGGATACTTTCGAAAGTACCGGTTTTCGATGACGTCATCGTCCGCGCAGCTCGGCCCCGCGTCATCGATATTGTCAAAAAATCGATTTTTGAAATTGGTCGAGAGTGCAACCATTCGATAGAGCTTTTCGTTATGAACAAAACGGTGTTATTGGGAGTGTCGAAAATCCAAATTTGGGCGAGTAAGAGGGCAGGAAACTTTAACCGTTAAGCCCACCGCCCTAAAACGGCAGATGGGGCTAAGGCAGTTTAGGCAGCTGAGAAGTTCTAATCACGTCATCTAAAGTACCGTACCTTAAGCGCTCTGTTCGCGTACGCATTTTGAGGCTTTAGCTCGCCGCGTCTTCTCGCAGTGGTCCACCGAAATCGGAAACAAATGCGTCACGCAAGCCTCATCTACATTTTCGCACCATTATAACATTGCCCACTCCCAAGCTAAACCATTCTACTTTAGCGTAGTAACAGACCGTTCGACTGCCTACAAAAACTACTAACTGCAACCTGAAAGGTTCCAACTTGACAGAGCTATTGCCCCCCGAACGCGCCCGTGAGTGCAATTAGGGAGCGGTCACCCCCTCAATTGAAAGGTTCGAATCTGTATGCATTGTTCACGGCGCACTCCAAAGGCTCGCTGGATAGTCTTAGAGCAACTTCGACTAGGGCGGCTGAAAATTCTGACAAAACTCCCCAAACGCTCAGTCTACAAGCGGCACCCCCCCCCCCTCGATTGAAAGGTTCGAATCTATATGCATTGTTCAAGGCGCACTCCAAAGGTTCGCTGGACAGCCTTAGAGTAACTCCTGAATGGGGCGGCCGCAAATTTCTGACAAAACTCCCCAAACGCTCAGTCTACAAGTTGTCTCCCCCCCCCCCCCTCGATTGAAAGGTTCTTCTTTGTACGTATTGTACACGGCGCACACCAAAGTTTCGCTGGGACAGATTGGAACTAATCCTGAGTGTGGTGACTGAAAATTTCTGAAAACCTTCTCCCAACGATTCGAAATAGGCTTGAGGATTTCGCATTTCCCAGTGAGAGAAGATAGAAGCGCAGAGGAGATGCGCTCGCCCACTCGACTGATAGGTTAGATTCTGTGTGCATTGTGCACGGCGCACTCTAGGGCATTCCTGGCATTGAGCACTGGCGACGTACGCCATCTTTGAGATACTCCGAAAGCACGCATATCCTGGGAAATAAGCTGCTCTAATCGCCCGTCCAGTCAATTTTGGACCACCCACGGCGAAAATATGGGTGCTCCGGTAAAGTTTTATACAGGTTTGTGTAGATCTCGAAGAGATGAATAGAATGGTGCCAACCTTTTTTCAAAAAACCTAAAACTGAGGGAGTTATGATCATGCGACGCTTTGCGACCTATTTTTGCGTTTTTTCGCCCACTTTTGACCGTGCGGCGCGAGCGGTATTCTTGCTCTCTAGGGATTCACGTTGTTCTGACCCAAGGTTTTAAAGTAAGTTGTTGCATAGAGGAAACAACTCGTAGAACATTTTGAGAAATCGTACATCCTTCCAGTGGACAACTTCAATGGACTGAATGACACTCAAACTATCAATCTAGCAAACGTCGTGATCCATTGGATGAGTGAATGAATCTCAACATCAAATTCGCGCTTAAATTTCTCTTTGCTGCCATTCAAAAAAAGCCACAATAGTTGTTGGAAAGCTAAGAGTTTATGACCATTCAACCATTGACAGGATTCTTCTAGGAGGATCTTTATTGATGCACCAATTTCACAGCACCAACTACCATAAAGTTCTTTTATGATCGAGGCTGCTGCTTAAGCTTCAACAAATCCAACTTATTGAAGACATGAAACCTTCTACGGAGGAACTGCGTGGTAACAGTACTCAATCATCAATTTCACGAATCAGACGAGTTCATGGCGCGATCTGTAATGAAGGCCAACGAAAACCGCAAACGGTTTTTTTCGAATATGGAATGGCCTAATAACATTTTTTTTTTGCTATTGATGCTGCGATGTTGTGATATAGTTAGAATTCTGGCGGTCAGGTACCTGTAGCGAAATTTCCATGCTATTTTCTGTTTTCTGACCAATTTCGAGCCATTTTCCCAGAAAACAGAAAACAAAAAGTTTTCCCAAAATGGCCAGAAAATCAAATAACAGAACACAGAAATTTGGTCCACCCTGATCGCCATCCCTAAGCGGCAAAGATTCTGAAATGCAATAAGGAAATGGCGTGCATTCCACATCCCAAAGCAGATCATCAAGCGACTTCAAATTCCCTCTTCTTCGTGTAAGTCGTGGATGCTCGCTCCACAGGAGCGATGAGATTAACAACAAGAAAGGACCGGAACTGAAACGCAGACACATGTGGCGCAGTGGAAGGAAGCTCCACCAGGATGCGCACGAGTCGATCGAGATCGTCCCTTCGTAAATGTCACTCACGCCTCCTGCAGCCAGCGTCGGTTGTCGGCCGCTTGGTGTCTTTTGAAGAGGTCGAGAGAAGGCCGTGCTGTTATGGGCATTCATGATTCCATGATGGCTGTCAGAGAAGATGAGGTGCGTTTGCAACTCCTGAGCTAGGAAGCCGCAAATGGCTGTGCTCAAGGTGTGGGCGTGTAGAAATGCGAAAGGAGACGCCGAACTCATTAAGGTACGCAAAACCGGTGGCGGTACTTCGGCGAGAGTGCAAAGTGACAGCAAGCCGCCCACCCGACCTTTATTTATCGCAGGGCAGATGAATTAGGGCCAGATGAGCACCTGGGTTCCTGTTTACAGTGGCGTCCGGCACCGAACAGTGGGTGAGTGGATAGCTGCACGAGAGGTAGAGACAGAGATTGCGCAGTAATCGGGGAACGAGCTCAACGTAAGTCAGAGGTAGAGACTTGTGAAATGACGGTGTAACAAATGACTTAGGCGACTGGACTGGCCGGCATTCCGCCTTCACCTTGGACGGCTAGATTCAGGCAGACAGCGCAGTCCCTACAGCTACTTCTAAATGTTTGATTGATTCGTAGCGATTTTGTTTCGGATTTTTTATAGTTATATAACAGTAGGGTAATTTGTGCGTTTTTTGTGGAGCTGTGTATGATAATCCAAGAAACACTCTTCGCTGTGTAAACTGTTATAGTTGTTTTTTCTTCGGAAAACCTGATTAATCACGAGCTTTCATTCTCGGAAACGGAATATACTGGAGGCAAAGATCGTTACTCTCGACAATGGCTTTTTACTCGGCTTCGGCGTATCTCTCGAGGCCACCTACTCCTTTCAGTGCTTCTTCTGTTGGCGCAGATACAGTTCTTCTAGTCTCCAGTGGCATTTCTGTCCGAGAATTGTTGTCTGTGATAGCTTGTGCTCCACGCCGAGCAGCAGTTTGAAGGTGCCTCTGTATAGGCTCGCAACTTTAGGACACGTATCGGTTAACGGAATGATTAAGGGTTACATAAGCAGGCCGTTTTTTCACGAGACGTATAGCTAGACAGCGAATTTGATGGCGAAGTGCAACAGAGGTCAAGCAGTATGTTCTTGCGGGACTGTCATCGACGCCGAAAACAACGCATCTCGTCTAGACAGTTCCATATGATCATCCGGAAGGAGCTCATGAATGAGCTAAAAGAGTCACCAAGGAGACAGCTGCAGCGCGGATGCGTGGTGGATGCCTGTCTTCCTTGGAAACCTTACGTTCGTGAAGTTAGGTTTAGTGGTGCCAGAGAAGACCCAACGGCTAGGGGCAATATACAGTGCGTTTCAAAGGTATGTATCCACTTTAAAACTTGCCCATATCTCGCTTCTCGTCTATTTTTGCAGGGCCGCACTAGTTCTTCTAGATTCCTCGTAGTCGAGAATAGGTAACCACTCACTTTCAGAGATTTTTTTTCGTCTCACGCGAGAATCAGAATTTTTTGAAGAAAATTGATTTAAATTTGGCTTTCAAAAGTATGTATCCACTTGTAAAAAAACAAACTTTTTACTAAATTGAAAAGTCGGTCAAACCACCTTAATTCTTATAACATCATACATCGTATTATTCATGCTATTGACACGGTTTTAAATGATTTTGTCTTTGTTGGTGTCCCATGTAATCAAAATTATCACCACGTCATTGAACTGTCGGTTATTCGCGTAGGCTCGTTGAACCATGATCCCCCACATGTTCCCCATTCCCCAGAACAGACCGGCTAGTCCGTTACTTGAATGTTGTGACGGTGGAGCTAATCTTTGGTCCACCTGGAAATGGACTGCAGTGCTGCTGCCCTGCTGCAGGACATGTGTCTTATGTGTTATGCCTCTCAATAAAGGCAAAGGGCAGGACTCTACTATACCATGACACTTCAGACTGTTCGTGCGACGCGACGCTAGCCTAAGATTCATCATTCCGCTGCTGAAGGAGCCGACCACTGTGACTAATTAACCGCTTCCAAACTGCCTCCAAGGATGCAACGACGGAGCTTCTCGCAGGTCTCTCCAGTAGTGTCGGTATTCATCGGAAACCATCCAGATTAAATTTCTTCCATCTATACCAGAGGGAAAATCTAATCTGGATGACTCCGATGGATACCGACATTAATGGAGAAACCTGCGAGAAGCCCTTGTCGCAACCTTGGAGGCAGTTTGGAAAGGACAGTGGTCGGCTTCTTCAGCAACGGAAAGCTAAAGTTTAGGCTTCCTTCGTATCGCACGGACAGTCTAAAGTGTCAAGGTGTAGTAGAGTCCTGCCCTATGCCTTTCTTGAGAGGCATAACACATCAGAGACATGTTCTGCAGCAGGGCTGCGCTGCAGTCAATGTGTACAGGTTGACCAAAGATTGGCTCCACCGTCACAACATTCAAGTGACGGACTGGCCGGTCTGTTCTCCTGGCAGCAACGGAATGGGGAACATGTGGGGGATCGTGGTTCAACGAGCCTACGCGAATAACCGACAGTTCAATGACGTGGTAATTTTGATTACCACTACGTCATTGAACGTCATTGATTACAGGGGACACCAGCAAAGACAAAATCATGCAGAACCAGGACAATAGCATGAATAATACGATGTATGATGTTATAAGAAATAATGGTGGTTTGATCGACTTTTCAATTTAGTAAAAAGTTTGTTTTTTACAAGTGGATACATACTTTTGAAACGCCAAATTTAAATCAATTTTCTTCAAAAAAATTCCGATTCTCGTGTGAGACGAAAAAATCTCTGAAAGTGAGTGGTTACCTACTTTCGACTACAAGGAATCTAGAGGAACTAGTGCGGCCCTGCAAAAATAAACGAGAAGCGAGATATGGGCAAGTTTTAGAGTGGATACATACCTTGGGGTTTTCTTGGGATTTTCCTGGTAGGGTAATGAGTATAAACATAAAAGACGTCGTTAATCAATCCTGTTTGGGATGCTCCACGCGTAAATACGGGATGTCGTTAATGCAGCCTGCCTAAGCAATAACTTGCGGTGGCCACTTGATGGACGAGTTAGTGCCTTATCCTTCCTATACAAGTCCGGTTCACCGACTCCCGAGAATGGAAGACTTCGATTGCCTGCGCGAAACCCTAATCAAAGACTTCGATCACTGGGTGCTCGCAGTCGCCACAGGATGCTCAGGATGAGCAGAGCCAAGCAGCGTCGCTAAAGAACGTGTGAGATCGCTGGATGCGAGGAAGTCTTTGAAAAGAAATCTTCGAGGACACGAAGTAAAATCATGTCTCAAATGGCAAAGAACGAAGCACGAGCGAAAGTGGATCTGAGCTTGACATTCACAGTCGTTGACAAACCAGCCTCTCAACTCTTCCGTCAAATGACTACGGCGATCCGATGAATGATTGTCTTCCGGAGCAGACGGCAAATGCGAGTCGTTACCTGCTGACGGACTTTCATTTGCCTCTTAAAATAGCTTCAGAACTCAACGAACAATCAGCCTGCGCGTCCCTGCGCTCTAAATTCTTCTTAGACTCGTGTTTTTCGCCATGGGAGACGTCGTCCAGTGTACCCCTTCTCCGCTTTGTAATATTCGCCGTTCGCCTCACAAGGAGCTAAAACTAGGAAGATCTAGAAAGCCATGTATTAAGTCACATTCGTTGTCCCACCAGGCAGTTTTAGATATCCAATATATTGTAATGGTGTAATTAAGAATGGAGCCGTAGGTAAAACTAATCGGTTCGTTGAGCCATTTTCAGCAGGCAAATTATCATTTGCGTTTTTGCGAAAGTTTTGCATCAAAATTTGTTTTCAATCTAGAATTTTCCAGGTAGGATATTCTAGAAGCATCCACCAGAAGGGTAATCCGCCCTAAATTCGATGACCATGGATTGAGTGCCTCGAAGTTAACCACAAAAGTGAGCGTGTGTCGGTCCTTATTCCGCGTTCTCACAGAAGGATCCTTCTCCGCCAACTCACCTGCTGGAGATTGGAGATAAGAATTGGGTGCTGCGGGTGAACCACACACGAGGGGAAAGTTGGCTCCTCGTGACGAACCACTCCAAGACGGCCGAGAGGGGAGCTGCACGAGAAGGAGGCCCTACTGGGTTGTTGGAGGAACTGCGAGGGGCACTGCGAGCTGCTGCCACTCGGGCAAGCCGTGTCCGCTCGAGTCTGCTCTTTTCAACTTCAACTGCAGAAACTGGCGGACGTAGTTCGTCTGAAACTCGGAAAGGCTGCACTACTTCAACACAGCTCCCGAACTCAGGTAGAAAATCTGGTTGGGAGATTCTGACACGCTCTGCGTATTCTCAAGACGTCGCCCCATCTGTCTGCCAGATGTTTCGAGCACTAAAGCTGCATCTGCGAAAAAAGAAATTCAATGGTCATATCAAACTGGAGAGAGAAATGTCTAGCTTCCTCGACTCGCAATGGCCAGAGCTCTGAACATCTGCATTTTACGAGGTAGTATAGTGTTCCACATACGCAGTGGAAAAGATGATGATGATGACGATAGCTTGGTTGATTTACAATAAATTGTTGTCGATTGAAAATTGTGAGAATAGGTAAAATATTTCGGACCAGTTTTATAGAAAGGTTTTCTCATTTATCAAATCTGGGACGGCTTCTCTACGAAGGTCCTAACTTATTACTAGAATATTTTGGTGTGGCTAAGGTCTTTGCGCCAGACGGATTTCCCGGAATGCTTTACTCCTTACGCCACCGTCTAAAGTTATGGTTTCCGCTCCTATTCCGGTGGTAGTAGACTTCGTCTTTCGTGCTCCACCTATTCTCCTTCCCTACCGTGCGCTAATTCTATTCATGAAAAGCGTGCTAAGGAATGAGAACTGCTAGTGCAGCAAATAACTGTTCAAAATTGGTCAAATTGTGTTGGTGAAGATGTTGGCTTTTTGTTGCTCAGCACAGCTCTCCAATTTTTTCCTTTACTGGGAAATCATAGGAAAGCTTTTTATGCGCAAGTTGTGAACGAGAAGCAGAGCATTTTCAAACGTCTGTTCGAGCATCTTGGAACCTCAGTCTGAGCGCATGGAACTCAATAGCTAGAACTATAATAGATGCCCTACTACACATAGGAGAGAGAACCTTCCCATGGTCCTTCCCTCTGACCATCTCTCCTCCAGCGAAATGGACTGCGGGAGGTACTCGCACCTCGATCTGCATTACCTATGTATAGAATTAGTTGTAAATCTATAGATATGTCATATCTATGTATATATATATATATATATCCAGGGTTGGCCGAATGAGATGTTGATCAGGGGACTATGATAGACGGTTGATGTGCTTCAACAGCAAGGAGACAGTATTCCTCATCGATCAACCTTCTCGATTTTCGGTAGATATTGTGGATTTTTGGCCGGAACTACCAGTATGAGGTAAGAAGATTGCGTGGACACGTTGGGCGCTAAATAAATTAAACAATAACAATCGGTTAGATCGGGATCCAGGTAGGGTAGTAGTAGTCTTCTGGCCCGTGAGGTGGTTAGTATTCGTTAAGCCTATTTCACACCTTTGCCCTTATTACCCAGAAGAAAAGGAACTTCTTCCTAGACAATTTCTGCGGCGTACCATTTCCACTTAAGGTTCATCTGCAATTGCATCAATTTCCTTCGATGCGTGATGTCGAGAAATCTGAGCAGCAAAGCTCGTCCGACGCCTATGTGATTCGTTTGTTGTGTCAAAAGTTGATCTCTCCTGTTCCTCCAGTGCAAAAGCGTTTCAGGGCCTTCTACGACATTTAATCGGGAAACATTTGCAGCAGCTGCAACGGCACAGTGTCGAGAACTCGTAATTCATTCTGCTTCTTGCTTCCACCTCCACTTTGATTTGTACGCAGCACGCCTTGTTTGACGCCTTGTCTAATGAGCCAGTAGCAGCAGGTGTACTTGGGCACACACATATAGATATAGACTAAAGTCACACCAGTGTAGCTTTCCTGCAGTGGGACTCTGTGAATTGGTGCAGACCTTTCTAAGAAGGACAAACCAGGGTCTGAAATAAGGCTTAAAATTCGAATCCGTACGAGGATCAAGTGACCGCCATCTCAGGTCGTCGAATACCAGCCTTGTTCAGGAAGTGCAGCACTTTGTGTTGCCCATCAACTGACATAGTCAAACCGTATCAATATTAGGGGGAGGGGGCGAAAGCAATGGAAAAAATTGAGAAAAATTCTTTATCTCTTTATAACTCAATTACAAATCAACGATGCTAAGGAGTGTGTACGCCATTAAGGTCAATGACTTGCTGCCATCGCTCAGCCAACTTCCTGATCCCATCCTTCCAGAACTGCTTGGGCCTGGTGTTGATCAACTGCTCGATATGGTTGTCAAGGACTGCTTGGGTTCTTGTGTCTCTTCCGACCAGGAAGTCCCGTAGGCCTAAGAAGTGGTGGTAGTCGCATGGAGAGATGTCCGGGTATACGGTGGGTGAAGCATGTGAACGTAGCCCAGCTGGGCAAGCTTATCCGTGGTCACTTATTCCCGATGGGGTGAGGCGTTGTAGAAGAGGAGGACCTTCTTGACGCGCTGCGACTGAATAAGTTCGAGTCGCAGGTCCATCTCTTCTATTTCGTTTACCATGGCCTTGGAGTCCATCGTCGTGCTTTTGGTAAACAGCTTCCATTATACCGGTGCATGGGCGCAGACCCAAAAGCTCTGAAGGTGCTCCTCGCCGTGAACATCTCGCCGAACGAAGGTCGGTAACAGGTCACCAGGCTCACCCAGACTCGCTGCTTGGCGGGGTTAAGGTAGAAGACGTACTTCTCATCCTGCGTTAAGATTGAGTCCAGGCTGCTCGGGGATGGGAACCGGGAGAGATTTGCGCGACACAGGTCGACTCGTCAGGCTGGGGTTTCGGCATGAGAGAGACTGCGGTTTTGGCATGCTTCTGGAAAGGGCGGAAGTGGTAACTTCTCAGATGGGCTTCAGGAAGTAGCATACAAACATACGAATACGACAAGCACGAAACCAGACTGGACACGGCATGGAGAGTCTCATTACTTTTGGCCCCCACCCTAATATATTATAAGTTGTTCAAGAACAAAGGTGCACAAGGCTTCGAAAAAATGACGAGCCAACTCTTATCAAAAAGTTGTGAAAGGATTCAGAATGTTTAAAACCGTCAGAAGGCGAGGGAACGAAAGAAGCCATAGCATAATGTCAAAGAACGTTAATCTTCGCTTCCAGAAATCTGATCTTAGTCATTTCCTGAGATCCAATACCAATAGCGCTTTGCTGATGAGGTGCATTCTAAAAAGGTGACCTATGAGACGGCTCATCAGTTGACGTCTTGGATCGCGAAGTTCCCTTCCAAAGAAGTGGCCGCTCATACATACTATTCAAGCCGTTTCCTGAGAAAAGCCCTCACTTCTTTCAAATGTCATTGGAAAGCAAACTGCGACAGACAGACGTTAATTGCCGGCCGCAGCCTCATCTCAGAGACTCTGGACCTGATGAATTCAGGCCAAAAATCAGCCGCACAAGCGGTGTTAAGAGGGCTATCACAATGTGGAACAAAAGGGAACTGCTGGAAACTTCTCGTGAGAAACGAGGGAGACCGTTCAGAGAGCAGTCCTTTTATCCTCTAAGAATGGGGCTTTCCTGACGCAGACCACCGAGGGATTAACACGAATTCCAATGGTGGTTCGTTGTGCTGCTGTCAGGCTTCACTCTGCTAAAGCTGTTGACTTCTGGTTTGCGTCTATCGCTGGCGATTCTCTGCCGACGTTTGTGTCCGTTACGCATGCACAAGAGAGCTGCCGCGAACAATCACGACCGTTTCAGCTGCAGAATTGCCGCTTGAAATAAACAAAACAAAAGCGAAATTGCAGGGCATAATATTAGGTTGAGTCATAAATTTTGCTACACTTCTGTTTTTTCTGGAACTCAAACCAAACCTGCTGAAGTATTATATTTTGTTTGAAAGCTTATTTCCCAGCAATCATTTGGAGTTATGGATCGTTAATTTTACTGGGATTCTTGAAAAATTTCACACTCTAGAACGATGACCATTCGAAATAGTGTGCGATTTTGTTTTCAATTAGTTCAAGCTCGGCAGCAATTCAGCAACGTGGGTCAAGCACATCCACAAAATCACCGGCAAGTTCACTCCTAATCGAATAAAACACTGGAGAGGGTATCAGAAGTTCTTTTTCGCCTAGAACGGCAACAAAGACTAACCACTCCCGGGAAGATCAACTGCCGTAAACAAAAGGCGCCTGCGCAAACCCATCAAGGCGAGTTTTTCTCAAACCACACTACGACTAACAGCTGATCTCCACACCTCCCAGTGAAGCAGACTGGAAGGTCGCCAAAACCGTTCGCCAGTGCGTTGACGGAAATCCGAGTAAATCGCAGTGCTTCCGACTGTCGAGAGCTCCGGCACCGGTTCATGGATCGAATCCTCACCAGCCATGAAAAAAGGATGCTTCACTACAACTGTAAGGCTAGAAAGCAATGGCTGGAACTCAACGAGCCAGGGTTCTAACGTCAAAACTGGAGCTCCACCGAAAAAGGTCGTGCTGTGCGTTTGGTGGATGTGTAGTGACCCATCGATGCACCGGGAGCTGCTCCACGTAGTCATACCATCCTCGACGCTCCCTTTGGCCAACAAGTCGACTAGATGCAGCGGAAGTTAGTGGAGAAAGAAGTCGGTACGAGCCAGTGTTGCATCCACCAGGGCAACAGCCGACCGCTTACGCACTTCAGACACCGGCAAAAAGCTAGGACTCGGGCTGGACGAAAATCAAGCAACCACCACACACCCCGGACATTGTGCCGTCTGACAGTGATCTGCTTCTGTCGATGGATCACTTCTCCCATGGTAGGCGCTCGCCGAACTCGATGAGGTCAGAGCGGTGGTATATCACTTCTTGAGGTTGAAACCGCCCAAATTTTACGGAGATGTAATCCGCTCAGTTCATGAAAAGCGAAAGAATCTCATTGAGAACAGCGTTACAGGTTCTCAGGCCTAGCACGAATCAGTAGAAAACGACAGTCTCGCTCTGCAGGATCATTGGGTGGTCGGTGTTTTCAGAGAGTCTGTTTCTGAATATTCCGTCTGAGTTTCTTCTCCATTTATGAAATAATAACTTGCATACTCTGAAGTAAATTGTAAAAGAGTAAAGCCATATGCATGTAATAGAAACTCCAACTATGTATGAAAGAATGAAAAGGAAAGAATTAGTTTGACTTTTATTACCCGCTTACGATTAGACACAAGCCAAGCAGAAAGAGATTTCTATCTCTGTGTTTGTCAGTAAGGAAGAGAAGCAAGACGGACATACAGTGAATTAAGCTGAGCCCCTGTTGATGGTGGACTCCAACAAGTATCGATTGAACATCAAAAAGTTTGTTATTGTGTTTGAAAAAGAAGGAGTTTAGGTCAACCATTTTTTCGTGGTATAACCTTATTTTTAGTGGAAGACAAGTTTTGTTGCAAAATTTATGACTCAACGTAATAGCATTATGCTTTATTTTGTTGATTTGCGAGAGTTAGCTGGAACTGGTCGAGATTGTCGTGTTTGTCATTTAGTCTGCTTTATGAGAGCACTTGGGCTGCAGTTATCTACCATTATATAATTGAGTCAGCTGCACGTTCTGTAGATGATGGGGCGCATCTAATGCAGGAACCTGCCCGAAACACGCCTTACGGATCCTCGCAATCTCATGGAATCCCTTGCGACGCCTTTGCGTACCTCGCGCGGGCAACGTTTGCCATTCAACATGGGATGTTGCTGCAGCAGAGGAAGCGCAGCCTCCTCCTGCTTGGCACAACTGCGTCTGCGCGCATTTCTGAGCGCCTGGATCCAGAAGACGGGTACCCTATGTCACGTAATACGCGTCGGAAGTTAGAAGAGGAAACATCGTCGTCTTACGACGAGCGATCTATCTATCTATCTACTCTCCACTATATAATTGAGTTAGCGGTCGATGACGTTTGAGTGATCTAACTTGAGTGAGATACGCCGCATCCTCCACAGCGAGGACAGTCGAATGATCTAACCTTAGTGAGATACGCTGCAGCATCCACAGCGAGAGCGGTCGAGTGATCTAACCTTAGTGAGCTACTCCGCATCAATCACAGCGGGGGCGGTCGACTGATCTAACCTAAGTGAGATACGCGGCATCATCCACAGCGAGAGCAAAATTTGCTTTCAAACGTGGGATGTTGCTCCATCAGGGGAAGCGTAATCCTTTACTGCTTCACACAACAGCACCTACACGCGTTTTTGAGCGTCCAGATTCACAAGCCGTGCCGAAGGGTGGAGAACCGACAGCGACCAGAAGGGCGCGACTTGGACGGCATCGGTATGGGGGGGGGGGGGAGGGTCGATAGGGAAACGATGATGAAGGCCAGGAGGTGGCACCAAGAAGGGTTTAGGCAATAAGGAGGGACCAGTGGGGACTTACCAATCGAGAGGGAGGGGGGCAGCAAGGAGGGTCAGCAAAGGGATCCATTACCTGTAAGGGAGACCGGATTTGGAAGATCTGACACCGATGTCGCGCAACGGGCGTTCGCTCGCCGTCGTCGTGTCGTGAGCGTGGGAGGCCTACTCACTTGGAATAGAGTAGTGAGAATTCCGAGGGGATCTACCTGGAAGAAGGGACCTGGAGTCGGGACCAGGAAGAGAAATCGATAAGAAAAGGGAATTTATACGGAGAACAAGGAAGCTGCCATATGCATAGCCTCTTCATGCTCGACACAGCGCCGACTGCGAGCGCTTCCTAGCTTCTGGATTAGGAAGACGGATCTCCTGAGCTTCTGGATCCAGAAGACGGGCCCGTTATGTCGCGCAACAAGCGTTATGATTTTGAATACGTGTCATCGACGTCTGCCGTGAGCATGGCAGGCCCAGTAAGGTGGTGGTGGAGGGCAGTAAGGAGCCTCTAGGATGGATCAGGAGAGCGACCACAAAGAAGGGAACAGCCTGGAGTAGGGAACAGAACGGAGAATCCAAGAAGAGACCAGTAGGGGTCAATAGTGGAAATAAAGAAGTGGGCCAGGAGCTGGGATCAGGAATGTGGGGACTAAAGAGGGGGAGGGGAAGACCAGTAAGGGCGGACCAGCAATTAGATCTAGGAAGAAGAAACGAGTGAGGGAAACCCTGGCTTTGGTAGGCATGTTAAAGATATCCGGAAAGCTAGCTATTGAGCATGAGAATGGTTGCGGAAGGGCAACCTGAGGGACAGAAGTACTGCGCAGCACAAGCCAGTGCCGTTACTGTACGGCCCGGACAGGATGTCTAGGATAAACGCAAGGAAGTGGTGAACTGCTTCACGCCGATAAAGCACGCAGCAGATCCTACATGTTAGCGAATTTTAAGCTTTACAAAAACTAATTTCCTTGGATCAGTGACGCTGTAAAGTCGCGTGAGGCGCGCATGTGCGAGACACGCCGTTAGGCGACGTGACGGGGCACTTGTATTATACATATAGTGCGATAACATCATATATTGTCATATACATTTATACACATAGAGGATAATAAAAGGACGGCATGACTCAAGCCCCTTTGGGATTTGCTACGCATTCTACTTCTGCGGGATGTCGTGGAGGCGATTTGAATGCTATTTGGCCATACAACGTCTGTCCTTCAGAGGCTAGTCTGGCACCAATTTTCCGATCTCGGAGGGATGGAAGGCTTGGTTGGCCTAGGCGGGAACTCCGGAAACCGTGTATCGAATACA
Source organism: Heligmosomoides polygyrus polygyrus (assembly GCA_947396885.1). Lineage (NCBI taxonomy): Eukaryota > Metazoa > Nematoda > Chromadorea > Rhabditida > Heligmosomidae > Heligmosomoides > Heligmosomoides polygyrus. The sequence continues at coordinate 75,989,248 of OX377203.1, read as the reverse complement.
CGTGACAGCCGGCACCTTTTACGGCTGCGCTACACGAGTCCACGTTTATACCCACGTGTACATACATATATTGAGGAACGATGTATATTGCGAAAATGCTAGCTTAACGATCTCAAGCATACGCAGTGCATTCGCGAAGTGTCAAGTGTATCGCGAAATTATCTGCATGATCCCAGCTGCACGTGTGAAAATTTGTGTCAAGCAGTGAATTGTGCCAATGTTCACGCTTCACAGCTTATTTCAAAAATGGAAAAGTATTAGTGTCCCACAACAATTGGAGCACCATTTATCGTCTTCGCCTAACCCCTTTACGAAGAGCTTTGGAGGCAGCAGAGCAGTTGCTGATAGCAGGAATACGGTTTCCTCCCTATTCTGATTCTTGCCCAGCGAAACAGAAGTGGCCGCAAAGGCGTCTTGTTTCATCATGATTAGGTTGCGAGCATTGTTTTAATGGTTTAGACCTCTCGCTAACAAAACCAGAACAAGCAGGCCGACATTACAAACGCTGGCTAGCAAAGAACCTCTTGAAGGGGATGAGACGCTGGAACTGGCGTAGCGAGCGCAAACGTGTCTCGCTGGAAAACAAACTCCGCACAACATAGCGTCACGGATCACTATGTAAAGTTGATTTTAACGGGGTGCTAAAGACACGCCCAGGGGCATTAAAGAACTCGCCAATGGAACACATCAGAAGAACTGTGAAAGGTAAAGAAGGCAGCTAACCATTTTGAGCGGATAAACGGACCCATCGTCACCCTACCGGGACGGAGGAGTGAATCGATTTTCCAAACCTCGCCTAGTATGAGAGGTTCTGCCCTTAAGGAATCTACACGGTATGGAGCAAGACATAACAAACTCCTTTTCCGGCTGTTCGGGTCTGCTTAAGAAATCTAGGTTGTTGTCGCAATATTTGAGCGGTTCAGTTACAAGACGTTGTCATACAGAATCCGCGTGAATAGGGCTTTTCGCAGCAGTATTGGCAACTTTGCAATCAAATGCAATTTTGGGTGCGACAATGCCTATGCGGATTCATCCGTTGCAGGTATTTGACGCTGTAGAACATCAATGAAAAAAGAGACCGCAAAAGGAAGTCGTTTCGGTACTATGTCTGTTATCCGTCATCCGTCAGCTGACTCCACCTGCACAATGCGCGCATATCATGAGTCTAGACGCACGTCGGAACTGTAGTATTAGGCCCTCACGAAAGAAACGTACTGCCACTGTTGCTGCCGACGTGTGCATGCTTAAAACCGTAAGTAGCCTTTAGCGTTGTATCGCAAAATTTTCGAAGAATTCGCTTGCAAAAGCTGCGCCTAGGGTTTCTCGTGTGTTGTTAGCACACATATCGATGCATCCACACTCAGTTTTAGAGGGGAGAGAACTATACTTCATGTTCTGCTCTACCAAAGGGCAAGGGTATTTAAAACCTCCTGTGAAATCGTGGAGTACTGATCTTAAACAAGGGCGGGAGCACTCAAGGCACTCACCGTATGGCTGTGAAGTTTCTGTCCGACGTAATACTTCCGCGAAGCGACATTGAATACTGTTTGTGAATATGGGATAAGGTTAGCTACAAAATGGAAACGTGGCACAGTAAGCGAGCCAAGTATACTCTCGATCATATCAAGAAATTGGAATTAAAGGGAGGTTGGCGAATTGCTTTCATAGGGGCATAAAGCAGGGCAGTGTTTGACGTCCCATTCACACCGCCCACCAAATCACCTGTCCTGCAGCTACGGAAAGCACGCCTTGTCCTGCTGCAAGGCGAACATCAGGTAAAAGCACCGCTTGCTGGAGCGTTTCCTCAGCCAGGGTGTCGGTACAGTGGCGAATGATGTGACGCAGTGCGCTATAGTTCCGCATTGTTTTCACCACTGCCTTGCACATTCTGGCCTAAGCACTTCAAGCTACTGTGGAAAGGCGACTATCACGTCACCCCTGTTCAGTGCTATTAGCGGTGTGACTAGCCCTTTTTCTTTGAGGCTCACGTTTCTCCAGTGCTTGAACTTCCGGCCAGAACTGCAGACGTGATCAAACACCTTTCAATGCTGTCACAGCTGACGCAATTTTTCAAGCGTGATCGATACCTAGTGTTAGGTGCAGAGGGGTTTCGACTTTTTCTTGCAGGCTCGGATGTACGCAAGCAGTAAAGTCCTGGTGCAGCTAATAAGTTGGCCCGAAATGATGTTGGATTTCTTGTTCTGAGATTTACTCAACACCGTGCGGGGATCTGGACGAGAGTGGCTGCTGTCTCTCTTGGAATCGTTGACAAATGATGCAATACCACAAAAAAATGTTAATGTTTTCAATGTTTGGAACGTTTTTTTGTGACGTAAAGATGCTCACTGATCAAGAATAACTCGAGAACCGAAGGCGCAATCGGACAGGGTACCTCACGCAAGCGTGAGCATCGAGCATTTCATAAAGAAAATCGGAGTATTCAATTTAATTATTTATTTATTGAGTCACATAGACGTGCCATAGTCAGAAACGATAGACAGGGAGAACGTTAGAGCAGAACACGTAATTACAGCAATGTAATTGAAGGCAGAAACTTTGGCAAGAATGAAAAAGCAAAATGGGCAAACCGAAGAAAAACTAACCAGGAAAGGGTCTCAGCGTAGGTCTGAACGGGTGAAATGGATAGTGCTGCGAGAATCTCCACAAATTAGAGGTCATATGTGGGGATATGTGTAGGACGCATTCTGATTTAAACCGCCATTAAGACGCTGTTGTACTCATCTGACATCCGTTTTTAAAATTTCGGCCAATCATGGTAGGTCACATCAGGTACGGGCGACTAAGGCTGTCCAGGTCACAATCACCGATTCCGTCGACCCTTCGTCTTGGGGGGTTATTTGAGGTATCACGAATCTGACATCCATTTTTGGTATTATGCTGGAGCAAGGGAAGTGACAGTAGGCATGGGCGACCAATGGTGTGGTCATGGTCACCGTTTTCGCACAACTTGTCTGTAAGGGTTATCTGGGGTGTTGATCACGAATTTGACCGCTTTGATAGTTTAGAGTAAAATAAGTTTGTAGGAGATGTGTAGGAAGCAAATTGGTAAAGGGGCAGCTGTCATGAAAAATGCAAAAATAGTGCATCGCACTGGAGCAGAACATCTGACCTAGTACCTGTGAAGCACCGTCGCACCCTGCTGGGCCAGCCACCGGCTCGCCTGCCGGGACGAGGCTTTCGCCGTGTCCCATACGTCAGCGCGCGCCCGCACGTATGCAGGTTTGCACATGCTGGCGGTGCGATACCCCACCTTCGAGGGCCCGTAGCTCCTTTGGTTCAAGGATTCAGCAAAAACGAAACATGTTTTTCTACTATACAAAGGGTGGAGAATCCCGTAGTACTATGCATTTCCCCGTTCAGACCTGCATCTGCGACTCTTCCCTGGCAAGCAAAAGGGGAAGCATAGAACGCTAAACACCCAGAGTGCGGGATCTTCAACGGAGCGGGCGTAATTCCTACACTAAAGAACACCATTTGGAAACACCGGAACGGGTGCCATTACCAGACGTGGCACTGGGATAAAGGCCCCAACATTACAAGCAGTAAATGCGAATTGCAATAATCCAAAAAAACTTCATGGTAACGTTATGTTAGAGAGAAACCATAAGGAGATTTAAGCAGTCTAGCCTGTATCCGGCACGAGCTAAAGGGTGACCTGACAGCACGACTACGGGAAAGGTGCCAACGAGGAAGCACGTCTTGAAGCAGTCCATGACCGGGTAACTTCCAAGGAGAAGAAAAGTTTCTATAGATATAAACTGGGCGTGAATAAGTGAGACGTGCTGCCTGTGGCCCTTGAAAAGGTACCGGAGCGTGATACCCGCAATGTATAATATAAGAAGAAGAAGATAATCGGCATTAAAGGTAATCATGGAAATTTCAAAGACGACCCTGGATTCCCTAGAACTCCCACTCCACACACACACACACACACACACACACACACACACACACACACACACACACACACACACACACACACACACACACACACACACACACACACACACACACACACACACACACACACACACACACACACACACACACACACACACACACACACACACACACACACACACACACACACACACACACACACACACACACACACACACACACACACACACACACACACACACACACACACACGCACACACGCACACACGCACACACGCACACACGCACACACACACACACACACACACACACATTTATGCCATGAAATGAAAAAAACACAGATGGGTGGGCTCAAAGGATTGTTAATGTACCGTCAGTGACTGTAGTGTGCAACGGACACCTACTCCCATAGTTGATCGTCTGGGAATGGCACCTAGGTGTCGCGAATTCTTGAGACTGTGCTTACAAAGAAGTATGGAAACGCTCAGGTCCATTGAGGAGTCCCTAGGAGCAATAATCATGAAGCTGCTTTGTGTAAAAGAGAGGCAACTACAAAGATACAAACAAAAAGGACCTAATTGAAGAATGACGATTACACTAACATGCCCGCACAAGAACAAAGGCTATGCTTTTACAAATCAGCAAGCTGCTCAACCCCAATACCATTGCCCTGGTAAAAAACCTATGAAAAGTGCTTATTAGCTCAGGGGGTCGTGAAGGCCTCAAGATCCACTATTCATTGAGAACTGAGGTAGCACCTCGAAGCACCATCTGACGTGTCGTAAATGAGTGAAACGCGCTGGCGAGTTGCACATAGAGAAGGAAGATAACAAGGAATTCAAGATGTACTCCCCCGGAAGTAGAGCGAAAGCTTGCTCTCAGCTGCACACGTTCTTTATGCATTTAGTTGAAAATAGGTGGAAGACGTGTAGCACTTGACCCCGTGACTTTTCTGATGAACAGAAGAGCATTGACGATCAGTGGAAGAGAGAGAGAGAGAGTCGCTCTCTTTTTGTTCAACACGGAGCCTCTGCTCGTCAGTATTGTCCCCTGCGACACGAGGCGTATCTCGCATGAGGATAAAACCCTTCTTCGGAAGAAGCGACCTGCGTTACCCGCCGTAGCCACTTTTCGTAGGCAACATTGCCTCCAATGTCGTCGTGGTCATTATACGACCAGCACTCGCATTTAGAACATCTTTGAGTCGCTGAAGCGCTGTGAGCTGTTATGGTAACGCTCCAATACTCGTTGAAATGTCTAAGAATTCGAGCTAGCCGACGAAAATTGTTAGCATCTCTTCAATTCTGCAGGATTCTCCGGAACTATGCACCACCTGCTCATGTGTCTCCTAATTTTGTTACGGTCAGCAAATACCCGCTCAAATATAAATGCCGACGACGAGACTGACATCAACAATGTCACCGATTGCAGAAGCTTCTAGCCTCGTGACTGTGAAACCTAAGTCAAAACGCGTCGCCCGCCACGTGTAGGTTCTGGCAGATTTTATTTCGCACATTAAACTGCTCCTTCAAAGGAGATTTTCTAATTTGAACTGCTTAATTTCGACACGACGTTACCATCAACCTAAGGGTAAGGCACACATGCGAATCGCCAGCGCCGGCGCCGGCGCTATATCCTTTATTTCAAGCAGCTGCTTCTCCTTCGATTATGTTTAAAACTGAGAAATGTGTATTTCGAGCAAGCGGTTTATTGAAGAGCAGAATCTGCTCGCACTGTGCTGAGGGCTGCACCCGGTGACGTCAAGTGGCCACCCACCTAGATCGAAATTTTTGCTCTGGAACAGACGAGCAGAAGTGAGAGACGTCGTGTTGCGCAAGTTGAAGCTTACTATGAAGCTTGAGCGCACATGAATGTCTTTGGCAGGATGCCCTGAGACTGTTGTAATCAGCAAATTAGGGGGGTTACCTTCTCCGAAAAATCAAATTACTTACTTGCTTGCTTGCGTTACTTGCGACCCGTTCATCAGCAACGATTTGTTTTGCGCGGGTCGCAGCTTGTTCGCCACCTTGTTCGATCTTAAGCCAACATTAACCAGTGCACGAGCACCTTAATCGAGTTGGTGTTAGAGGTACGGATGTTGAGCGAGCCAATCTTGCCATCGTAGGGGAGGACGGCCGACTGGTCGTTTGTTACTGAGTGGTTCCCAATGCACGTGGCGGTACTCCAACGTCCGTCCTTTCGTCTCATCAAATGTTCAGCGAAATGGCGTTTCGCTTCATCGATAGGAAGAATCACGTCCCAGACTCTGGATGGACGTTGCACGGATCTGTTCACTGTGTAATCCGGAGAGTCGCTGCTGGTGTAGAGAGATGTCGACCATCTTCCTTTCCAGTGCCGTTTGCACTCTACGTAATTGATCTTCTGCTGCTTTTGTTACGGCCCATGTTTCGCACGCGTAGCACGGCGCTGGAAGAACTGTGGAGTTGAAGATATTAGATCTCACTTCACACACACTGCAGCTTTCGACCACACCTGTCACAGAATTGGATACCGCCTGTGCCGCTCTCTTCTTTTGTGGTATTTCTGGTCATTCTTCATGTTCAACAGACGTCCGAGGTAGACGTACTCTTCGACTTCCTCTAAAGGAGCTCCTTCTGACAGTATGGGGTAACCGTCCGCCAACTCATTCCTCATAAATTTCGTCTTCGACATGTTGATCGTTAGGAGGAGCCGGCTGTCGTATGCACTCGATATCAGGTTCTTGGTTCGGATTCCCCGCTCAGGCTAACCAAGCCTCCAATCTCTCCGAGGTGGGTAAACTGGTATCAGACTTGTCTGGAAAGAGCAATGCGCTGACTTTTCCATCGGTTGGCCACCGTAATTCACTGCAATATGCTTTCAAATCGTCTCCACAACATCCCGTGAAAGTAGGATGCGTGGCGCATTCCAAAGGGGGCTAAGTAGCGCCGTCCTTTATCCCTACATCTATCGTGGCTTCAGCTTGACCGGTTTCATGCTGATATCAGCGGCCGGCTCATCCCGATAACGGGTGAGTGCTGATAGGTGAGTACTTGCTAGGAAGATATCGTGGATGTTCAGTTCGACCAAACAGCGCCGGTGGTGTAAGGCGAACATCGCTGCCCGGAAAGCAGAAGATGCGGGTTCGAGTCCCGCCTGGCGCAAGAGTTTTGATCGCAACTAGACATCCATCTAACAACTCCTACCTTTATCCTTTGTACAGATTATATGAGAATATGTGGATGTATAAAGCACAAAACGAGGCAGCGAGAAAGACTAATGGGAGGCTGTAGCTGGAACTACCACCGTCTACGACGATCCTTATTGTCAGATGGATCGGGAGATCGAGACGGCGAAGCAGCTAGGATAGTATCCCTGGATGAGATGGCTCGGCAGTATTGCGCATGTGCTGATACCATCGCCTTGGACCTACGTGTCCTCCTTAAGCAGATGTTCACCTGCAGATTCGGAGAGACGACCCTCCTTCGAAGCTTAGTCATCCACTTTTTTGTTGCATGATCCTATTCATATCCACTGGACCACCCATTACAGTGGAAGGAAGACCATCATTCCCCACGTCTCAAGCAGCCCACACGTTTTGATGCGTCCACCGTTTGGTGGTAAGCCAATCTACTCCCGCATCAAAGAGTGACATCTTTTGGCCTTGGAGAAGGAAGAGACACACCTTCTTCAACAGAGCCTAAATTCGGTCGATTCCTCAATTCCCTTAATTAGGCAAACCTCCTGTACTCTGCACCGAGAGCAACATTCTGCAAGTCGGATAAAGTAGGAAGCTCACCCATACGTCAAAAGTGCTGGGAGCAAACTTTCTGGTTAAAAGAAAAAAGCTTCATTCAAAAAGAACCAATCTTTCACAAATTTGCTAAAAAAAGAAGAATATAATAACTAGAAAATAAATAACCACAGTTCGCTTTCAAAGAAACGAGATTAAGGCTAACGAGACGACTCACACAAAGCCGGTGCAAGTAGTACTACCCGAAAATAGAACAGAAATTTCAGGTCAAGCAATGCACTTCTGAACAAAATACTGTTAACTGCATACTAGGGCTCGGAAGCTTTGAACGAAATCAAGCACTTCAAGAGCCTCACTATTATAAAACCTCCTAAGGCCTCTCTGTCCGGTGTGCACAAAATAAAAGTTGTCAAAAAAGGGACAGTGTCTAGGCAACCTAATCGTAAAACCGATCAGCCTAGTGCCATCAATAGAATCACTCCAGTGAGGAAAAGCCTCTCAAATAGGGCAAAATCCGCCAAAGAAGATGGAAGAATATCACTACGATAGCCTGCGTGTATGATTGTCTAAAAGGCACAATTTTTTATTCCACAAGTGGACTGTAAGTAGTTGCCCAAAAATCTCTAAAATTAGGTCAGCTAATACTTCTGTAGGGAGCCGTATCGCAGTTTCGTATTCAGTTTATCCACATTACTCGGTTTATTCTAAACATGCTATCCAGAAAAAATGCGCTACTCTATATGTGCGCTATAAGTGGAAGGGCACTGTAGGCGAACTCCTGCTGGAGGTCGTAAAACCTTTGCTGTGAGCAGACAAGTTCCAAGACAGTCAGAATGCCGAAGATCTGTTGAGCCGCCCTGAAAAAAGGAGCCGCAAACAACGGCTGCGAGGCAGCAGATGTGGCCAGGACATAGGCACGCGTGCGTCTCACCAGAAACATGTCAATCAAATGCGGTGTTCTGGTGAAGTCTCCCAGTCCATGACCTGAGGGAGAATGCCAGATCAGACAGTCTTCCAAGGGTCCTTCGAAGAAGGTTTCAAACTAATAAATTACCTCTCATTTAGTCTTGAAATTTTTGAACGTCTCAGGGTAGGATCGTTCCTCATGCGGACGAAAACGCTGTGCCTTCGTACTTTCCAGCTCAGAACCTCATGAAAGAAATTCCACACCTGCTTAAGGATATGCTGCAGAGACACACGCGTATGATGCGGGTTTAACACTCGATGAACCAACCCGCTCAATTCTTCAGAATTCAAGAGCCATCGTCACGCCAACGTCAACGTCAAACAGCCACCATGTTTCAACGAACAGCCTTTCTTCAGGTCCTTCCAGTCTATAAGTAATCAACGAGCAGTCCCCTTAAAGTCGCCGCACTCTTCAAGTTCAACAAGCAGTCAGCGACATCTACTTCACTCCATCCTATCGTGAACAACAAGCGGTTCATCCACTCAAGGTGCCGCCCAAGTCGCTCGTCATTGCCAACAACAGTAGATTTCATTCCATTGAAAGACGTAGCACTCTCTTCACCCTCGCCGAGGGTATCGCTGTGAGGGTATTGCCATCCACGGCGATCCTCAGATTCATCGGGATGCCGAGAGGGCGGAGCAACTGGGACCCTACCCGCCTGGATGATATGGTCCGGCAGTGCTGCGTATGTGCTGAGTGAGATACCACCGTTTTGGGGCAACGCGTCCTCTTTAAGCAGACGTTAACCTGCAGATTCGAAGAGACGACGCCTCTCCAATAAAGCTTGCTCGTCTATTCTTTTGTTATCTGATCCTATTTATATCCACTGAAAAACCCATTAAGAGGAAAGGAGAACCATTGTTCTTCACGCCAAGCACCCCACTCAAGAATAAGTGAGGGGAAGAGGAGGAAAATTTCGAATTTGGAGGAGTTTCTATGGTCGGTGAAGCGAGAGTGCGCCCGATTGGAGAAGAATTCGTGCTGCTTAGACTGCGACAGTAATGCCCTTGACGGTAGCCTTCTCATGTTTCGGAATGCAGGATATTCAGTATCTTCGCCAGTTCACGCAGTCTAGACAGAAGTCGACTCAGGAAAGAGCGTGGAACATGCAGTCCTTGAAGAGCACCATAGGTTTACTTCAAAGACAATCTTGCAAGACCTCCGACGTCCCCAACGTTCTGAAGATTCGAAATAACTAACGAAGTCGTACGTTACACTTTTCCACTCTATAGGCATTATAAAACGTGAAGCCTAGGCCAAGGGGAACATCTTCTGTATTTTTGAGTCACCTGCTAGGAAATGCATGCGTTGTTTGGGACTAGACGACTTAGTAAACCTTACTATACAAAAGACTCTTTCAGCGAGAATGTAGACGGATTTTTGAGCCGTAGCTTCGTCAGAGGCGGATGCTATAACAAGAGCCGACGAAGTGTCGCTGGCAACCGTCATAGTCGTTCCGTCACAACTGAAATGGTCTCACTTATCGGCGAAACTCCCTGACACCGGAGCCAAGTAGTGGGGAGAGAAAGATAGCTGTAGACGATAGTCACCCATCTTAAAAGGGAAGGATCTGATGCATATATCTGAACTAGGAAAACGAGTCATACAGGAAGAATCTCCATCATCAACTAGTATAAAAGTGGTTCCGTTTTTATACTAACTGAAAGGTGGAGCTTCTTCCTATATGGTTCGCTTTCCCAGTTCAGACATACGTTTTAGAACCTTCACTTGTTAGAGGCATAGGCTACCTTGCACTAGTGGAGACCTTATCACTATATAACTACCTCTCGTTCTCGAGCACTGACACAAGAACTGTTCAAGCGACCGTGTGAGGGAACAAGGATCCCGTGTTCTACTGTTAGAATTCTCATCCTGGCAGATGTCACGCGCCAACAATCCGGGCAGCTGCACAGTGCTGCGAGATATTTACTCGTGAAAGAGCTGTCGCTTTGGGAGACTCTAGACCGAACACGTTCTTATCCGGACACCGTGGTTGTGGAGTTAAGCCACCGCTGTGCTTGGTACAACATCCACTCCACGACATCCTCGCGATTAACACTTACCAGAGGCCGAATTCATCAAGAATTAACCCGTGGGTATGCGGGTGATAAGGGGTAGAGATAAGATAAGAGTCATGCAGAGATAGCGCAAGACTCAGAGACGCAGGCTTCATTGTGGGTATCTCTGCCCCTTATACCCGCGGGTTAGTCGTTGATGAATCCGGCCCCAGTACTGTCTTGATGAGCCCCTTAGTGATAAGGATAAGAGAACAAAGGATAAAGGACGGTGTGATTCAATCACTTTTAGGATGCTCCACGCATTCTGCTTCTACGGGACGTAGCGGAGGCAATTCGAACGCGTACTCGGCATCTACAATGACTTGCGGTGGCCCTCGCTGATATCAGCATCAAACTGGATAAGTTGAAAGCTTTGACAGAAATGACTTCTGGTGGATTCATTTTTCTTGTTGCGGCTAGACCGCGAAATAGGGAGGCCCTTCTTTAGGTAGGGCGTGAGCCCTTCTGCTTGGACTTGGACCTAGCGGGAGCTTATGCAAGAATATGCTCCGAACAGCCAGCTCTGTTTCGTCCGACAGCTAATGAAAATCGGTTTCTCGTGATGTGATACCTATCATTACAAAAGGAAACAGGTACCCCACGCAACACTGGCAGGAGGACGAAGGCTGGAAGTCGGTGTTTGACTACGCTATGATAGGGAGTGAAGAGAACCCTTCATTTCTGGTGCTGTGAACGCGAAGAAATGGAACCGCGAAGAGGAATGACTAGCGAAAACCCAGGAAATGGCATTCCTTCCTCCGGCTCTGAGCTTCTGCAATATTTGGTCTGATCTCCAGGATACCTAAACCGTGCTGATCCAATAACTGACCGCTCTTTCGCCCATATGCGGCTCATCTACGGGTGTTCACTCTCCAATTCGGCAACCATCTCTAAAGTCACTCGTGGCTTCGTACCTTGAGCATTGATTTTGTATTTTTGGTCTTCCCTAGAAAAATATCCTTTGATACTGTTTAGGGAAGAGGTGTCTTAAAAAATTTACCCTGTAAGCAAACTCAAGCCTACGTTCGCCATGCAAAGATTCACTGAAAACCGACCATGGACTGTTACAAGGCAGTTTTAGACGCACAGACTGGTAGGTCGATACGAGGCCTTCACCCCAGAAAGTGTCTCCTTTTCTGCTTTTGGAATTCGCTAGCAGAGCTGTATCAGGGGCTGTCCAGACAAGGACACAATTTCACCTACAACATTGACGCCAATCAACTTCAGAAACGGGCGGACGCTATTTAAGGAAACCGGCCGAGACCAGCTTCTAGTCTTAGATACGAAAAAATTCACCAAAATTGACGTTGCTGAAATTGCGGTTAGTGATTTCTCTGATCGTAGTCTCCCAGTTCTGGGAGAAAGACCTGCCCATTACGGGAGACTGTAGTGACTAATGGCGGCAGTTATTGTGTTTAACAATTTCCATCGTATTTTGGATATAACAATAGAGAAGAAACAACCTTCCTCTTCTTCAGCGTTTGTCCCGCCTAACGGCGGGGTCCACTCTTCTTGTGTGATGACGCGACTTCGCACGATGAAATGCTTGATCAGGGTGGATACCACCAGGTTCCTTCAAGTCCATGTGCAACGTCAAGTCAGTGAGCGTTGCTTAGACCGTCGTCTAGGCTGATTTTCGGGCACATCTATGTTGAGGCCAATCTTCCGAACGGTGTCATAATTCGTACGAAGAACATGGCCATGCCACCGTAGACGAGCTTCGGGTAGCTTATCGGCAATTGGAGCGACGCCAAACCTTTGTCGGATGAAGACATTGCGAACATGATCCAAACCGGTGATACCAGCCGTCCAACGCAGCATCTTCGTCTCCATTACGCTGAGGCGGTTCTCAACCTCCTTCGTTGCAGGCCAGCACTCAGCACCGAACATCGCTACTGATCAGACGAGGGTCCTGTAGATCATTGATCTAAGGCGTTCTGGTATCTTTCTGTCGCACAAAACGCCTGTCATTGAGCGCCATTTGGGCCACGCTGCGCTCACGCGCGAGTTCACCTCGAACATCAGACTACCATCATACGTAATTGCAGATCCAAGGTACTTTAAATGTGTCGCTCGTACGAGCGCAGTGCCATTGATTTCAATAGGCCCAGTCTCATTTACGTCTGTCGACAAGTACTCAGATTTTTTGACGTTTAGCTTGAGCCCGAACGCCGCCAAGCGGTCACACCAAGCTTGCACTTGTCGCTCAAGTTCAGCCTTGTCTTCACTGGCAAGCATTACGTCATCTGCATACAGCAGCTTCCAGAGGGTAGGCTTCTGAAGGTCTCTCAAAATGGCATCTATCATGACAATAAATGAGGAGTGGGGAAAGCGCGGAGTCTTGGTGAACACCAACGGAGATTGAAAACTCCGTCGATGTGCTGGCCGGAGCTCTCACTTGACTCTTAGAACAAGAGTGAAGGATGCACACCCACTCAATAAGTTCTTCGGGAACACCGTGCTGTCGTAATGCGTACCATATAACCTCATACGGTACACGATCGAATGCTTTCTCTAAGTCGAGAGAAGCAAGATGCAGCGACATTTGTTTCTCGCGATTTCTTTATACAAGAAGACGAATAGAATGAATGGCATCAATGGTGCCACAGCCGGCTACGAAGATGCACTGATTGGTGGAAAGCCAGACGATCTCACGAATGCGTCCATCCAGAATTCGCTCGAAAATATTCACACTTTGCGAAAGCAATTGGATTGGACGGTAACTTGTGCAGTCCACGGGACAGCCCTTCTTCTTCCAAATCGGGATCGTCGAACTTTGCTGCCAACTAACAAGAATCTACTTCTCCGCAACAACCTGGTTGAAAAACTTCGTCAGCCGCTTAGCAGGGTGGCAGCACCTCGACTTCTACATATCTGCCGCTAAGTCGTCTGGACCTGTTGCTTTACTGGCTTCATCTTCTTCAAAGTCGCTTCCGTCTCCTCCACAGTGATCTTCTGCACATGGTCGTGTGTTGGAGAAATGCAAGGGATAGTTGAATGAGCAAACTCTACTGTTGAAATTCCCTCGAAGTAGTCATGCCATCGTTCCATAGCCCTTTTGCTGTTCATCAGTGGATGACCATTTCCATTGTTGATGCCAGAGAACTTTTCAGTAACCTTGCTCCGGCGATGACATGCAGCCACCCCCTTCGCTTCTTGGTATATGTGCCATTTGTCGGCTGTCTTGTCGCTAAGAAAAGCGTGATACAGTCTTTTCTTTTCTCTGACTTTTTCCTTGACGTCGTCAGTCCGCAGCCATGCCTGCTTCTCGATCCTACACCGCCCAGGCTTCGTTATGCCCAGTTCGGAACGTGCAGCTTGTAATATCGATCGATTGCACGTTTCCATGTTTCCATGTCTCCTCAACAGTGGTAACCGTCAGCAACCGAATATGAGCAACAACAGCTGCGTCCTTCTGTCTCATCCGCCACCACTTGAACCTTGCTGGACCGCATCGCTCGACCTCAATCTGCCTTGGAGAGGCGAAGTTAAGTGTGCAGACCAGCTGACGGTGGCGTGGCGAGAGTCTCCTACGACACAACTTTCGCACCCGTGATCAGCCTTCGATCGTGATGCTTGACAAGGATAAAGCCAACCTGCTTCTTGATATTCTCGCTAGAAAGACACGAGATGGGAGTCACGCTACCGAAGCATTGTGTTGGCAATGGTGAGCTTATGCGAGTCCGCCTACCCAAGGAGAGAAAATGTTATTAAAATAAATATAAATAAAGAAATATGTATACATAAAATGGAATATTAGGCCAAACGCATGTGAAAAATGAGATCTGATACTTAATCAGCGCATACGCAGACAATCGGGACTGGAGTTGCCAGTTAGCTATGTAGGAGAAGTATCGAACGAAAGGTAGGAATTTTGTATAGTTATTGAAATAGAAAATTGCTAAAAGCATTTCCTTAGAATAGCTATAACATAGCTCTGAATATAGAGCGGTAAAAAGGAAACATGTTAGAAAAAAGGAGCTAAACAAAAATAATATCTAGGACTTACTTGTGATAACCAACTCTAACTCTCTACTCTAAATTACTACATAGATTAGCTTCTGGTAGCTACCTCTAAGGGCTGTTACATAGCGTCTCAGCTATGCGTAGTACATCATTATAGTTATCATTAGTATTGTGTTTATAAAAATCCGTTTATTTTTGTATAAATATTTAAGTATGTTGGCAATGATAAAAACACTTCAGGATGTGCTAGTAACGTAGGTTTGTTTGAGTCCCAAAAGGGAGCAATTATTTCCCGCAATTGGACGTCTCACCGATGAACTTCATTACTGAATGGATATATTAGTATAAAGAGGCTAGGCAGACAAGGAGGCAAAGCCCACATTGAGAACCTCCGCTAAAGACGGGAGGGGGGGCAGTAAGGTTTTTGACCAGCTATCTTTATAGGGAATGCAAGTGGTGCGATAGAGGAACGTGGGTGGTCAGAGGTCCGAGAACAAGTGAGGTGTGGGAAGCAGGAGGAAAGTAGTCGGTCTTCTATAGCGACGCTGGGGGCAAGCGCCGGTTAGCCCCTTTTTTCTCTTCATCATGGTCATGCTTAGTGCGCCAAGCGTTCTAGTGAACCTCCATAGTGACTGCCTTCGTGGGGAGTAAGGAGTTCTCGAGTCCTTGCCCGGCTCATGACGAAGCCTTCGCGGTCGTAGGCGATGCCTCCTGGTGTGCCTCTGCCGTCCGTTGTTCTTCGCTGTTTATTGTGTCTTCTGATCTTATTTCGTTGTGATATGTAATGTTGTAATAATAAACATTTCTAATGCTCCTCATCTTCGGAAAAGTCGCCAATTAGGTTTGGATCTGCAGTCTAGGTCAAAATTCCACAATCATAGTCATTCAATCGTCATTTAATCACAATCATCCGGCTCATGCATCGACTCGGTAGAAAGAGCAGCCAAAGTGAAGCAAAACGAAGCTCTTAAAGTGCAGGAGCTGCTAAGCCATATATGTGATCAGAAAACCATGCTGCCCTTTTAATAGAGGCGACCTAAGTAGATAATGCTTTGTTCTTTAGAGTTCAGGACGATCAACCATCAGCAGCTAGCATGACTGCTAACGAAGAGGCCACTGTGGCCTTTATGAAATGTCAGCCTCTACAGGAAGAGGGACGTGCTTCATTTGTAGACGGGTCTGGGGCGATATTGTGCCTAAAGAGCGGAGCTAAATATTATTAGGCTGACCAGAACGTTCTGACGGTTTTTGTGCAACCGCTTTTCGTTCGTTTCTTATTGAATCAATATTCAACTTACTTCGCGTTTTTAAATAACGTCGAATACGAAATTCTTCGCTCTACCTGATGGAATAATTTGGGTTTCACCAGTTGCTTAATAATTGCGTTTCTTCGAAGACTTATAGATTATTATTATGATTTACTTATATTCTGGTAGAGCAGTTGCGAACAACATTTTATTTCAAATTCAAACTAGCGACGATTTGAAGGCCTTCGTGGAAGCTAATACATCGTAAACAGTCCGCGAAATTGCGGAAGGTCTATGTGCTAGTAAACCTGCTGTTACAGTTGATTTGAAACTCCTCGGAAACGCTAAAAAGTTCGAAAAATGAGTGCCCCATGATTTGAGTGGCCGCCAGAAACTGTCGTGTTTCCAAATGCTTCTTCTTCGGAATCAAAACTACCCGCTTTGGACCGAGTCGCCACATGTGATGAAAAATGGGCTCTGCATGATAAATGAAGACGACCAGGATAATGGGTTGATATCGAGGAATCCCCAGGCACTTCCCAAAATTGAAATCCACCAGAAAAAGAGGACGGCAACAGAGTGGTGGTTGGAGGCTGGCGCGATTCACTGCAGCTTTATGGAACCAGGACGAACAGATCACAGCAGAGTGCTATTGTGACGAAGTTGGCGAGATGAACCGAAAACTGCGTGAGCTGCAGCCGGCACTGGTCAGTGTTCCCGTTCTTCTGCAGGGCAACGCTGGCCCACACGCTTAGCAAACCACCATACGAAAATTAAGCGAACTAGGAGTTGAAGATCTGCCTCACCCGCCCGCTCACCAAACCGTTCGCCAATAGGCTACCACCCTTTTAAGCACTTTCAGAAATTTCCCTCTGGTAGAACCCAAATCAGGACCACGTAAAGACAGCCTTTCTAGAAATTGTGTCTCGACCACCCACTTCTGTGGCAGATGTGGTTAATCAACTAGTATCGAATTGATAAAAGCGTGCTGCTTCGAATAGTGTTCATTTCGGCTGAATCCGGTGAGCATGAAGAAAGTTGTGATTGTTTGAAGTGGGCTAGCCAAGATCGTCAGAGCTTAAACGCCAACTTGATATGATGGGGTGCAACTGGCAGCGCGACAGGGGTACACACGCACGCTGCTGGGGCGTGACGTCAGGAGGTACAGCCGCTGTTGTGCGGAGCAGAAACTTTGTTTTGCGTGTCAAAGGTTTCGTAAGGCAGCCCTCTCGGTGAAGCCTGGGGGTTGGGGGTGGGTGAGCAAGTGGGATGAGAGGAAGATCGCACGCCCCCCAGCAGGGAGCAGGTGTACCTCCTGACCGTCCCCAGTGCAAGTGAGGTTTTCTCAATTAACGGGATGGAAGGAATTCGTCAACATTCACGCTTCTGAGCAGGAGCTCAGCTGTAGCAACCAACTTCACTCTGGAGAACACCCTGGAATGGTGTTCATGGCCCTTACAAGCCACCACGATACTGAACGTGCGGCGATGTGTCTTTTGAGAATTGACGATGTCGGAATGCAGGTGCTACAACGTACAGCAGGTGAATTTAGTTGCTCACTTTCTAACGAGAGCCCATTACTCTCTAACAAAAATACCTACAACCATGGTAACTGCGATGAGCATACGTAGCGCTATGGACATGCCACACATGTAACAGATATTATGGTTCTGTGTAGTTGACAAATGTCGTTGTAATCGTTCAAACGGCTGATACCGTTGCAATTCCTAAAATCTGAAAGGCAAATAAATAAATGAATAAATAAAAGACTTCTCAAAAGCCTTGATAGACATGAATCATTCAAATGCGTCGGACTGTCCATGTCCGCATTTTAATAAACCTTGGCAGGGTTTTCAGGCACCGAAACGTAGGCGGAACTAAATACCCATTCACAGTTGATAAGCATTTTGGCTACCAGTTCAACAAGCTGACGTCGCTTTAAAGAGCAAATCAGCAGAGTACATCTAGCTACTTCTGGGCCAACCTTCCATCTTATGCCCTTTTTATCCATGGTAATGGCCAGTTCAGCTTTTGGGAAAACCTTTTTTCAGAAATGTCCCGCTTCACGAGCTCGTTCACCCTTGAAAGACTGCTTTTAAAATTTGCTAAAATACATTGACAGTGCAGGTTGCTGCAGGCATCAATCTGAGTTCTTCGTTCATCCGGAAGGTATGTAGTAGCTTTGAAATACGAACAGGTGACACCATCAACATGAAAGTTTGGGGTCATCCAGTCTTGCAAACGACGCTGCCTCGAAACACCGGAGCACGAACTTCTCTCCTGCACTTGAAATTTGAAATTTTGTTTCATACGGCTCATTCGCTCTAGTCCATGGTTTACTTTTATTTTAAAATTCTTGGATAGGATCCTAAAAAATTAACCTACAGCAAAGAAGAAAATTCCAAAGCGTATTGGGGCAATGTCCTTGTCCTTTATGGTTGGCCACTGTGATATGCTTATGCTCTCGCAAAAATTTCGAATATTCGAATGGTTAGGATTACCAAAAAATTTTCGAGCATTCGAGTTCGAATACATTCGAAAAACACGCTTTTTTCAATACTCGAATTCGAATGGAAAATCAGGCTGCACGATAGAGATGATAGACGACAGCCCAGAAGAGAAGTGGAAGCAATTCGTAACGGATCCCTACCTAGTCAAACATGAGGTTTTATCGACAGAGCTCACATATGTAAGCACTTCGTGCATCGTAGAGATGGGGTGAAGAGCACGTAATAGGATCAAAGAGCTTATGGAAACGTCTAATTTCTTTGTTTGCTGGAAGGCGAAATTTCTCAAAGTACCTGCGTGCTATAAAGCGCTCCTCATGAGGAGCAAACGAAAGGTTTTCAAGACATTTGAAGGCGATTCAATCTGCGCGAGCCATTGTAGGCTTCTACGTCACTTAAAAACGATCATTTTTAGAATTCTTGGCTGACTGACTGTTCAAGAACTTGCATGGAAAAATGCTTTCTCCTTACGGCAGCTAATGACGGACTCACGACGAAGTGTTATATGTAAATCTGTAGCAAAGCTGTCCTCATCACCATTTTCATTAGCGTCTGTCCCGCTTGATGAGTTCTCCCGATCAAATGCTCGATCAGGGTGCACACCAGCCATCTTTAAGTCCAAGTGCAACGTATCTAGCCAACGTTGCTTCGGTCGTCCTCTGGGCCGCTTTCCAGGGATCTCAAGGTTCAGGCCAATCTTACGGACGGTGTCGTCGTTAGCGCGAAGGACATGGCCGTACCATCGAAGACGAGCTTCGCGCAGCTTCTCGGCTATTGGGGCAACACCGAACCTCTGTCGTATGGCGTCGTCGCGAACGCGGTCCAAACGCGTAACACCAACCGTCCACCGTAGCATTTTCGTCTCCATTACACTGAAGCGGCTTTCAACTTCCTTCGTCACGGGCCAGCACTCAGCACCGTACGTCGCTACTGGGCGGACGACTGTTCTATAAACCTTCGATTTGAGGTGCTCAGGTATTGTGCTGTCCCAAAGCACCCCAGTCAATGAGCGCCATTTGGACCAGGCAGCACTCACACGTGCGTTCACCTCCAACTTTTGGCTGCCATCGGACGTGGCTGTTGATCCGAGATACTTGAAAGATGTAACTCGTGAGAGCTCAGTACCATTGATCTTAATAGGTCTGTGCTCAACCACATCCGTCGTCAAGTACTCCGTCTTTTTGACGTTTAGCTTGAGACCGAACAATGCTAAGCGGTCGCACCACGCCTGTGCCTGTCGCTCGAGTTTGGTTTTATCTTCACATGCAAGCATGACGTCGTCAGCATACAGCAACGTCCAAGGTGCCGCCATTTGGAGATCTCGTGATATTGCATTCATCACGACGACGAAGAGCAGTGGGGATAGCGCAGATCCCCCTACAGAGATGGGAAATTCTGTCCAGGTGCTCGCTGGGGCTCGCACTCGACTCCTTGGGCAAGAGTACAGAATGCGCACCCACTCAATCAGCTCTTCAAGAACACCATGTTCTCGCAACACGTACCACATAACATCTCGCGGAACGCGGTCGAAGGCCTTCTCCAAGTCCAGGAAGGCAAAATGCACCGGTTTCTGTTTCTCGTCCTTCTCTAGCAAAAGACGAACAGCGTGAATGGCATCAACAGTGCAACAGCCAGAGACGAAACCACACTGATTCGTGAGAAGCTGGACGACATCTCGGATACGTCCATCGACAACTCGCTCAAAGATTTCCATGGTGTGCGAAAGAAGGCGAATTGGACGATAACTAGCGCAGTCCGCAGGACTGCCCTTCTTCTTCCAAATCGGAATGGTCGTGCTTTGCTGCCAGCTCTCGGGCACTTTCTTCTCAGCAACAACCTGATTGAAAAACTCTGTCAGCCTGTCAGCAGGGCACCAGCCCTTCGACTTCCACAGGTAGGCTGGTCTATCATCGGGACCAGTGGCTTTGTTTGACTTCATCTTCTTCAGAACTGCTTCACTTTCGCTCATTGTGATCTTCTGAACGGGACCGTACAGGAGATGCAAAAGGAAAAGCAGGATGGTCAAATTCAACATTCGAGATTTCCTCGAAGTAGTCGTGCCATCGCTTCATAGCCCTCCTACGATCCATCAGAAGACGTCCGTTGTCGTAGTTAAGAGTGTCGTTAGGTAAAGATAACGCTTACCGACTTGCCAAAGCTCGCTGTCGCCAAGCCGAAGACATCGAGAAGTTCTTTATCATTAACGACGACAACGGACGTCTTGTGATGGATCGTAAGAGAGCTGTGAAGCGATGGCACGACTACTTCGAGGAAATCTCGAATGTTGAATTGTAGCAAAGTTGTCCTGCTCATCTAAAAGCGCGAAATATCATAATATCAATTTTGCTGCCACGAATTTTTTACAATACTAGGGAAAATTATTAGTACAGGTAACTAGGAATAGGACAGCCATGAGGGCCGGTCGCATTTCTTTCTGGTGATTCGCCCAAGTAAGTGGTAGGAATAGATACTTCTTATAGTGGTGAACTTACGAGTATAACTATTCTTCAGGCTATACTATAATGATTAAAAAGTAAACATAACAAGAATCGATCGATGAATAACAGCCAGTCGATCTACACCGCCTCCCTTTTGTGAAGTCATACTGGCGAGGTATCCACGCCAGTCCCACTCCCCATGGACAACTCAGGGCAAAAATCAATAAAACCGATCGAGAACAACAGGTCGAAAAACAAGTCTACGCACCGTGTCACTGTAAAAAAGAAAGGAAAGAATAAGGTCGGTACTAAGCTATAACGTTTTCGGGTGGAACTCTTGTTTCGGAGGAAAAGGTACGTCTTCAATTGGATTTCGGTTGCGTGCTCATAACCATGGAGGAAGACACCGCGATTCACTACACAGGCACTTTGTACCTGTGTATCACTGGTGCTGAACATTTATCACAATGTTGAATACCCCAACGTGCCGCCGGAAAAATGCGCAGAAAGCGTCTGAAAATGGTATAGACGTCAGAATCCCCAAATCTCTACCAATCAGTTGGAATGCAAAAATGCAGCAGCGCAGAACAACCAAACCACTGACTTCTGTCGCCCCAGTCTTTACCCAACTGGGCTCCGACCCACTGGCTGTGTACGCATCGCGGGCATACAAGATCTCCAAACGCGTGCTGCGCCGTGTCCCATTGTGACCCCCTACTTCTTGGGTTTAACGACTTGGCGAAAAATAAGCACATTTTCAAACCAATTGAGGGATGAGGATTCTCCCTAGATGACTCGCTCCCCCCCCCCCTCAGATACGCTTCAGACCCTTCCCTTGTCAGAGTTATCCGATCGGAGTGGAGTCACGTGATTGTGACGGCCGACGGGAAGGCTTCACAACAGGGGAATTTTCTATCAGACAATCACTTTCGATCGATATTGTCAATGTTTTGAACATATCCCGCGTATCGGACTGCAGAAATTCTTCGTGGAAAATAGGTGCCGTTCAGCGTTGTGAGACGTTCTAAAAGTTCTCCCTTGTAACAGAAAGGTTTTTCGCGAAATGAGCAAAGTCGATGAGGCGCTCGGTATCCCGGCACCGAGCCACTATTGAACCAGAGCTTTGATATTCACAGACAGAACCGTTTCGGAGATCCTAAATACCCGAAAAACCTAGCAATCCCTTCAAAATATGCCGATAGACAAATTCTCGTTGGGCATTCGAATGACACTTTTCGAATACTCGATTAATTTTGGCTTCCTTTTTGAAAATTCAATATTTTTTAAATTTTGAACATTCGAGCGTTTTCGAATACCGGAAATTTTCGAGCGTTCGAATTCGATTACATTCGATAAACGCGCTTTTTTCGAGTATTCGAATTCGAATGAAAATCATTCGAATACCTATTGGAATGGGTCATGCGAGCACAAGTACATATAACCGTGACCTGCTGGACAGGTCGAATAGGCGTTGAGATTGCGTCCATACCTCGACGAGCTAGAAAACGTAAAGCTGTCCTTTACACTTCATTAAAGGTGGAAGGTGCTGAAGTGCAACCAGCTCGTGAACCACGAAAGCGACGATCAACGGACGGTCTTCTGAATGAGTGTGGGCGGGTACCCACGTCTACCAGCTAAATTGAGTAGCGTAAAAAGTGGAACTGCTGAGCAGCTGCTAATAGCCGTTAAGGCGAGGGAATTGTCGGCACAATTAGGGAGCTTACGGCGAAGAAAGCACGGAGGCGTTGTTGCTTTTCCGAGCCTTCATATTCTTCGACTCAACCGGCGATAGGCTCTTGCCGTCCGGGATAACACCGCCGAAAGTATTCTCTATTTAATCGCTCTCAACATTTAGGGGTCAATGAACATCTTGACGAGAAGGAAAATCAGAAAGATTCTATTGCTACATAGTCTAGTTTCCCTGGCTATAAATGAGGGACTCTGGGGTGTCGATGTTTTGGGACACGAGGTTCAAACGTCCGCGTGCAAGGCCCTTGAGACGTCCTGGATATACCCCAGGGACACCAAGATCAAAACAGCGAACAGTACTGTATATAACACGATATTCAGGCGGTCCCATAGACTCGCTTGAATGAGGGCCTTTACCGTGCTGTATCCTAGTCTGCAGTACTCCGTGTTGCTTCTACTGGTCCTCTACTAGTGGCCCACAGTCAGGTACAACACTTGGACTGTCTCTCTGTTGGTGACGCTCTCAAATATTTCTCTTTCGACTTTGCGGGTTAACACGACATTTCTTTCGGTAGCTCCCAATTGGTTTGACACGTTTCAGGCTCCGAAGAGGGGGATCTCGCCGAAGCGTTTGCCAGTAATTTCGTATACCAAACTCAGAGCTCCAGATGTTAGCTTTCTTAATTTTTCCGAGTTCTCGCTTGATTTCTAGGTTACTGCACTTTTTCTACGCCGATAACAGCAGTTCGGGAGAGTCTTCATGTCATAAATGCTATTTAACATATGAAAGCTTGAAGACCAGATGTATCCTAGTGAGGAGAGACTCTTCAATTCCTTTTCACAAGGACGGCAAAATTGAAAATGCACTGTTTACAAGGTCTACATACACTCTGAACTGTCCTGCAAAAGGACCTTCTCATTCATTGTTCCCCTAGAGATACATCACCCTTAAAGCAGCGCACCGCCCTAACTAGCACAGATCCTGAAGATTCTCCTAAACTCTCAGGAGCTCCAGCTGAAATTCGAGATGGAGAAATATCTCGATTCTCGTATCACGGCTTGAGCCACCGTGCCTAAGCTTTCGGTCAAACACGTAGAAATCGGCGAGAAAAATGAATGCCGTCGTTCCATTTGAAAAGCACATGACTGACTTCCCACCTAAAATCTTCCAAAAATTCATACCCAAGCAAGCGTGGAGAGCGTAGGGCTAGAAAAATGAATCGAACATATATTGGGAAGCATCCTCGAGTAGGAAAGTGCAAAACGCTGTCCTGTAGTGATTTACCTTTCCGTTATAGAGCAGTCTGAGTATACTGCTTCTTTCCCTACGGGATAGAACCAAGAAGTCAACTATGCTGGAGCTTTGCAAAAAAGCGAAAATTGCCTGACTCGTTCCTCCTGTATTTTTGCTGCTACCTCGATCAGGCTGTTAAAATTAATTCTAGTAATATGCCAAATAGAGCAGTATGACATTCATCCACTTGTTTTATTAATTCTTTGGATGTTGCTAAGACGAGGGTAGGCGTGGTAGGCGAGTCGGGAGTGTTACCAACACAACGACCCGGAGCGATGAGGGGCTTGGTTGGCCTGGGCGATACTCGACTCCTTCGGATAGGATAGAAACCTACTAGCAAACTTAAGTCCTGCCCAACATGCGAAGTGGCTTAAGAAAAAATTGGCAGAAAAAGATAAATGGAATATAACCGCGTCGTAAGATCTGGACGACATTTCTGAAATAAAATAACGCCGACAAACATCCATTGCTGTGAAGGTCACCTAAAATTACATAGAAGTAAGACGCATGGTGGAACACAAGATCCAAGTATTCCACATAGTTCTGTTGTGTCCTTGTCATAGGGTTCTTGTGAATGTTCTGTTTGTCTCCTTCCGCACACAATCTGGGAGGTCTGAATCGAGCGCCGTAAGCAATAACTTCTGATAGGCAACAGATTAGAGGAACCAAAGAACAGATTCGCCACCACAAGCGGAATATCGAACAGCTTCTGAGCTCGAGCTGAGGGAATTGTACTGTACGAGCGGTCAATTATCTGAAGGGCTGCTAGCCTCAGCGCTGCAAGCTCGACGGGACATCGATTGTCGCCTTACCAGCCTCAACCATCGCCATTATGTATGTACCTACCATTCACCTACGGGGATAAAGAGACCGTCCATCGCGGTGGAATTTTCCACGGTCGAGTTCGTAATGCCAATATGCAGGAGGTAGACATGCCGGAAGATTTTCCTAGACACAATTGACTATGGAGTGTAACTCGGGCTAAGTCCGTTCACCCTAAACGGGTGTCTATGAAAGGCTTGAAGGAGTGGTCCTGAGAAGCTTTAAATACTGCGTAACATTATCGTTATTAAAGAAGTTGGCTTTTTGATATCAGCGCAATTACGATTTGTAATGCAGTTGACAGAGAAGGCAACGAAGGAAGAATAAGATGGAGTTAAGCCATAGCTTAACAGCAATCTGTTCAAGACATCTTCGTGTGGAAGTTTTGCTAGACAACAAATCAGCCGAAACTTTGTCGTGGTAACATGAGTGGAGGCACGAACTTCGTCTTATGGTCCACAAAGTGCAAAGTCGACAAGCTTTCTGCATGGATCGTTCGCAACTTTGACACGAATGTATTCGAACTGTTCTATCCCAGCTGACAAACTATCGGAGGAAACAGTGATACATATGGTCGCGAAGACATCGGAATATGTAGCTCCTAGTGACCACCTAGAATTGAGCAACTGAAAAAGACCATGCCCCAGCTGCATAGGCAGCACTGGGCGGTGCGTGGGAATCAGAAAAAGGGCGGGGTCGACAAGCTTAGGTGTCGATCACATCTAGACGAGCCGCGAAAAGTAGACCAGATGAGCACTAGTGAGATCATCTGAGTGACAACGAAGCTCTGTGTGGAGCCGTTCAGGCTAAGCCGTACGCCTCCATGAACCGCAGAGATTAACCGACTTTAGCCGCTTCGACGCCTTCTGTGGACACATTGCACTTTTCTTTCGGTTTCTACGTAGGCATGCAACACCGCAGCCACAGCATAGTAATCGTAGCATTAACTTGTTGAGGTGTCCTCTTGTTTTTGTTGAGAGACTGATGGTGACATCTCCCTTCCTTATAATTTGCAACGGTGCTAATTGCGCCTGTAACACTGTCAGAATTTCGCAATTATTTTAAGTTAATTAGTGGGAACGCTGTTTAATGAAATTCAATAAATCGCGTCTAAATAAACTCGTCAGCACGAAGAGAGAGGCATAATTATGTGATAGGGAGAGTATAACAAAATATTCCGGAACTTTAACCAATTAGTTGTTCAGTGAAGCCACACATGTAGGTGGAACTATGTTTCAAACATGGCGCATAAAAATGAGTAATGAACAAGAGACAAATATTTATTTATTTATTTATTTATTTATCTGCACTCTGAAATATGTGATAATGATTGTGATCAAAAGGTTGGTTACGAGGATCTTGTGGAGAACAAAGATGCCGATGTTAAAGGAACGATGAGCACGTAAGTGTTATTGTTGCTATAATGTTTAGAATCTGGGAAGCCCAACCCTTATTTAGGGACAGATCGAGGACAATTGTGCAAACACAAGGTTAAATAAAGGCTTTGCAAGGGTTAAATAAGGGTTTTTTTACACTGCAGGAGGCAACAATATTGCTTTTTCAAAATAAACTTATGACTCTTTGTTTGCATGTATGTTTCTAAATAACCTGCTACAAAAATATTATTTTTGAATGTTTTGGAGTACGCTTATTGCCAGTTATATCGCGGCAAGAACTTAGTTTTTTTTTTTCAACATACCATTTTCAGGACAAATTGGACACTCTTCTAAACAAGCCTAACACCTTTGAAATCAAATTGAACATCTTCCAAATCAAAGCTTTTCCCAAATTACACTAGAGATGCTCCAAAAAAATTGGATATTTTTTTGTTCAAGAAAATTTGTGTGACCTTTTCGCAGTTTCAATTCCCATGCAGAACAAGTGTACACATTGTTTGAAATTCTATAAAGATATAATTTTTCAAGTAAAAATAGTAGCTTAAAGTTTGTTTTAAAGCCCAGCAAGGCGACCATTTCTAAGTGCCCAATGAAGAGACTGCCCCACGCCCTTCTTCAAGACGCCACGATTTGAACTTAACTGATCGTAAAAAATTCTGTTTGCATAGTATTTCAAACCTGTAAACGATAGAACAAAAAGAATTGTAAAGAATACACATATCCTCACTTTGATGCTATGTGCAAGCAGCATTTACTCTATCAATCAAATAAACATCACGACGAGCTTTTCGAGTGCATGGCACGATCTTATCCTTCACTGTACTAATTGGTTTCTGCCCTGTTGCGCTTTAAAGCAAAAATTAATATATTATTTTTTCTAGCAAACAAATAAATCATAAATTATAGCACTCATTCGAGCAGCTGAACTTTAGAAAATCAGAGGAGGTTATGCAGGTTATGCTGTTATTTTCCTTCAACAAAAAGTCATTCTAACTATCAATCCTAGAGAGTCTGTTGTTTATTCTGTACAGAAGTTATTTCGATTTAGAAGAGTTCGTTTTAATTTCAGAATTCCAGGCCTATGATACACTAGCACCAGGGATGAGCGGATTAACCGTTATCCGTTATCCGTTATCCGGTTTCCGGTTTCCGGTTTCCGGTTTCCGGTGGGTTTTTGCCTATCCGTTTTGTTGTTCGTTATCCGGCGATTTTTCGTCGAATAACGAACAACAAAATGTGGCTAACTTCTGATTACTTAGTTGAATATAAAGACAAATTAAAAGATCGTATTGTGTTTTCCCACTGGAAGTCGGAATACGCCTGCAATGCCATGTTGGTGCCTTCTCAGAGTTCTCAATGCTATAATTAGACTGAACTATCTCATTGCTCATAGCGCGTTTTGAAATGCTGAACACTGCCTTGCTCATTTCCATTTGTGGAGTTTTCACCAAAATTCCTTCTAGCACAACGTACGATCTGGAAAAAACCAGTCGATCAGTGGAGAGAAGGACAAACGTCCATACGAATCACTTCGTTTTAAGAATATGTCAGATACTCCGCACCTACATGACCATTTAGCGCTTTTTGAAACTATGTTTGGCACTAGCAGCAATTTACAATTCACCCTTTCCAAAGCAATAGAGAGGAAAATTTTATTTGATCTGGGCGAGAATTACTTTTAAATTTAATTGGAGAGTAAACAAAAAGCGATTCTTTTTAACGACTGTCCCACACAAGCCCAGAAATTCCCGTGGGATCTATCTATAGTGACTTCATTGCAGCTGACAAACGTAAATAAAGGAATAAGACGACGGTAGTGCCAGATGCGACACGCATTCTACTCTTGCGTGATATGCTGGAGGCACTTTGAATGCATATTTGGCCAGTACAATGACTAGCGGTGGTCAGTCGATGGACAATTCAGTGTATTATCCTGCCCGGACAGACCCTGGTACCAATACATCAAGTCCGAAAGGATGGAAGACTTGGTTGACCTGGAGGGCAAATCCGAACCAAGAACCTTGAGTCGCAGAGTATGCGACAGGCAGCTCTTTTGACTGCACTACCACGTGCGTTGAAGAAAAAACACCAATAAGAATGTTAAAAGTGGCTTATTTGACATGAGACATAGACAGTGTTACAATTACCAACCTAACATTAGAGAAAGAATGGCTTAAAGTAGTTTCAGTTTTTGTTTGTTGTTTGTTTGTTATCCGTTTTTCCGTTATCCGGCCATTTTTGTTAAAATTATCCGTTATCCGTTATTCGGGTTTCAAAATGTTGTTATCCGCTCATCCCTGACTAGCACGTCGTGCCGGCGACGGGTTGCTGAGTGGGCCAGGGGAATAGAACGCCTTCGCCCACATTCCACTGCAGCACGTGGAACTGCGCCGCAGCGGCACGCAGAGGCAGTGAGGAATGCCCGAGCTCATTTGGGCGCTGCCGGCAGCACTACGGCTGTGGAAGTGTGGACACCCCGTCACTACCGCTTCTGCTGCCGCAGTGCGACTCCGCCCTTCCACGTTGCGCCTCAGCGCGGCTGCCGCACCGCCGCTGCGGAGTATGCATGCGGCTGTAGCTACTCGACGCTGTTGTCGGACCTGTCGCCGGCGCGAAGCCGTAGTACACCGGGAGTGGCCTTAAGCTATGTAGCTTATAAAAGTGCCCAATTTGACGTGAAAAGTGTCCAATTTGACGTCAAAATGGT
Organism: Heligmosomoides polygyrus polygyrus; assembly: GCA_947396885.1. NCBI lineage: Eukaryota > Metazoa > Nematoda > Chromadorea > Rhabditida > Heligmosomidae > Heligmosomoides > Heligmosomoides polygyrus. The sequence continues at coordinate 75,960,503 of OX377203.1, read as the reverse complement.
GTATATATATAAACTAAAAAACTTAAACTCTACAGAAACTGCGACGCTTGCAGTCCTTAATGACTGGGCGAGTACGCTAGACCGCAAAATTAACATAGATGTTGTATATTTCGATTTTACTAAGGCATTTGACAAGGTTCCCTTTGATCTTCTACTTTCTAAGCTACACAGAATAGGCTTGCATCCTAAATTAGTTAACTGGATAAAAAGTTATATAACAGGAAGGTCCTTTCAAGTCAGAATTAATGACTTATTATCCGAATCATATCCAGTTACAAGTGGAGTGCCGCAAGGTGGAGTTTTGTCTCCTATTCTTTTCATCGTCTATACTTCTGAAATACCAGAATTAATTCAAAGTATAACGTGTCTTGTAAAATGTTTGCGGACGATATAAAGATCTACAAAAGTGATGAAAAGACTGAAGATTGCATTGCACTCCAATCTGCTATTAACGTTATTGCTGAATGGTCGCCGACATGGAAACTTCCACTCTCTTCACCTAAAACGAAGCTGCTCCATCTTGGAAGCTCTGAAAATAGGCACACTTATTACCTTGAAGGGTTCCAACTCAGCAGCACGGATATCGTTCGGGATCTTGGTTTTCTTATTGACCCCAAGTTCTCGTTTAATACTCACTGTGATGATGTATCCAGTAAGGCTAATAGAACTATCTACAACATATTCAAGTCCTTGAGCACCACATCACATCAAACATCCAGTTTCAGTGTATAAGTCCTATGTACAGCCACAACATGAGCAAGGTACAACCGTATTTAATTCGTCTTCGAGTCGCAATATAATGAAACTTGAAGCAGTTCAGAACAACTTCACTAGAAAGTTGTGGATAAGGCTTCATGGGTATGAGTACTCCAGCATACCGCCTACTTCTGTACGAAATAAAATATTTGATATCTCATCGCTTGCTATTCGAAGAAAACGGTATGACCTCATCGTGATCTACAAACACAGTTCTACACGATCTTACCTTCTACCACTCGAGGTACGCAGGCGAAGCTTCACTTTCAAAGATCTAGGACTTCTCTGCATGCCACGTTCTTTACACAAAGGGCTGGTTCCCAACTCATCAAATTATCGAAAACATCTCCCATTCCTAACTCCTTGAGTAAATTTAAAAGGCTTCTAGACAGTCATTTCAGAAGCGCTTAATTGCTTACCCTTTTATGATTGTAAAAATCTATGTTCGATCAATCTTCTTGTTCACAACATTCTCTTTTTGAGATTTTTTGTGACGACAGTGCAGGTTGCTGCAGGCATCAATCTGAGTTCTTCGTTCATCCGGAAGGTATGTAGTAGCTTTGAAATACGAACAGGTGACACCATCAACATGAAAGTTTGGGGTCATCCAGTCTTGCAAACGACGCTGCCTCGAAACACCGGAGCACGAACTTCTCTCCTGCACTTGAAATTTGAAATTTTGTTTCATACGGCTCATTCGCTCTAGTCCATGGTTTACTTTTATTTTAAAATTCTTGGATAGGATCCTAAAAAATTAACCTACAGCAAAGAAGAAAATTCCAAAGCGTATTGGGGCAATGTCCTTGTCCTTTATGGTTGGCCACTGTGATATGCTTATGCTCTCGCAAAAATTTCGAATATTCGAATGGTTAGGATTACCAAAAAATTTTCGAGCATTCGAGTTCGAATACATTCGAAAAACACGCTTTTTTCAATACTCGAATTCGAATGGAAAATCAGGCTGCACGATAGAGATGATAGACGACAGCCCAGAAGAGAAGTGGAAGCAATTCGTAACGGATCCCTACCTAGTCAAACATGAGGTTTTATCGACAGAGCTCACATATGTAAGCACTTCGTGCATCGTAGAGATGGGGTGAAGAGCACGTAATAGGATCAAAGAGCTTATGGAAACGTCTAATTTCTTTGTTTGCTGGAAGGCGAAATTTCTCAAAGTACCTGCGTGCTATAAAGCGCTCCTCATGAGGAGCAAACGAAAGGTTTTCAAGACATTTGAAGGCGATTCAATCTGCGCGAGCCATTGTAGGCTTCTACGTCACTTAAAAACGATCATTTTTAGAATTCTTGGCTGACTGACTGTTCAAGAACTTGCATGGAAAAATGCTTTCTCCTTACGGCAGCTAATGACGGACTCACGACGAAGTGTTATATGTAAATCTGTAGCAAAGCTGTCCTCATCACCATTTTCATTAGCGTCTGTCCCGCTTGATGAGTTCTCCCGATCAAATGCTCGATCAGGGTGCACACCAGCCATCTTTAAGTCCAAGTGCAACGTATCTAGCCAACGTTGCTTCGGTCGTCCTCTGGGCCGCTTTCCAGGGATCTCAAGGTTCAGGCCAATCTTACGGACGGTGTCGTCGTTAGCGCGAAGGACATGGCCGTACCATCGAAGACGAGCTTCGCGCAGCTTCTCGGCTATTGGGGCAACACCGAACCTCTGTCGTATGGCGTCGTCGCGAACGCGGTCCAAACGCGTAACACCAACCGTCCACCGTAGCATTTTCGTCTCCATTACACTGAAGCGGCTTTCAACTTCCTTCGTCACGGGCCAGCACTCAGCACCGTACGTCGCTACTGGGCGGACGACTGTTCTATAAACCTTCGATTTGAGGTGCTCAGGTATTGTGCTGTCCCAAAGCACCCCAGTCAATGAGCGCCATTTGGACCAGGCAGCACTCACACGTGCGTTCACCTCCAACTTTTGGCTGCCATCGGACGTGGCTGTTGATCCGAGATACTTGAAAGATGTAACTCGTGAGAGCTCAGTACCATTGATCTTAATAGGTCTGTGCTCAACCACATCCGTCGTCAAGTACTCCGTCTTTTTGACGTTTAGCTTGAGACCGAACAATGCTAAGCGGTCGCACCACGCCTGTGCCTGTCGCTCGAGTTTGGTTTTATCTTCACATGCAAGCATGACGTCGTCAGCATACAGCAACGTCCAAGGTGCCGCCATTTGGAGATCTCGTGATATTGCATTCATCACGACGACGAAGAGCAGTGGGGATAGCGCAGATCCCCCTACAGAGATGGGAAATTCTGTCCAGGTGCTCGCTGGGGCTCGCACTCGACTCCTTGGGCAAGAGTACAGAATGCGCACCCACTCAATCAGCTCTTCAAGAACACCATGTTCTCGCAACACGTACCACATAACATCTCGCGGAACGCGGTCGAAGGCCTTCTCCAAGTCCAGGAAGGCAAAATGCACCGGTTTCTGTTTCTCGTCCTTCTCTAGCAAAAGACGAACAGCGTGAATGGCATCAACAGTGCAACAGCCAGAGACGAAACCACACTGATTCGTGAGAAGCTGGACGACATCTCGGATACGTCCATCGACAACTCGCTCAAAGATTTCCATGGTGTGCGAAAGAAGGCGAATTGGACGATAACTAGCGCAGTCCGCAGGACTGCCCTTCTTCTTCCAAATCGGAATGGTCGTGCTTTGCTGCCAGCTCTCGGGCACTTTCTTCTCAGCAACAACCTGATTGAAAAACTCTGTCAGCCTGTCAGCAGGGCACCAGCCCTTCGACTTCCACAGGTAGGCTGGTCTATCATCGGGACCAGTGGCTTTGTTTGACTTCATCTTCTTCAGAACTGCTTCACTTTCGCTCATTGTGATCTTCTGAACGGGACCGTACAGGAGATGCAAAAGGAAAAGCAGGATGGTCAAATTCAACATTCGAGATTTCCTCGAAGTAGTCGTGCCATCGCTTCATAGCCCTCCTACGATCCATCAGAAGACGTCCGTTGTCGTAGTTAAGAGTGTCGTTAGGTAAAGATAACGCTTACCGACTTGCCAAAGCTCGCTGTCGCCAAGCCGAAGACATCGAGAAGTTCTTTATCATTAACGACGACAACGGACGTCTTGTGATGGATCGTAAGAGAGCTGTGAAGCGATGGCACGACTACTTCGAGGAAATCTCGAATGTTGAATTGTAGCAAAGTTGTCCTGCTCATCTAAAAGCGCGAAATATCATAATATCAATTTTGCTGCCACGAATTTTTTACAATACTAGGGAAAATTATTAGTACAGGTAACTAGGAATAGGACAGCCATGAGGGCCGGTCGCATTTCTTTCTGGTGATTCGCCCAAGTAAGTGGTAGGAATAGATACTTCTTATAGTGGTGAACTTACGAGTATAACTATTCTTCAGGCTATACTATAATGATTAAAAAGTAAACATAACAAGAATCGATCGATGAATAACAGCCAGTCGATCTACACCGCCTCCCTTTTGTGAAGTCATACTGGCGAGGTATCCACGCCAGTCCCACTCCCCATGGACAACTCAGGGCAAAAATCAATAAAACCGATCGAGAACAACAGGTCGAAAAACAAGTCTACGCACCGTGTCACTGTAAAAAAGAAAGGAAAGAATAAGGTCGGTACTAAGCTATAACGTTTTCGGGTGGAACTCTTGTTTCGGAGGAAAAGGTACGTCTTCAATTGGATTTCGGTTGCGTGCTCATAACCATGGAGGAAGACACCGCGATTCACTACACAGGCACTTTGTACCTGTGTATCACTGGTGCTGAACATTTATCACAATGTTGAATACCCCAACGTGCCGCCGGAAAAATGCGCAGAAAGCGTCTGAAAATGGTATAGACGTCAGAATCCCCAAATCTCTACCAATCAGTTGGAATGCAAAAATGCAGCAGCGCAGAACAACCAAACCACTGACTTCTGTCGCCCCAGTCTTTACCCAACTGGGCTCCGACCCACTGGCTGTGTACGCATCGCGGGCATACAAGATCTCCAAACGCGTGCTGCGCCGTGTCCCATTGTGACCCCCTACTTCTTGGGTTTAACGACTTGGCGAAAAATAAGCACATTTTCAAACCAATTGAGGGATGAGGATTCTCCCTAGATGACTCGCTCCCCCCCCCCCTCAGATACGCTTCAGACCCTTCCCTTGTCAGAGTTATCCGATCGGAGTGGAGTCACGTGATTGTGACGGCCGACGGGAAGGCTTCACAACAGGGGAATTTTCTATCAGACAATCACTTTCGATCGATATTGTCAATGTTTTGAACATATCCCGCGTATCGGACTGCAGAAATTCTTCGTGGAAAATAGGTGCCGTTCAGCGTTGTGAGACGTTCTAAAAGTTCTCCCTTGTAACAGAAAGGTTTTTCGCGAAATGAGCAAAGTCGATGAGGCGCTCGGTATCCCGGCACCGAGCCACTATTGAACCAGAGCTTTGATATTCACAGACAGAACCGTTTCGGAGATCCTAAATACCCGAAAAACCTAGCAATCCCTTCAAAATATGCCGATAGACAAATTCTCGTTGGGCATTCGAATGACACTTTTCGAATACTCGATTAATTTTGGCTTCCTTTTTGAAAATTCAATATTTTTTAAATTTTGAACATTCGAGCGTTTTCGAATACCGGAAATTTTCGAGCGTTCGAATTCGATTACATTCGATAAACGCGCTTTTTTCGAGTATTCGAATTCGAATGAAAATCATTCGAATACCTATTGGAATGGGTCATGCGAGCACAAGTACATATAACCGTGACCTGCTGGACAGGTCGAATAGGCGTTGAGATTGCGTCCATACCTCGACGAGCTAGAAAACGTAAAGCTGTCCTTTACACTTCATTAAAGGTGGAAGGTGCTGAAGTGCAACCAGCTCGTGAACCACGAAAGCGACGATCAACGGACGGTCTTCTGAATGAGTGTGGGCGGGTACCCACGTCTACCAGCTAAATTGAGTAGCGTAAAAAGTGGAACTGCTGAGCAGCTGCTAATAGCCGTTAAGGCGAGGGAATTGTCGGCACAATTAGGGAGCTTACGGCGAAGAAAGCACGGAGGCGTTGTTGCTTTTCCGAGCCTTCATATTCTTCGACTCAACCGGCGATAGGCTCTTGCCGTCCGGGATAACACCGCCGAAAGTATTCTCTATTTAATCGCTCTCAACATTTAGGGGTCAATGAACATCTTGACGAGAAGGAAAATCAGAAAGATTCTATTGCTACATAGTCTAGTTTCCCTGGCTATAAATGAGGGACTCTGGGGTGTCGATGTTTTGGGACACGAGGTTCAAACGTCCGCGTGCAAGGCCCTTGAGACGTCCTGGATATACCCCAGGGACACCAAGATCAAAACAGCGAACAGTACTGTATATAACACGATATTCAGGCGGTCCCATAGACTCGCTTGAATGAGGGCCTTTACCGTGCTGTATCCTAGTCTGCAGTACTCCGTGTTGCTTCTACTGGTCCTCTACTAGTGGCCCACAGTCAGGTACAACACTTGGACTGTCTCTCTGTTGGTGACGCTCTCAAATATTTCTCTTTCGACTTTGCGGGTTAACACGACATTTCTTTCGGTAGCTCCCAATTGGTTTGACACGTTTCAGGCTCCGAAGAGGGGGATCTCGCCGAAGCGTTTGCCAGTAATTTCGTATACCAAACTCAGAGCTCCAGATGTTAGCTTTCTTAATTTTTCCGAGTTCTCGCTTGATTTCTAGGTTACTGCACTTTTTCTACGCCGATAACAGCAGTTCGGGAGAGTCTTCATGTCATAAATGCTATTTAACATATGAAAGCTTGAAGACCAGATGTATCCTAGTGAGGAGAGACTCTTCAATTCCTTTTCACAAGGACGGCAAAATTGAAAATGCACTGTTTACAAGGTCTACATACACTCTGAACTGTCCTGCAAAAGGACCTTCTCATTCATTGTTCCCCTAGAGATACATCACCCTTAAAGCAGCGCACCGCCCTAACTAGCACAGATCCTGAAGATTCTCCTAAACTCTCAGGAGCTCCAGCTGAAATTCGAGATGGAGAAATATCTCGATTCTCGTATCACGGCTTGAGCCACCGTGCCTAAGCTTTCGGTCAAACACGTAGAAATCGGCGAGAAAAATGAATGCCGTCGTTCCATTTGAAAAGCACATGACTGACTTCCCACCTAAAATCTTCCAAAAATTCATACCCAAGCAAGCGTGGAGAGCGTAGGGCTAGAAAAATGAATCGAACATATATTGGGAAGCATCCTCGAGTAGGAAAGTGCAAAACGCTGTCCTGTAGTGATTTACCTTTCCGTTATAGAGCAGTCTGAGTATACTGCTTCTTTCCCTACGGGATAGAACCAAGAAGTCAACTATGCTGGAGCTTTGCAAAAAAGCGAAAATTGCCTGACTCGTTCCTCCTGTATTTTTGCTGCTACCTCGATCAGGCTGTTAAAATTAATTCTAGTAATATGCCAAATAGAGCAGTATGACATTCATCCACTTGTTTTATTAATTCTTTGGATGTTGCTAAGACGAGGGTAGGCGTGGTAGGCGAGTCGGGAGTGTTACCAACACAACGACCCGGAGCGATGAGGGGCTTGGTTGGCCTGGGCGATACTCGACTCCTTCGGATAGGATAGAAACCTACTAGCAAACTTAAGTCCTGCCCAACATGCGAAGTGGCTTAAGAAAAAATTGGCAGAAAAAGATAAATGGAATATAACCGCGTCGTAAGATCTGGACGACATTTCTGAAATAAAATAACGCCGACAAACATCCATTGCTGTGAAGGTCACCTAAAATTACATAGAAGTAAGACGCATGGTGGAACACAAGATCCAAGTATTCCACATAGTTCTGTTGTGTCCTTGTCATAGGGTTCTTGTGAATGTTCTGTTTGTCTCCTTCCGCACACAATCTGGGAGGTCTGAATCGAGCGCCGTAAGCAATAACTTCTGATAGGCAACAGATTAGAGGAACCAAAGAACAGATTCGCCACCACAAGCGGAATATCGAACAGCTTCTGAGCTCGAGCTGAGGGAATTGTACTGTACGAGCGGTCAATTATCTGAAGGGCTGCTAGCCTCAGCGCTGCAAGCTCGACGGGACATCGATTGTCGCCTTACCAGCCTCAACCATCGCCATTATGTATGTACCTACCATTCACCTACGGGGATAAAGAGACCGTCCATCGCGGTGGAATTTTCCACGGTCGAGTTCGTAATGCCAATATGCAGGAGGTAGACATGCCGGAAGATTTTCCTAGACACAATTGACTATGGAGTGTAACTCGGGCTAAGTCCGTTCACCCTAAACGGGTGTCTATGAAAGGCTTGAAGGAGTGGTCCTGAGAAGCTTTAAATACTGCGTAACATTATCGTTATTAAAGAAGTTGGCTTTTTGATATCAGCGCAATTACGATTTGTAATGCAGTTGACAGAGAAGGCAACGAAGGAAGAATAAGATGGAGTTAAGCCATAGCTTAACAGCAATCTGTTCAAGACATCTTCGTGTGGAAGTTTTGCTAGACAACAAATCAGCCGAAACTTTGTCGTGGTAACATGAGTGGAGGCACGAACTTCGTCTTATGGTCCACAAAGTGCAAAGTCGACAAGCTTTCTGCATGGATCGTTCGCAACTTTGACACGAATGTATTCGAACTGTTCTATCCCAGCTGACAAACTATCGGAGGAAACAGTGATACATATGGTCGCGAAGACATCGGAATATGTAGCTCCTAGTGACCACCTAGAATTGAGCAACTGAAAAAGACCATGCCCCAGCTGCATAGGCAGCACTGGGCGGTGCGTGGGAATCAGAAAAAGGGCGGGGTCGACAAGCTTAGGTGTCGATCACATCTAGACGAGCCGCGAAAAGTAGACCAGATGAGCACTAGTGAGATCATCTGAGTGACAACGAAGCTCTGTGTGGAGCCGTTCAGGCTAAGCCGTACGCCTCCATGAACCGCAGAGATTAACCGACTTTAGCCGCTTCGACGCCTTCTGTGGACACATTGCACTTTTCTTTCGGTTTCTACGTAGGCATGCAACACCGCAGCCACAGCATAGTAATCGTAGCATTAACTTGTTGAGGTGTCCTCTTGTTTTTGTTGAGAGACTGATGGTGACATCTCCCTTCCTTATAATTTGCAACGGTGCTAATTGCGCCTGTAACACTGTCAGAATTTCGCAATTATTTTAAGTTAATTAGTGGGAACGCTGTTTAATGAAATTCAATAAATCGCGTCTAAATAAACTCGTCAGCACGAAGAGAGAGGCATAATTATGTGATAGGGAGAGTATAACAAAATATTCCGGAACTTTAACCAATTAGTTGTTCAGTGAAGCCACACATGTAGGTGGAACTATGTTTCAAACATGGCGCATAAAAATGAGTAATGAACAAGAGACAAATATTTATTTATTTATTTATTTATTTATCTGCACTCTGAAATATGTGATAATGATTGTGATCAAAAGGTTGGTTACGAGGATCTTGTGGAGAACAAAGATGCCGATGTTAAAGGAACGATGAGCACGTAAGTGTTATTGTTGCTATAATGTTTAGAATCTGGGAAGCCCAACCCTTATTTAGGGACAGATCGAGGACAATTGTGCAAACACAAGGTTAAATAAAGGCTTTGCAAGGGTTAAATAAGGGTTTTTTTACACTGCAGGAGGCAACAATATTGCTTTTTCAAAATAAACTTATGACTCTTTGTTTGCATGTATGTTTCTAAATAACCTGCTACAAAAATATTATTTTTGAATGTTTTGGAGTACGCTTATTGCCAGTTATATCGCGGCAAGAACTTAGTTTTTTTTTTTCAACATACCATTTTCAGGACAAATTGGACACTCTTCTAAACAAGCCTAACACCTTTGAAATCAAATTGAACATCTTCCAAATCAAAGCTTTTCCCAAATTACACTAGAGATGCTCCAAAAAAATTGGATATTTTTTTGTTCAAGAAAATTTGTGTGACCTTTTCGCAGTTTCAATTCCCATGCAGAACAAGTGTACACATTGTTTGAAATTCTATAAAGATATAATTTTTCAAGTAAAAATAGTAGCTTAAAGTTTGTTTTAAAGCCCAGCAAGGCGACCATTTCTAAGTGCCCAATGAAGAGACTGCCCCACGCCCTTCTTCAAGACGCCACGATTTGAACTTAACTGATCGTAAAAAATTCTGTTTGCATAGTATTTCAAACCTGTAAACGATAGAACAAAAAGAATTGTAAAGAATACACATATCCTCACTTTGATGCTATGTGCAAGCAGCATTTACTCTATCAATCAAATAAACATCACGACGAGCTTTTCGAGTGCATGGCACGATCTTATCCTTCACTGTACTAATTGGTTTCTGCCCTGTTGCGCTTTAAAGCAAAAATTAATATATTATTTTTTCTAGCAAACAAATAAATCATAAATTATAGCACTCATTCGAGCAGCTGAACTTTAGAAAATCAGAGGAGGTTATGCAGGTTATGCTGTTATTTTCCTTCAACAAAAAGTCATTCTAACTATCAATCCTAGAGAGTCTGTTGTTTATTCTGTACAGAAGTTATTTCGATTTAGAAGAGTTCGTTTTAATTTCAGAATTCCAGGCCTATGATACACTAGCACCAGGGATGAGCGGATTAACCGTTATCCGTTATCCGTTATCCGGTTTCCGGTTTCCGGTTTCCGGTTTCCGGTGGGTTTTTGCCTATCCGTTTTGTTGTTCGTTATCCGGCGATTTTTCGTCGAATAACGAACAACAAAATGTGGCTAACTTCTGATTACTTAGTTGAATATAAAGACAAATTAAAAGATCGTATTGTGTTTTCCCACTGGAAGTCGGAATACGCCTGCAATGCCATGTTGGTGCCTTCTCAGAGTTCTCAATGCTATAATTAGACTGAACTATCTCATTGCTCATAGCGCGTTTTGAAATGCTGAACACTGCCTTGCTCATTTCCATTTGTGGAGTTTTCACCAAAATTCCTTCTAGCACAACGTACGATCTGGAAAAAACCAGTCGATCAGTGGAGAGAAGGACAAACGTCCATACGAATCACTTCGTTTTAAGAATATGTCAGATACTCCGCACCTACATGACCATTTAGCGCTTTTTGAAACTATGTTTGGCACTAGCAGCAATTTACAATTCACCCTTTCCAAAGCAATAGAGAGGAAAATTTTATTTGATCTGGGCGAGAATTACTTTTAAATTTAATTGGAGAGTAAACAAAAAGCGATTCTTTTTAACGACTGTCCCACACAAGCCCAGAAATTCCCGTGGGATCTATCTATAGTGACTTCATTGCAGCTGACAAACGTAAATAAAGGAATAAGACGACGGTAGTGCCAGATGCGACACGCATTCTACTCTTGCGTGATATGCTGGAGGCACTTTGAATGCATATTTGGCCAGTACAATGACTAGCGGTGGTCAGTCGATGGACAATTCAGTGTATTATCCTGCCCGGACAGACCCTGGTACCAATACATCAAGTCCGAAAGGATGGAAGACTTGGTTGACCTGGAGGGCAAATCCGAACCAAGAACCTTGAGTCGCAGAGTATGCGACAGGCAGCTCTTTTGACTGCACTACCACGTGCGTTGAAGAAAAAACACCAATAAGAATGTTAAAAGTGGCTTATTTGACATGAGACATAGACAGTGTTACAATTACCAACCTAACATTAGAGAAAGAATGGCTTAAAGTAGTTTCAGTTTTTGTTTGTTGTTTGTTTGTTATCCGTTTTTCCGTTATCCGGCCATTTTTGTTAAAATTATCCGTTATCCGTTATTCGGGTTTCAAAATGTTGTTATCCGCTCATCCCTGACTAGCACGTCGTGCCGGCGACGGGTTGCTGAGTGGGCCAGGGGAATAGAACGCCTTCGCCCACATTCCACTGCAGCACGTGGAACTGCGCCGCAGCGGCACGCAGAGGCAGTGAGGAATGCCCGAGCTCATTTGGGCGCTGCCGGCAGCACTACGGCTGTGGAAGTGTGGACACCCCGTCACTACCGCTTCTGCTGCCGCAGTGCGACTCCGCCCTTCCACGTTGCGCCTCAGCGCGGCTGCCGCACCGCCGCTGCGGAGTATGCATGCGGCTGTAGCTACTCGACGCTGTTGTCGGACCTGTCGCCGGCGCGAAGCCGTAGTACACCGGGAGTGGCCTTAAGCTATGTAGCTTATAAAAGTGCCCAATTTGACGTGAAAAGTGTCCAATTTGACGTCAAAATGGTGTATATATATAAACTAAAAAACTTAAACTCTACAGAAACTGCGACGCTTGCAGTCCTTAATGACTGGGCGAGTACGCTAGACCGCAAAATTAACATAGATGTTGTATATTTCGATTTTACTAAGGCATTTGACAAGGTTCCCTTTGATCTTCTACTTTCTAAGCTACACAGAATAGGCTTGCATCCTAAATTAGTTAACTGGATAAAAAGTTATATAACAGGAAGGTCCTTTCAAGTCAGAATTAATGACTTATTATCCGAATCATATCCAGTTACAAGTGGAGTGCCGCAAGGTGGAGTTTTGTCTCCTATTCTTTTCATCGTCTATACTTCTGAAATACCAGAATTAATTCAAAGTATAACGTGTCTTGTAAAATGTTTGCGGACGATATAAAGATCTACAAAAGTGATGAAAAGACTGAAGATTGCATTGCACTCCAATCTGCTATTAACGTTATTGCTGAATGGTCGCCGACATGGAAACTTCCACTCTCTTCACCTAAAACGAAGCTGCTCCATCTTGGAAGCTCTGAAAATAGGCACACTTATTACCTTGAAGGGTTCCAACTCAGCAGCACGGATATCGTTCGGGATCTTGGTTTTCTTATTGACCCCAAGTTCTCGTTTAATACTCACTGTGATGATGTATCCAGTAAGGCTAATAGAACTATCTACAACATATTCAAGTCCTTGAGCACCACATCACATCAAACATCCAGTTTCAGTGTATAAGTCCTATGTACAGCCACAACATGAGCAAGGTACAACCGTATTTAATTCGTCTTCGAGTCGCAATATAATGAAACTTGAAGCAGTTCAGAACAACTTCACTAGAAAGTTGTGGATAAGGCTTCATGGGTATGAGTACTCCAGCATACCGCCTACTTCTGTACGAAATCAAATATTTGATATCTCATCGCTTGCTATTCGAAGAAAACGGTATGACCTCATCGTGATCTACAAACACAGTTCTACACGATCTTACCTTCTACCACTCGAGGTACGCAGGCGAAGCTTCACTTTCAAAGATCTAGGACTTCTCTGCATGCCACGTTCTTTACACAAAGGGCTGGTTCCCAACTCATCAAATTATCGAAAACATCTCCCATTCCTAACTCCTTGAGTAAATTTAAAAGGCTTCTAGACAGTCATTTCAGAAGCGCTTAATTGCTTACCCTTTTATGATTGTAAAAATCTATGTTCGATCAATCTTCTTGTTCACAACATTCTCTTTTTGAGATTTTTTGTGACGACAGTGCAGGTTGCTGCAGGCATCAATCTGAGTTCTTCGTTCATCCGGAAGGTATGTAGTAGCTTTGAAATACGAACAGGTGACACCATCAACATGAAAGTTTGGGGTCATCCAGTCTTGCAAACGACGCTGCCTCGAAACACCGGAGCACGAACTTCTCTCCTGCACTTGAAATTTGAAATTTTGTTTCATACGGCTCATTCGCTCTAGTCCATGGTTTACTTTTATTTTAAAATTCTTGGATAGGATCCTAAAAAATTAACCTACAGCAAAGAAGAAAATTCCAAAGCGTATTGGGGCAATGTCCTTGTCCTTTATGGTTGGCCACTGTGATATGCTTATGCTCTCGCAAAAATTTCGAATATTCGAATGGTTAGGATTACCAAAAAATTTTCGAGCATTCGAGTTCGAATACATTCGAAAAACACGCTTTTTTCAATACTCGAATTCGAATGGAAAATCAGGCTGCACGATAGAGATGATAGACGACAGCCCAGAAGAGAAGTGGAAGCAATTCGTAACGGATCCCTACCTAGTCAAACATGAGGTTTTATCGACAGAGCTCACATATGTAAGCACTTCGTGCATCGTAGAGATGGGGTGAAGAGCACGTAATAGGATCAAAGAGCTTATGGAAACGTCTAATTTCTTTGTTTGCTGGAAGGCGAAATTTCTCAAAGTACCTGCGTGCTATAAAGCGCTCCTCATGAGGAGCAAACGAAAGGTTTTCAAGACATTTGAAGGCGATTCAATCTGCGCGAGCCATTGTAGGCTTCTACGTCACTTAAAAACGATCATTTTTAGAATTCTTGGCTGACTGACTGTTCAAGAACTTGCATGGAAAAATGCTTTCTCCTTACGGCAGCTAATGACGGACTCACGACGAAGTGTTATATGTAAATCTGTAGCAAAGCTGTCCTCATCACCATTTTCATTAGCGTCTGTCCCGCTTGATGAGTTCTCCCGATCAAATGCTCGATCAGGGTGCACACCAGCCATCTTTAAGTCCAAGTGCAACGTATCTAGCCAACGTTGCTTCGGTCGTCCTCTGGGCCGCTTTCCAGGGATCTCAAGGTTCAGGCCAATCTTACGGACGGTGTCGTCGTTAGCGCGAAGGACATGGCCGTACCATCGAAGACGAGCTTCGCGCAGCTTCTCGGCTATTGGGGCAACACCGAACCTCTGTCGTATGGCGTCGTCGCGAACGCGGTCCAAACGCGTAACACCAACCGTCCACCGTAGCATTTTCGTCTCCATTACACTGAAGCGGCTTTCAACTTCCTTCGTCACGGGCCAGCACTCAGCACCGTACGTCGCTACTGGGCGGACGACTGTTCTATAAACCTTCGATTTGAGGTGCTCAGGTATTGTGCTGTCCCAAAGCACCCCAGTCAATGAGCGCCATTTGGACCAGGCAGCACTCACACGTGCGTTCACCTCCAACTTTTGGCTGCCATCGGACGTGGCTGTTGATCCGAGATACTTGAAAGATGTAACTCGTGAGAGCTCAGTACCATTGATCTTAATAGGTCTGTGCTCAACCACATCCGTCGTCAAGTACTCCGTCTTTTTGACGTTTAGCTTGAGACCGAACAATGCTAAGCGGTCGCACCACGCCTGTGCCTGTCGCTCGAGTTTGGTTTTATCTTCACATGCAAGCATGACGTCGTCAGCATACAGCAACGTCCAAGGTGCCGCCATTTGGAGATCTCGTGATATTGCATTCATCACGACGACGAAGAGCAGTGGGGATAGCGCAGATCCCCCTACAGAGATGGGAAATTCTGTCCAGGTGCTCGCTGGGGCTCGCACTCGACTCCTTGGGCAAGAGTACAGAATGCGCACCCACTCAATCAGCTCTTCAAGAACACCATGTTCTCGCAACACGTACCACATAACATCTCGCGGAACGCGGTCGAAGGCCTTCTCCAAGTCCAGGAAGGCAAAATGCACCGGTTTCTGTTTCTCGTCCTTCTCTAGCAAAAGACGAACAGCGTGAATGGCATCAACAGTGCAACAGCCAGAGACGAAACCACACTGATTCGTGAGAAGCTGGACGACATCTCGGATACGTCCATCGACAACTCGCTCAAAGATTTCCATGGTGTGCGAAAGAAGGCGAATTGGACGATAACTAGCGCAGTCCGCAGGACTGCCCTTCTTCTTCCAAATCGGAATGGTCGTGCTTTGCTGCCAGCTCTCGGGCACTTTCTTCTCAGCAACAACCTGATTGAAAAACTCTGTCAGCCTGTCAGCAGGGCACCAGCCCTTCGACTTCCACAGGTAGGCTGGTCTATCATCGGGACCAGTGGCTTTGTTTGACTTCATCTTCTTCAGAACTGCTTCACTTTCGCTCATTGTGATCTTCTGAACGGGACCGTACAGGAGATGCAAAAGGAAAAGCAGGATGGTCAAATTCAACATTCGAGATTTCCTCGAAGTAGTCGTGCCATCGCTTCATAGCCCTCCTACGATCCATCAGAAGACGTCCGTTGTCGTAGTTAAGAGTGTCGTTAGGTAAAGATAACGCTTACCGACTTGCCAAAGCTCGCTGTCGCCAAGCCGAAGACATCGAGAAGTTCTTTATCATTAACGACGACAACGGACGTCTTGTGATGGATCGTAAGAGAGCTGTGAAGCGATGGCACGACTACTTCGAGGAAATCTCGAATGTTGAATTGTAGCAAAGTTGTCCTGCTCATCTAAAAGCGCGAAATATCATAATATCAATTTTGCTGCCACGAATTTTTTACAATACTAGGGAAAATTATTAGTACAGGTAACTAGGAATAGGACAGCCATGAGGGCCGGTCGCATTTCTTTCTGGTGATTCGCCCAAGTAAGTGGTAGGAATAGATACTTCTTATAGTGGTGAACTTACGAGTATAACTATTCTTCAGGCTATACTATAATGATTAAAAAGTAAACATAACAAGAATCGATCGATGAATAACAGCCAGTCGATCTACACCGCCTCCCTTTTGTGAAGTCATACTGGCGAGGTATCCACGCCAGTCCCACTCCCCATGGACAACTCAGGGCAAAAATCAATAAAACCGATCGAGAACAACAGGTCGAAAAACAAGTCTACGCACCGTGTCACTGTAAAAAAGAAAGGAAAGAATAAGGTCGGTACTAAGCTATAACGTTTTCGGGTGGAACTCTTGTTTCGGAGGAAAAGGTACGTCTTCAATTGGATTTCGGTTGCGTGCTCATAACCATGGAGGAAGACACCGCGATTCACTACACAGGCACTTTGTACCTGTGTATCACTGGTGCTGAACATTTATCACAATGTTGAATACCCCAACGTGCCGCCGGAAAAATGCGCAGAAAGCGTCCGAAAATGGTATAGACGTCAGAATCCCCAAATCTCTACCAATCAGTTGGAATGCAAAAATGCAGCAGCGCAGAACAACCAAACCACTGACTTCTGTCGCCCCAGTCTTTACCCAACTGGGCTCCGACCCACTGGCTGTGTACGCATCGCGGGCATACAAGATCTCCAAACGCGTGCTGCGCCGTGTCCCATTGTGACCCCCTACTTCTTGGGTTTAACGACTTGGCGAAAAATAAGCACATTTTCAAACCAATTGAGGGATGAGGATTCTCCCTAGATTTCTCGCTCCCCCCCCCCCCCCCCCCCTCAGATACGCTTCAGACCCTTCCCTTGTCAGAGTTATCCGATCGGAGTGGAGTCACGTGATTGTGACGGCCGACGGGAAGGCTTCACAACAGGGGAATTTTCTATCAGACAATCACTTTCGATCGATATTGTCAATGTTTTGAACATATCCCGCGTATCGGACTGCAGAAATTCTTCGTGGAAAATAGGTGCCGTTCAGCGTTGTGAGACGTTCTAAAAGTTCTCCCTTGTAACAGAAAGGTTTTTCGCGAAATGAGCAAAGTCGATGAGGCGCTCGGTATCCCGGCACCGAGCCACTATTGAACCAGAGCTTTGATATTCACAGACAGAACCGTTTCGGAGATCCTAAATACCCGAAAAACCTAGCAATCCCTTCAAAATATGCCGATAGACAAATTCTCGTTGGGCATTCGAATGACACTTTTCGAATACTCGATTAATTTTGGCTTCCTTTTTGAAAATTCAATATTTTTTAAATTTTGAACATTCGAGCGTTTTCGAATACCGGAAATTTTCGAGCGTTCGAATTCGATTACATTCGATAAACGCGCTTTTTTCGAGTATTCGAATTCGAATGAAAATCATTCGAATACCTATTGGAATGGGTCATGCGAGCACAAGTACATATAACCGTGACCTGCTGGACAGGTCGAATAGGCGTTGAGATTGCGTCCATACCTCGACGAGCTAGAAAACGTAAAGCTGTCCTTTACACTTCATTAAAGGTGGAAGGTGCTGAAGTGCAACCAGCTCGTGAACCACGAAAGCGACGATCAACGGACGGTCTTCTGAATGAGTGTGGGCGGGTACCCACGTCTACCAGCTAAATTGAGTAGCGTAAAAAGTGGAACTGCTGAGCAGCTGCTAATAGCCGTTAAGGCGAGGGAATTGTCGGCACAATTAGGGAGCTTACGGCGAAGAAAGCACGGAGGCGTTGTTGCTTTTCCGAGCCTTCATATTCTTCGACTCAACCGGCGATAGGCTCTTGCCGTCCGGGATAACACCGCCGAAAGTATTCTCTATTTAATCGCTCTCAACATTTAGGGGTCAATGAACATCTTGACGAGAAGGAAAATCAGAAAGATTCTATTGCTACATAGTCTAGTTTCCCTGGCTATAAATGAGGGACTCTGGGGTGTCGATGTTTTGGGACACGAGGTTCAAACGTCCGCGTGCAAGGCCCTTGAGACGTCCTGGATATACCCCAGGGACACCAAGATCAAAACAGCGAACAGTACTGTATATAACACGATATTCAGGCGGTCCCATAGACTCGCTTGAATGAGGGCCTTTACCGTGCTGTATCCTAGTCTGCAGTACTCCGTGTTGCTTCTACTGGTCCTCTACTAGTGGCCCACAGTCAGGTACAACACTTGGACTGTCTCTCTGTTGGTGACGCTCTCAAATATTTCTCTTTCGACTTTGCGGGTTAACACGACATTTCTTTCGGTAGCTCCCAATTGGTTTGACACGTTTCAGGCTCCGAAGAGGGGGATCTCGCCGAAGCGTTTGCCAGTAATTTCGTATACCAAACTCAGAGCTCCAGATGTTAGCTTTCTTAATTTTTCCGAGTTCTCGCTTGATTTCTAGGTTACTGCACTTTTTCTACGCCGATAACAGCAGTTCGGGAGAGTCTTCATGTCATAAATGCTATTTAACATATGAAAGCTTGAAGACCAGATGTATCCTAGTGAGGAGAGACTCTTCAATTCCTTTTCACAAGGACGGCAAAATTGAAAATGCACTGTTTACAAGGTCTACATACACTCTGAACTGTCCTGCAAAAGGACCTTCTCATTCATTGTTCCCCTAGAGATACATCACCCTTAAAGCAGCGCACCGCCCTAACTAGCACAGATCCTGAAGATTCTCCTAAACTCTCAGGAGCTCCAGCTGAAATTCGAGATGGAGAAATATCTCGATTCTCGTATCACGGCTTGAGCCACCGTGCCTAAGCTTTCGGTCAAACACGTAGAAATCGGCGAGAAAAATGAATGCCGTCGTTCCATTTGAAAAGCACATGACTGACTTCCCACCTAAAATCTTCCAAAAATTCATACCCAAGCAAGCGTGGAGAGCGTAGGGCTAGAAAAATGAATCGAACATATATTGGGAAGCATCCTCGAGTAGGAAAGTGCAAAACGCTGTCCTGTAGTGATTTACCTTTCCGTTATAGAGCAGTCTGAGTATACTGCTTCTTTCCCTACGGGATAGAACCAAGAAGTCAACTATGCTGGAGCTTTGCAAAAAAGCGAAAATTGCCTGACTCGTTCCTCCTGTATTTTTGCTGCTACCTCGATCAGGCTGTTAAAATTAATTCTAGTAATATGCCAAATAGAGCAGTATGACATTCATCCACTTGTTTTATTAATTCTTTGGATGTTGCTAAGACGAGGGTAGGCGTGGTAGGCGAGTCGGGAGTGTTACCAACACAACGACCCGGAGCGATGAGGGGCTTGGTTGGCCTGGGCGATACTCGACTCCTTCGGATAGGATAGAAACCTACTAGCAAACTTAAGTCCTGCCCAACATGCGAAGTGGCTTAAGAAAAAATTGGCAGAAAAAGATAAATGGAATATAACCGCGTCGTAAGATCTGGACGACATTTCTGAAATAAAATAACGCCGACAAACATCCATTGCTGTGAAGGTCACCTAAAATTACATAGAAGTAAGACGCATGGTGGAACACAAGATCCAAGTATTCCACATAGTTCTGTTGTGTCCTTGTCATAGGGTTCTTGTGAATGTTCTGTTTGTCTCCTTCCGCACACAATCTGGGAGGTCTGAATCGAGCGCCGTAAGCAATAACTTCTGATAGGCAACAGATTAGAGGAACCAAAGAACAGATTCGCCACCACAAGCGGAATATCGAACAGCTTCTGAGCTCGAGCTGAGGGAATTGTACTGTACGAGCGGTCAATTATCTGAAGGGCTGCTAGCCTCAGCGCTGCAAGCTCGACGGGACATCGATTGTCGCCTTACCAGCCTCAACCATCGCCATTATGTATGTACCTACCATTCACCTACGGGGATAAAGAGACCGTCCATCGCGGTGGAATTTTCCACGGTCGAGTTCGTAATGCCAATATGCAGGAGGTAGACATGCCGGAAGATTTTCCTAGACACAATTGACTATGGAGTGTAACTCGGGCTAAGTCCGTTCACCCTAAACGGGTGTCTATGAAAGGCTTGAAGGAGTGGTCCTGAGAAGCTTTAAATACTGCGTAACATTATCGTTATTAAAGAAGTTGGCTTTTTGATATCAGCGCAATTACGATTTGTAATGCAGTTGACAGAGAAGGCAACGAAGGAAGAATAAGATGGAGTTAAGCCATAGCTTAACAGCAATCTGTTCAAGACATCTTCGTGTGGAAGTTTTGCTAGACAACAAATCAGCCGAAACTTTGTCGTGGTAACATGAGTGGAGGCACGAACTTCGTCTTATGGTCCACAAAGTGCAAAGTCGACAAGCTTTCTGCATGGATCGTTCGCAACTTTGACACGAATGTATTCGAACTGTTCTATCCCAGCTGACAAACTATCGGAGGAAACAGTGATACATATGGTCGCGAAGACATCGGAATATGTAGCTCCTAGTGACCACCTAGAATTGAGCAACTGAAAAAGACCATGCCCCAGCTGCATAGGCAGCACTGGGCGGTGCGTGGGAATCAGAAAAAGGGCGGGGTCGACAAGCTTAGGTGTCGATCACATCTAGACGAGCCGCGAAAAGTAGACCAGATGAGCACTAGTGAGATCATCTGAGTGACAACGAAGCTCTGTGTGGAGCCGTTCAGGCTAAGCCGTACGCCTCCATGAACCGCAGAGATTAACCGACTTTAGCCGCTTCGACGCCTTCTGTGGACACATTGCACTTTTCTTTCGGTTTCTACGTAGGCATGCAACACCGCAGCCACAGCATAGTAATCGTAGCATTAACTTGTTGAGGTGTCCTCTTGTTTTTGTTGAGAGACTGATGGTGACATCTCCCTTCCTTATAATTTGCAACGGTGCTAATTGCGCCTGTAACACTGTCAGAATTTCGCAATTATTTTAAGTTAATTAGTGGGAACGCTGTTTAATGAAATTCAATAAATCGCGTCTAAATAAACTCGTCAGCACGAAGAGAGAGGCATAATTATGTGATAGGGAGAGTATAACAAAATATTCCGGAACTTTAACCAATTAGTTGTTCAGTGAAGCCACACATGTAGGTGGAACTATGTTTCAAACATGGCGCATAAAAATGAGTAATGAACAAGAGACAAATATTTATTTATTTATTTATTTATTTATCTGCACTCTGAAATATGTGATAATGATTGTGATCAAAAGGTTGGTTACGAGGATCTTGTGGAGAACAAAGATGCCGATGTTAAAGGAACGATGAGCACGTAAGTGTTATTGTTGCTATAATGTTTAGAATCTGGGAAGCCCAACCCTTATTTAGGGACAGATCGAGGACAATTGTGCAAACACAAGGTTAAATAAAGGCTTTGCAAGGGTTAAATAAGGGTTTTTTTACACTGCAGGAGGCAACAATATTGCTTTTTCAAAATAAACTTATGACTCTTTGTTTGCATGTATGTTTCTAAATAACCTGCTACAAAAATATTATTTTTGAATGTTTTGGAGTACGCTTATTGCCAGTTATATCGCGGCAAGAACTTAGTTTTTTTTTTTCAACATACCATTTTCAGGACAAATTGGACACTCTTCTAAACAAGCCTAACACCTTTGAAATCAAATTGAACATCTTCCAAATCAAAGCTTTTCCCAAATTACACTAGAGATGCTCCAAAAAAATTGGATATTTTTTTGTTCAAGAAAATTTGTGTGACCTTTTCGCAGTTTCAATTCCCATGCAGAACAAGTGTACACATTGTTTGAAATTCTATAAAGATATAATTTTTCAAGTAAAAATAGTAGCTTAAAGTTTGTTTTAAAGCCCAGCAAGGCGACCATTTCTAAGTGCCCAATGAAGAGACTGCCCCACGCCCTTCTTCAAGACGCCACGATTTGAACTTAACTGATCGTAAAAAATTCTGTTTGCATAGTATTTCAAACCTGTAAACGATAGAACAAAAAGAATTGTAAAGAATACACATATCCTCACTTTGATGCTATGTGCAAGCAGCATTTACTCTATCAATCAAATAAACATCACGACGAGCTTTTCGAGTGCATGGCACGATCTTATCCTTCACTGTACTAATTGGTTTCTGCCCTGTTGCGCTTTAAAGCAAAAATTAATATATTATTTTTTCTAGCAAACAAATAAATCATAAATTATAGCACTCATTCGAGCAGCTGAACTTTAGAAAATCAGAGGAGGTTATGCAGGTTATGCTGTTATTTTCCTTCAACAAAAAGTCATTCTAACTATCAATCCTAGAGAGTCTGTTGTTTATTCTGTACAGAAGTTATTTCGATTTAGAAGAGTTCGTTTTAATTTCAGAATTCCAGGCCTATGATACACTAGCACCAGGGATGAGCGGATTAACCGTTATCCGTTATCCGTTATCCGGTTTCCGGTTTCCGGTTTCCGGTTTCCGGTGGGTTTTTGCCTATCCGTTTTGTTGTTCGTTATCCGGCGATTTTTCGTCGAATAACGAACAACAAAATGTGGCTAACTTCTGATTACTTAGTTGAATATAAAGACAAATTAAAAGATCGTATTGTGTTTTCCCACTGGAAGTCGGAATACGCCTGCAATGCCATGTTGGTGCCTTCTCAGAGTTCTCAATGCTATAATTAGACTGAACTATCTCATTGCTCATAGCGCGTTTTGAAATGCTGAACACTGCCTTGCTCATTTCCATTTGTGGAGTTTTCACCAAAATTCCTTCTAGCACAACGTACGATCTGGAAAAAACCAGTCGATCAGTGGAGAGAAGGACAAACGTCCATACGAATCACTTCGTTTTAAGAATATGTCAGATACTCCGCACCTACATGACCATTTAGCGCTTTTTGAAACTATGTTTGGCACTAGCAGCAATTTACAATTCACCCTTTCCAAAGCAATAGAGAGGAAAATTTTATTTGATCTGGGCGAGAATTACTTTTAAATTTAATTGGAGAGTAAACAAAAAGCGATTCTTTTTAACGACTGTCCCACACAAGCCCAGAAATTCCCGTGGGATCTATCTATAGTGACTTCATTGCAGCTGACAAACGTAAATAAAGGAATAAGACGACGGTAGTGCCAGATGCGACACGCATTCTACTCTTGCGTGATATGCTGGAGGCACTTTGAATGCATATTTGGCCAGTACAATGACTAGCGGTGGTCAGTCGATGGACAATTCAGTGTATTATCCTGCCCGGACAGACCCTGGTACCAATACATCAAGTCCGAAAGGATGGAAGACTTGGTTGACCTGGAGGGCAAATCCGAACCAAGAACCTTGAGTCGCAGAGTATGCGACAGGCAGCTCTTTTGACTGCACTACCACGTGCGTTGAAGAAAAAACACCAATAAGAATGTTAAAAGTGGCTTATTTGACATGAGACATAGACAGTGTTACAATTACCAACCTAACATTAGAGAAAGAATGGCTTAAAGTAGTTTCAGTTTTTGTTTGTTGTTTGTTTGTTATCCGTTTTTCCGTTATCCGGCCATTTTTGTTAAAATTATCCGTTATCCGTTATTCGGGTTTCAAAATGTTGTTATCCGCTCATCCCTGACTAGCACGTCGTGCCGGCGACGGGTTGCTGAGTGGGCCAGGGGAATAGAACGCCTTCGCCCACATTCCACTGCAGCACGTGGAACTGCGCCGCAGCGGCACGCAGAGGCAGTGAGGAATGCCCGAGCTCATTTGGGCGCTGCCGGCAGCACTACGGCTGTGGAAGTGTGGACACCCCGTCACTACCGCTTCTGCTGCCGCAGTGCGACTCCGCCCTTCCACGTTGCGCCTCAGCGCGGCTGCCGCACCGCCGCTGCGGAGTATGCATGCGGCTGTAGCTACTCGACGCTGTTGTCGGACCTGTCGCCGGCGCGAAGCCGTAGTACACCGGGAGTGGCCTTAAGCTATGTAGCTTATAAAAGTGCCCAATTTGACGTGAAAAGTGTCCAATTTGACGTCAAAATGGTGTATATATATAAACTAAAAAACTTAAACTCTACAGAAACTGCGACGCTTGCAGTCCTTAATGACTGGGCGAGTACGCTAGACCGCAAAATTAACATAGATGTTGTATATTTCGATTTTACTAAGGCATTTGACAAGGTTCCCTTTGATCTTCTACTTTCTAAGCTACACAGAATAGGCTTGCATCCTAAATTAGTTAACTGGATAAAAAGTTATATAACAGGAAGGTCCTTTCAAGTCAGAATTAATGACTTATTATCCGAATCATATCCAGTTACAAGTGGAGTGCCGCAAGGTGGAGTTTTGTCTCCTATTCTTTTCATCGTCTATACTTCTGAAATACCAGAATTAATTCAAAGTATAACGTGTCTTGTAAAATGTTTGCGAACGATATAAAGATCTACAAAAGTGATGAAAAGACTGAAGATTGCATTGCACTCCAATCTGCTATTAACGTTATTGCTGAATGGTCGCCGACATGGAAACTTCCACTCTCTTCACCTAAAACGAAGCTGCTCCATCTTGGAAGCTCTGAAAATAGGCACACTTATTACCTTGAAGGGTTCCAACTCAGCAGCACGGATATCGTTCGGGATCTTGGTTTTCTTATTGACCCCAAGTTCTCGTTTAATACTCACTGTGATGATGTATCCAGTAAGGCTAATAGAACTATCTACAACATATTCAAGTCCTTGAGCACCACATCACATCAAACATCCAGTTTCAGTGTATAAGTCCTATGTACAGCCACAACATGAGCAAGGTACAACCGTATTTAATTCGTCTTCGAGTCGCAATATAATGAAACTTGAAGCAGTTCAGAACAACTTCACTAGAAAGTTGTGGATAAGGCTTCATGGGTATGAGTACTCCAGCATACCGCCTACTTCTGTACGAAATAAAATATTTGATATCTCATCGCTTGCTATTCGAAGAAAACGGTATGACCTCATCGTGATCTACAAACACAGTTCTACACGATCTTACCTTCTACCACTCGAGGTACGCAGGCGAAGCTTCACTTTCAAAGATCTAGGACTTCTCTGCATGCCACGTTCTTTACACAAAGGGCTGGTTCCCAACTCATCAAATTATCGAAAACATCTCCCATTCCTAACTCCTTGAGTAAATTTAAAAGGCTTCTAGACAGTCATTTCAGAAGCGCTTAATTGCTTACCCTTTTATGATTGTAAAAATCTATGTTCGATCAATCTTCTTGTTCACAACATTCTCTTTTTGAGATTTTTTGTTAACATTTCTCTTAGTGTCCTCATGAATTGTTTATGTTTATGTTTCGCGTGAATTTCACGTACAAATAAATAAATAAATAACTATTAAATAATAAACAATAAATAATAAATTATATATATGAACGGGCTGAAGTAGATGTTCTTCAAAGTCATGCTTCTCTCCAATGTGTTTCCTCCTCTGAATGTATGAGCGGTGGTGTTTCCTGTAGGAATTGCAAGCAAAGTGAGACTCCTTCCTTGAATAGGAGCCCCTTCAGTCAAATCGCGCCATACTGCAAATCACTTCTATGTCTAACAAAACACTATTTTATGGTTAGATCTAGTGAGGTCAAGTGATGGATCTCGTGTCTTCAATAAGATCTATATCTCATTTTCTGCACATTTCTGAATTAACGCCTGCTCACAGCTATCATCCACTGCTGTGTTGCACTTGCTTCCAAGGTTGCTAGCAATTCTGACGCCCGGAGAGTTCCGGAAGGACAAGGGCAACTGCTCTGGGTCCACACAGCGTAAGTGGAATTCATATGCCTAACTTTGGAACTTCCCACGTCACCCACTCCATCTTGCTCAGCACCGGCTCTGGGTCGTTCCCCGTGTTAAATGCTTTCGCCAACAAGCTGCCCGCAACCTGTGCATGCGGAACTATTCGTTGCTGAGCGTGAGTGGAGCATTAGAAACTCCGCCCGTAACTCGGCTGCGAGTGGGCAGAAGAACGACTGTTCCGCACATAGAAGGAAGGTCCTAATGCGGTCTATCAAAGCAACCTTCAGAAATTAAGTCAAGAGATTAGCTAATTATCGATAGTTTTTAAAGTTTTTTATCGGTAGTTTTTTTCCGCCTGCACACTTTTAAAATAATGAGAAAAAATAATTTAAGGCAAGGAAAATGGGGAAAACGATCATGCATTAGTCTTGTAAACAAATCGCTTCAATTTCTGGTGAGGGACAGAATATGGTAGCAATCATTGTGTTCTACTTGCTCTCCCATCGGTTCTTGCTCTAGGTTCAGCAGGAGCAGTACATCTCTCTCTACATCACAATGAATACCGAGTACGTTTTTATTTATTCATTACGCTGGTTCTGCTCGCATGTGCCCACACAGACAGCTCGCCCTTCACGAGTCCATAATGGGACTCTCTGGCAGTGACACATGTCCTCGCTCTCGTGCTGTGAACACTTGGCCGAGTTCAGCTGCTCTGAACTATGAAGAACAGGTGCTAAGCTAAATCCGGAGTTTTTCTTATCCTTCACTGCTCCTTTTGATCCTCTTGAGGTTCATCGGACCACTCGCATTATCCTGCTCCGTCCCAGAGCTAAACCTTTCGCGATATTGTTTTGTGATCCTTATTCACGAAGGTGAACTTGGACAAAATGCCTGTCGCGGCGCAAGCCAATTCTCGTAAAAAAAAACAAATGAAGAAGCCTTATGAACCATCATCGAGACTAAAGAATTAATAAGTCACGCATTTTTTCACAATCAGCGTAAAAATGCATCTTCTTCACCTCTCAAATGTCAGAATTCTGTAGCGATTGTTAGTTGCTGCGCAACGTTTTTGAATCGCCGTGCCTTTGCCTTGTCTTCACGATAAAAACGCAAATACACTCGAGTGCTTTTCAAGAGAGTTTCGGGTACTTCGACGGTGGTTTATAAAAGGTTCCTTCGCTTTAAAACTTCTAAAACTAGCTGTTGCTCCGAGAAAGCGTTACTGAATACCCTAAAAACTAACTGCTTTATTCGCTGCTTGCACTTTCTGTTAGGCTTGAAATGGAACCGCTACCTCAGAAAATCACTGCTCTTAGACGCATTCGCTATTTGTTCAGCGGGTGGTAGAGCAAAAGCTACACGAACAGAAAGCCGGGCACCGTGCGTCTGAAGACGACGAGACAGTCCAATCGTCGGGTCAGTAACATAGGTTCCACCTGATAACCTCGTAGCACCAAAGTGTTGTGGTCACTGCGATGTACACGATTCCTGCTTCGTTCGGTTCGCAATAGGCGGGTGCGATGCAAGCCGTGTGCAGCCAAATTCAGCAGCTCGACGAGGAATTTTGCTCTTCTTTTGTAAGCGCATGCTCGAAGGAAACGCCGTAATGAGTCCAAAGAGAGCACCGCTGGAATTTTTCTCCGAACGGGACCGAATTTCATCAGTGATACCTAGGAGGGAAGAGCTTTTGAGTTGCTGCCGAAGTCAGCGACGTCCTGCACCTTCTTAAAGGGCATTAGAGGCTCAAGAAAGAAATCAAAGTGACGACTTCGCTCGTTAGAGCGAAAACCATCGCACCGTTGCCTCTGCCTGTGCCGATGTGTGCTGATGTCAATGGTCTGCCAAAGTAGGGAAGCGTGGGGCCTATGCAGAGCATTCCCCGAGGGCAGTCCGACTCATAATCGCATTGCGGCGTGAATCCGTCGGTCCGAGATCGTTTTCTTGTGCCATGGCCGGGCACCAGGCACGATTATCCGTTCACACATCGGATTAGCCTTTCCGTCCAAGTCATTCCCAACGTCGAAAAACTTCCTGCTGAAGCTGGATTTGTCCGCTCAACGAATCAGAAGACCAGACCTCGGTGTCAGTTCACAATTCTCCAATCATCCAACTTCACAACACTGTGTTCAGACACCATGTGAGGCACTGCATCGATAGCCAAAGATTCCTGCCCTCCAGCCATTGTATGTAAGATGCTCAGCTCATTTTATGGAGTGGGATAGCGAAAACGTCAACGAAAATGTCACATTTAGATGCGTTGTGCGCAGAACAATGCTTTTTGATTGGTTGTGTAAATGTCATTTAGATGAAATTTTGCTATCGAAGAAAATGCGAGGTTTATATTAGCCTTGCTTAGACGTTTTTCTCAAAAACTGTCAGTTACCTAATATCATAGCGATCTTTTAATAAAGTGCTACTCCGTAATATAACCAGATGTTTACTGAAATCACCCAGATTTGAGGTGGAGGGGAAATCGGGCGAATGTTGCTGACGGATGGACTTCTCAGCAAGTGGAAAGTACCGATTCGGCAGCCAATACCGACCGACGTAACCGATTCTCGGTGTTGTAGATTTTCACTCACATTTGGAATCGGAACCAGGAGAATTTAATGGCCGTTTTTTCTTTGATCAGATAGAAGGGTTTTCCAGCAAGTGAGGAAAATATAACACACACCCAGTGCCTATCGATGACTCATGTATGCCGCTGACTACTTGAGCATAGGAACTGCAGGCGACCTGATGGTGAGACGTTCTGGCATCTGGAGTGGAGTCACGGCTCCTGCAGCAGTACACGGGGAGGTCTAGGGAACAACTCAAGGACGGAAGCTCTGAGCAACACAAACCGATGATGTCACTAACACCAGACAATGCCTCCGTTGAACATAGGGCGGGGAGGGGGAGGCTGAATCGGTTCATATCGCAGCAATACGCCTAGAAACCCCTAGAAAACCTAGATAGTAAAGGTAGCGCAAGGTTAGGGGTTTGAAGCTCGGAAAAGCGGTTGTGCAGTACAGAAGTAGATGATATACGGGGTTGAACAGCAGATACCTTGGAGCAACTACAAGATAGTGATGCATCAAGGTCGCGCCACACAGGTATGAGGCATTCCATTAGGCGTATTGTTACACACATTTTCTGGGCGTTTATTACTGGCGAACAGTGTGGACCTCAACTTCGAACTGTAGGTTGGGTTGTATTATTATTTTGAGTAGCTCGCTTGTTATCGCATTTTCCACCTGTGTAATAACCAAATTCGCGAAACGCTGCATAAACGGTTCGTTGCAATGTACTAACCCTGCGACGTTCAATTTTTTCAGCTGAACCAACTCCGCGGATAAGGTGGTGGACTCACCTCCTGGAAGGTCGTACAACAAGCTTTTATCCAGGCTGAGAAGCACTCAGAAAGGGAACAGAGCCCAGAAAACCATTGGAGTGAGGTCATCGACGAAGATAACGCCGTAGAAAACGCTCTCAAATGGACGATGATAAAAACCCTAAAAATGCAAGTCGATCGGGCAACGGTTGAGCGAAAAGGCTACAGGTGTTAGTCACTCTCTTTGAGGGCGTACTACTTATACGGAAGATCTTTGAAGCAGTTTGTATACGTATTTGGTACATACGACTATTTGTTCGACCAAGTTGATAGGTGAGCTTGTGTATTGAAGTGTGATCAACTATCGGCCTGGCCGCATTCATCAACGACTTACAGCAACTCAACAGAGAAAATTACAGCCGAAACCCCTGATGGCACGGCTTACCAAGCGATATGGTGAGAGATAAGCCGCGTTATCTGAGCTTTCCGCTCTGAATTCTCTGTTAAAGTTATGTAGGTCGTTGACGAATCCGACCCCAGATGAATAAACGGCTGGCTGGGGAGAAGGGAGAAGAAAACATGGTATTCAACAATGATATGCAATCCGCTCTTGTTATAACGCCTCCGGATAAAGTAGGCTCAAAACTTCTCCTCCCAGTTCACACCCAGTTTAAACATTTAAAAATTTAAAAAAATTTAAATTTTTCTCGAGAGTCGGTCAGCTTACCTTGGCACCAATGCAAAGAAACTGTACTCAATACGCCCCACAGAAAATTTAGGAGGAGCAGGATGCTGGCTTTGATTCGCAATCAGGCCTCTCCTTCAGTGGTCTCGTTCAAAGCTATGAGTGGTGGGCACAACAATGTCTACCTACCGTAACACATCGAAGTCAGCCGAAATTCTGAAAACGAACAGCATATGTATTGGCTATCAGCAACCCAAACTCCACTGGAGGACGAGGAGATTTCTTTCTACTTCGCTTTCGCTCAACCGTAGCCGTGAAATTGGAATTGTTCGAAACGAATTAGCACCCTAGTCTGCAACGTTTTGGGGTTCTATGTACATGAAGATGTTCGATAGATCGTATCTCATCTTTTTTACAGGAACATTATGCACTGCGCCCGCCCACATTGCCTCGCCGGTGTTATTTAGAATCAGAGTTCGAAGCTGCATTCGGAGATCTATATCTGATTTGGAAGCGCCTCTGTGACCTGAGGCGAGATCCATCAACGATTACAGTAATTTAACAGAGAAATACAGCCGAAATCCCTGATAGCGCTGCAAACCCTGTTCGAAAAGTGGAGGGTTGAGGCACAAGTCCCACATGGTGGAAGAGTTTTTGTCGCAACAATATATACTGTAACAGCATATTGC
The DNA here is from genome assembly GCA_947396885.1 of Heligmosomoides polygyrus polygyrus. Taxonomy (NCBI): domain Eukaryota; kingdom Metazoa; phylum Nematoda; class Chromadorea; order Rhabditida; family Heligmosomidae; genus Heligmosomoides; species Heligmosomoides polygyrus. Next base: position 75,930,101 of record OX377203.1, on the reverse strand, counting down.
CTCCATAGCACCTGCTCTAAACTTAAGCTAAGCCTCTAAAACAGCCTTCCGAGGAATCTGCGTTCGAACCCACATCTTGTGTTGCTTCTGAGAGAGAAAATCTCCCAACATACATCAGCTTCTAGCGACTACCGGAAGTCTTCCACTGGGCTCGACATATTGCTGACTGCGAACACCTGTGGTCCGCGCCCGCGAGAAGAGCATTGATATGGGTAGAATACATTATCGTATGGATGCTTGTCAATACTACGAAAGACACAGTTGAACGGTAGGTCCGATCACAGACGCCGTCAGCATCTTGTCTGTCTTAATTTTCTGTGCGGGACCGGAACTGAGCCCTGACCGCGTTATAACGGGACCGCGTTGTCACTTTGAACGCAGAGCCCCTCTCTGAACCGCGCTGCAACGGGAGTGGCGGTATATCCGGCGCGTCTTAACCGGAGTTGGTCTGCGTTGCTGCAAAACCATGCTGGCCGATTCCCGAAAAAATTTACATCGAGAGTCGCGCCTTATCCGGAGGCGTTATAACGGGAGGGGACTGTAGTTTCATGCTGATATCAGCGGCGGGCTCGAATCGCGCGGAGCGCTCGAGTGCTCGAGTTTTGAATGCGACAAATATCGTTATAACCGCTCTGTTGACAGCTAACGTTATCTGTTGTTTAGCATGACACGCCTTCATCAAGAGTTTACTGGCAATAAAGGAGAAGCCCTATAACGGGGCGGGGTTTGAAGTGGATTGCAAGACGAAATTCTACGTAAAAATGTCAGTGTATGCCTTATGCCTCTCGAGAATTTTATGGTGGAACTTTATTTCCGGGCGCTCGTCTTCTTCAGAGGCGTTTGATTCACCTTAAGAGTACGTCCGCAACCCTATTCGTTAGTGCGACCAGTTGGTCGATTGTCTGTAGGCATTGTGTGTCGATGCTTCGTACATGTACCGTATGTGTATCATCCAAAACTCGTATCACTTCTCCGGAGAACACTAACAGATAAGGCCTCATTTGTTCGCCCACAATGGGCAGGCCTCAGCTCCGTATTGTCGCTGAGAGAAGCAATAGGATTAGCGACACCATTGCAAGTAATGGCAGATGTCGTCACATTTGCCACAGACGTCTGGCACCCAGCAGAAGCAGTGACTAACGCATGAATGGCCTATGCCGCCGTCTTCGTGTCGAGCATGTGAATGATAATCCAGGGGCTGCATTCAAATGCACGTATTTGATCATCCTAAAGCTGGAAATTCATCCCCAGCCTACTCGACAAGAGGGTGTGGGGATATGTGTAATCTTTTAACTGGAATAAAGAGAGCCTAATAGTGAGGAAATTTGGGCTAAACTTTTTAGCCAAGATTCGGAAATAAAGGATGAAAAGCTTCCCTTCAGAAGGGTCAATCGTCAAACTGCATCACTTTCACAAAAGAGCGGGCGACGATACAGCAAGAGGTTGATGAAGTGAAGAATGTATCACAGCTCTCAAAAGCCCGATCTTTCCAAATATCGGCCTATCAAGTAGAATAGAGCTTTTCGACATTTTTTTTCGAAAATCTAGCAATCGAATAACTCGATTTTTCTAAATTTTCGAAAATCGAGCAATCGAACAACACGGCTTTTTGCTGTTCTCGAAAACCGAACAATCGAATAACTCATTTCGAAGGCACGTTCCATAGAGAACCGAAAGAAGAAGGAACAAAACCACAATTGCGGAGGAGAAGAGTTGAATTTATGAAGGCTACTGAATAATCGTTTAAAATCCAATTGGAAGACCGGAATAACAAGATACTTGGTCATTTCTTTCGCAAGTAGTGGACATTCCCCAGGGATGAAGTGCCACCAAAGGAAGGGATTTTCCTCACTTCTACGCGTAATTTGCTATCTGCCACGTGTTCTTCATTTGCGAGTTATGTCTCTAACTTCTCGCATTATCCTATTACCAGCGTCCGTTGCCGGCTTCGCCTGCTTCGGGTAGGGCGGGCACGCTGGGAAAGTAGCCCAATCCTAGCTAGGAATGCTTTCTCAGCCAGTGTCCGTCGCTGCCTTCGCCGGTGTCGTACGCTGAACGTGCGGGCCGCGCCAGGTTTGCCGGCTTCAGGTGTAGCATATTTCCTTCAGCACACATACAGGCTGTCTAAAAAAAGTATACACTGTTTGAGAGGTGATAACTCTGCCCACAATAAATGTGCTGAAGAAGATCTTCAAGTCCGTATGTAACGTATCTAACCATTTGCTTCGGGCACCATCTAGGCCGCTTTCCTATTACCTCGAAGTTAAGGCCTATCTTGCGGACGCTGTCTTCCTCTCCACGCAGAGCGTGGCCGTACCATCGTAAGCGAGCTTCGTGCATCTTGTCAGCTATCGGCGCGACACCGAACTTCTGCCGAATGGCATACTTTCGAATGCCGTCCATGCGCGTAACTCCTGCTATCCAGCGCAGCATCTTCGTTTCCATTACGCTGAGGCGACCTTCCGTTTTCCTTTGTCGCAGGCCAACACTCAGCTCCGTACATCGCTACCGTCCGGACGGCTCTATATATTTTTTTACTTCAAGCGCTGCGGTATCTTCCTATCGCAGAGCACGCCAGTCAACGGGCGCCACTTGGTCCAAGCTGCACTCACGCGTGAATTCACTTCAACCATCACTTTGCCGTCAGACGCTACCGCTGAACCCAGGTATTTAAGGACCGAAGTTCGCGGAAGCTCGATGTCGCTAACCTTGATGGAGCTGGACTCAGTAACGTCCGTCGTTAAATATTCAGTCTTCTTCACGTTCAATGAGTCCAAGCCGCTTCAAGCGATCACACCAAGCTTGCACCTCTCGCTCGAGTTCATCTTTATCTTCGCATTACGTCATCAGCATAAAGCAACGTCCAAGGAACGGGCTTCTGAAGATCTCGTGATGGCATCCGTGACGACAACAAAGAGGAGTTGAGAAAGCGCAGAACCCTGGTGTATCCCGACAGAGATGGGGAACTCCTTCAAGGTTCCAGCTGCAGCTTGAACTCCTTCGACAAGAGTAGAGGATTCGCGCTCTATGAGCTCTTCAGGAATTCCATGATGTGTACAATATCACTTCACGCGGTACCCGGTCAAAGGCCTTTTCCATGTCGAGAAAGGCGATATGCAATGGCCTCTGTTTCTCGTGATGCTTCTCTATCAGGAGGGGGGCGGCGTGAATGGCATCAACGGTGCCACAGCCAGCCACGAAGTCGCACTGGTTGCTGGAAAGCTGGCCGATGTCACGAATTCGTCCGTCGACCATTTGCTCAAAGACCTTCATGCTGTGCGAAAGCAAACGAATTGGACGGTAGCTGGAGCGGCCTGCAGGACTGCCCTTCTTCTTACAAATCGAAATCGTCGTGCTTTGGCGCCAACACTCAGGCACCTTGTTCTCCGCTACAACCTGATTAAAGAATTGCCGCGTGCGTGAAAGATGTTCGCGGCATGCTAAAGATCTTTTTAAGCGTTTAAGGATCGCTTTAAACTCTACCAACGGATGACGGGAGAAAGTGACCACAAGAATTTTGCACGTTTATAAACGTCGGATATCAAGACCGGCTCATCGTAACCGCAGTGCACGTTGCATAAAAGCGTAGTTGGTGCAAGCTAAAGTTGCGCAGTGGACCTTACGCATAAAATCGCAGACACGCTACTCGCAGACATAGACACTACTTATCTCTGTGTGGTCTTCGTCTACTTTGCGTCAGTCCTACTTCTGTCGCGCGAGGCCGTTTAAAATATTGCAGCTCTATTCCGACTCCGACGGTACTTGCAATCGAGGTGAAAGTGCAGGTGTAAAAATTCCCTTCACGTGGACGACTGCCTTAAGAGATTCAAAAGAAGGAAACGGCTCCTGTGCTAAGCAGGACAGTTAGGTCTTATTACAGCGGAAGTGGAGCTATTTCAGTTATTGTGCACGGTACTTCAGTGATGCTGAACTGTGAGCTAACAATGACACATTGAAGTGGTCACGAAAGAATGTCGAATGCGATTTCATAACTGAAGTGGGCAAGTTTCTGATTAAGGGGCACTTGCCGTGATACGGAGTTGCACACCGCCCCCTGCTGACCTTTGAGCTACTCTCTGAATTCGCTTTATTTTACGCGTTTTTTCTGTGCATATGACGCACGAAAGCCGTCGCTGACTGGATTCTGTAGGATGTCAGAAGAACGCCAGGACGCCCACCAACGCGTAGGTCGGACTTCTTCGTGAAAGCCCTGAACGAACGATATGAGTGTCCTCGAGTGAGAAAGATCCATTGGAACACCGGCACGTGAAAGGGACGAATGGAGACGCCTGTGACGCCCACCTGAGCATCACCATGATCGACGGGACAACAGGTGATACAGGTGATGGTGCACGAAATAGTGCGCATACATGTAACGTTTTCAATGGATCCTTGTTGCAAGAGAAGAGGGAAGAAATCTCACGTCCACATTACAGGGAGTCTTTCAGACCAACACCAGCAGTCAAGTCAGTAAGGAAACGTTTGTCCTTCTCTCTAGACTTCCTCCAATATCTCTCTTCCAGCTCGAAAAAGAATTAACGAAGGATCTCACTGGTTCTTGCCGGCGGGTGGGAACACTATATGACTCTAGGAGGAGGAAGTGTCGTGATAGTTTCGGCTTTTGTGCTGTTACTTCCTTTCTGGAGCTAACGAGGCCGGTACTGTTATAAACGCAAATCGAACACACACACACACACACACGGAGATGTCGTTCGATCAGAGATTGCAACGTACTTTCCTCTAATGTATGGTAGGGTATTGCATCAATATAACGCCTAACTTTCAAGAAGTCTCAATTCTCACTTCATGACACCTCTGCTTGGTTAGGGATATTCAACGTGGGATGTTGCTGCAGGAGGGGAAGCGCGAGCTCTTCCTCGTTGACACAACGGCAACTGAGCGCGTTTATGAGCGTTCGGATTCAGAAGACATGTCACCGATGTCACGCAACGAGCGTCTGGATCCAAAGAAGTATGAGCGATGTTGCGGAGCGAGGGTCTGGATCCGAAAGACGTGTCAACGTCATGTATCCAGTGCTGTTAATACGAAAACGGTTACGGAGCAACCTGTGGGACAGAAGTACTGTACTGCACAAGCCAGTGGCATTACTGGACTATAAAACAGACCATGCCCCTCCCGTCTAGGACAGACCGAAAAATAGTCCATGTGCGTCTGCCAGAATGCGTGTAGAGAACGATGATTAATAGAGCGGTATTTGCGAGTGACACCAACAATGCAGCAGCTTGGAGTAACCCACACAAATCACAACGATGAAATGAGAAGAAACCTGCCAAGCCCACACAAAACAGCTGCACTTCAATCTGTGCGGAAATACACTGAGTCTGCTACTGGTCTTCGCGCCGCGTCGTGCCTACTCATTCTGTGGCGAAAATCCAGAAAGTCCGTCAAATGAGGTGCATTACGATGGCGAAGTATCAATAGGATACGAGGCCGCTAGGTGAGGAAATTTAAAAATCAAAAATCTGGAAAATTTTTCGATGTGTCTGAAAAAACTGTTTGATAAAGCCAACAGAAACGGCGCGTGGCGGCGAAGGAGGGTACGCACGGTAATAGTGTTTGACACCTTCCTCTGCGTGGGGCAGCGCGGGCTGCATGGTAAAAGCGACATGGCAAGAATTGCTGAAAATAGTCCGAATACGTTGAAGGCGTCATCGTTCATGATGAAAACAACGCTAGACAATTGGCGCAGACGAGCGGGATGATGCTCAGCTCGGGAGCCCGTTACAAGAATAGCAAGAGTACAGCAGTTCTTAAAATACGAGAGCAAATAGTGACATTGTAGTGCTCCCATTCCTTTCGAGAAATACTCTGACAGAACGGGAGTTGTTGGACCGTGTCCCGGTGCCGCGATCTGCCCAGCTACGGCCCAAGATCTGCCCAGCTACGGCCCAAGAATGGCAAAAGTGGGCGGAACCACCTGCCCAGCTCGCAGCACTTGATCATCTCGGCCATCCTTTTTGAGGGCAGCACATGCTGCCCGAGCTCGGCAGCACATCCTCCCTTCGAAATGGGCAGGATGTGCTGCTGAGCTCGAGATGACCAAGGCTGCAAGTTTGGCAGGCGGTTCCGCCCACTTTTGCATTCTTGGGCCGTAGCTGGACAGATCACGGCTCCGGGACACCGCCCGACAACTCCAGTTCTGTCATAGTACGTATTCCACGTCAGATCGTTGCTAAATCTTGGCATAACGTTGAACAGTAATCGCTCATGCTTCAAGCTTGAGGTCAAATCGTTAGCAAAATCTTATCCGGCTATCATTATGACGCAACTGACTTGAAAATAGTTCTTGGGCGTGTAGCATGTCCAACTCCTCTTGTTTTTTTCAGCGCCTGACGAAGGCGGTTGCGCCGAAAGGTTGGCTGAATAAGGCTTTACTAACAGTCTTGGTCTCTAGCTTGAAGCTTTTATACGATAGTTCTTTAAGCTTTCAGCGCAGTTAAATCAGCAAAAGCGGATGCGCTTAGGACTCCACACCTATGCCAAGTAAAGCACCTAGAGAATCGCGACAATGCATTATCACCCATCTATTGCCAGTTGTTGTACTGCTGTCAGTGACCTTGGATTGCAAGCACTTTACAAATGTCTGAAGCTGCAATCGAATAAAACCCCCCACATTTTGTGCTCTAGCCATAATGAAGAATTTGGCTTTATAACAGGGTGATTTCAAACGAAGTTTCAGATTTCTGATGCTGATTAATAAAAAGCGGGTCCTTTCGTAACGGCACAACACTGCAGTACACCAAAACGAATGAGGGAGAGAGTTGATGGGACCAAACTACCGCACACAAGTTACGGTCCACAACTTGCGCCACCCACTCGCTCCTCTTTTTTCGACTGGCACACTTCTCGAGCGAACAAGCCTCCCAAAAACGTACACGCCTTTTCGCTACTGGAGGCAGGGGTTGCTATCGCCGAGGAATTGAACAACTTGCAAAAAGATCGAACCACTGCAATGAAGAAGCTTTCAGCTTCTTGAATAGCGCTGGTTTCATAAAGATTTATTTACCACTGAAATGTCGATTAAAAACGCACACGAATTGTCATAATCATGAAATCCATGAAAGCTAGCAATGAACTATCCATCATTTTGTAATTCAAGGCTACAACAGCTGTAAGCGCAATATTTGATTAGATTGCCTTGGGAGTTTCTCATTACAGAATTCGGCTTCAGCCGCTTAGGTCTCTCAGATTTAATGAAGCGACGAACAGCAATAAAGTACAATCAAATAAACTTAGTTGAAGTTAAAATGAATAATATGAGTAAACTTCAACCAAATGTTAGGTTCGTCTCGGCACCTTTCTTCAGACGAACCACCTCCCCGGTGACTCATCAGTGAAGAGGGATGTGCTATAACTTTTTTTTGAATTTGTAAAATCACCTATGTAATTCAACAAAGAGTTTTAATTATTTTTTTATTTCGTCCAAATTCAATTTTTAAGGAATGGATTGAAATGAAAAGTTTAATTATTGCTATTTCTAACACTGTATTTACTAGATCTTATTACTACGATATTATATAATATTTTTGAAATTTTTTACTATATACCATATTGTACAATATGTTCATCTGGTTATTTTTAGTTTTTAATTAAGTATAATTACTATTAAAGAATTGAACTCACATACAAAACGGTGATCTGCTGACTGCAGCTTTTGCCCTCCCTCAATTCCAACTTTAGTATACCGTTCATTATCGGAAAGGATAACTCTTATCATGCTACAGCGCAAGTCGTTTGTCTATCCAGGATTTTTCCTCGGTGGTATTACGTACCTTCTACTGTACAGATATTTTAGAAATGTGCAAAATGTCTTGTTAAGTCTGTCGTGCTTCTTATCAATTATCACCATCACCACCTATATATGAGATAGTTTGTCCAAGACCATTAAAGCGGTAAGAGTAAAAGGGGGAATTCGAGGGTGAAGAACCGACAGCGACCAGGAGGGAGCGCCTGGACGAAACATCGAGATGAGGGGGTGGGGGTTCGATAGGGAAATCATGAAGCATGCCAGGAGGACCAAGAAGGGTTTAAGCAATAAAAAGGGACCAGAAGGGAGTTACTAATAAGGGGGCAGTAAGGAGGATCAGCAAGGGGATACCAGTAAGGGAGACCGGATTTGGAAGATGTGACACCGATGTAGCGCAATGGGCGTTCGCTCGCCGTCGTCGTATCGAGGGCGTGGGAGGCTAGTTAATTGGGGAAGAGGGATCCCGAGGGTGGAGGAAAGAAGGGACCTGGAGGCAGGACCAGGACGGGGAACCAACAAGAATGGAGCCGTAAGGGAATTCATACGGGGAACAAGGAATCTGCCATATGCATTGCCTCTTCATGCTCGGCACAGCGGCGACCGCGTTCTGAGCTTCTGGATCCAGAAGATGGGCCCCCTACATCGCGTAACAAGCGTCCTGATTCTGGATCGTGTCACCGACGTCCGCTGTGAGCATATAAGGACCACTAAGGGGGTGGTGGAGAAGAGCAGTGAGGGGGCCCCTAGGGTGAACCAAAAGAGCGACAGGAAGGAAAGGAACTATCTGGAGGAGCGAGCAGGACAGGGACACCAGAAAGAAGAGACCAGTAGGGAGTCAATAGTGGAAACAAAGAAGTGGGCCAGAAGTTGGGACCAGGAAGGTGGGGGACTAAAGAGGGGAGGGAAGACCAGTAAAGGCGGACCAGCAATTAGATCCAGTAAGAAGAAACGAGTGAGGGGGAACCTGACTTCGGAAGACGTGTCAACGATATCTTGAAACGCTAGCTACTGAGCATGAGAACGGTTGTGGAGGAGCGGCATCAGGGACAGAAGTACTGCGCAGCACAAACCTGACGTTAATGTCTGCTCCGGAGAGCATGCCAATGATGAACGCACGGAAAAGATTACGGCTTGATGCCGATAAAGTACGCACCAGGTCCTTGATGTTAGCGAATTTTATGTTCTAGAAAAACTACTTTCCGTAGGTCAGTGGTGCTGCAAAGTCGCGCGGAGCGCGCAAGTGCGAGAGACGCCGTTAGCCGTGTCGGAGCACCTGTAGCAATATACTTGATCTAGCCTGTGAGAGGGCAGTGAGTGCATTGTAATTTCCTACCAGGGCAACGCCATGATCTGTTTGATCTGCTTTTCTAACGATATCCCCCTCCCCATTCCATCCGTTCTTTTTTCCACTAAAGAGAGAAGCGAGGGCCTGCTGTTGTCACCCTATCCTTTCATCGCGGCTTGTAGACTACGCACTGAGTGAGCTTCTTCATCTTCTTCTGCAACGAGACGGTTCAGTAAAATAATTTTCATAGCGAAAGCCTTGCGCTAAGTTCTTCTAATCCTTTGAAAATTTCTCAAGGTGATAGTCTATTCTGGGCAAACATTCCATCGCTTTAAAGCTCTTTATCTGTAGGGGTAAGTGCCTCATGTCAGTTCTTTGCTGCTGAATTTTCAGACAATTCCTTCATAACGCAGCACCTAGTTTTCGACCTAATCACTTAGCGTTTTCGAGATTCAGGTCATAAAACTCTATTGTACTAAAATTGGGCTTTTCAGCACTCTCGAAAGATGCGTTAAGCTATCAAAGCCTATGAAGTCATGGTATGCCAAACACTTCAGCAAAAACGGAAGTATTCAAAGCAGTAAACGATAGCAACAATCGGCCCGATCTTTTGCTTTACGCGGAGAAAGCGGCTGAAGTAAGTAGATGGCTTGTATTGTGACTGGGAGTGGTCTGCCATAGGTTGTCTTTCTTAGAGAAGTCTCTAAGAGTTTATTTTGAATATTTCATGGCCATAATAAACAGCCTAAAGACTAGCAGCCGATTTTTGGTGTGGGTTTCGCTTCCCCAGGGTAGGCTTCCAACTAATCCAGCGAAGGCTATTTTCCTAGGAGATCGGTGAATTGGTACCGGATGTGCCTCTGAAGGATAGAGCACTGATTGGCCCATCAGCAGTCATTTGCATGTCATTCGTAGTGGTGTAACGTCCACTTAAAGGGAACAGTTATGGACAACAGTCGAGATTGTAGGTCGATACGGATTAGCACTTGTTTCTCGATACTTGTTCTTAATCTCATCCGCTAGCCGTCATGTGCGCATAACCTCCGAAGACGAATCGTATCAGTTTGGCGCACGGCAAGCTAGCTTTCACCCCTGTGGAGTCGGTGAATTCGCACCGACGTGTCTGCGAAAGGCGAAACTCTGATTTGGTATCAGTTGGCCACCAGTCGTTGTACAGGCAAAATAACCATTCGAGTCATTCATGGAACTGGAGCGTTCTTGTTTGCCATCCTCGGAGGAAGTTAGCCATCGGAAGCCTTTTCCCGTTTATCCTCTAGAGATCAATTGAGTGTGGGTTTGCGTTATAGAATAAATTGCGGTTGCCGCCGATGTAGAGGTCAGTGTTTTATCCTTCCCAGGCAAATCAGGTACCAATTCACAACCCATGGAAGACGTGATTGCCCGTGGTTGGAACAAGCGACTGCCATCCTCCTCCGACTTCTCAACCATGGGTTTCCCCTATAACTTTAAAATGCACCTTGTACAAGTCAGTTAAACCACTTTCAATACAAGCTGGACCTTGATTCTCTACTCTTCTCCTAAAGAATTACGCAAAAAATATCTTCTTTTATAATTTTAAGTCAAAAATCCGATTATGATGAGTGTCCAAAAATGTGATCATACTCTTTCAATCGTCACACAATTAATTCCCGTCTGCTACAAAAATGCTGTTGGGTACAATTCAAAATGTAAGAAAGCTTAGAACTTTAGGTGTCTCATACCATAGAAATGTGCCATGCGCTCACTCAGTCGGGATGCTTGTTTGATTATTTGTGCAAATACTGTTTTCCTCGAGTTGGCCAGTGATCAAATTCATTTTCTTGGTTTTGGATGGAACGGTTTTTGTTAGTTTATTCGGAGTTGTTGCGGTTGTTTCTACAAGTCATAGTTTTATATGCAAGCCAATGCCTAGTAGAATGATGAGTATTTTTGCAGGCATTGTAAGCTTTTCATTTGGGCACCCTGTATAGGCGCCTTTTAAGATAGCGCTTTTGAACTAGTACTTTATTTTGGTTCTCCAAAAACTTGCCCAACTCGATTTGAAAGGTGCTAGTTGATTTTAATGGCTTCCATCTTAATTAGGAAAGTGTCCAGCTCAAGCTGAATCGTCTCAATAAAACATAGTTAGCTTCGATTAGCTTTAACATAATAGAAGAAAAACAAGGAAATTAGATGCATTGTAAGTCAAGCACCTCTTACGATTTACGGTTTACGATTTACGATTTACGACGATTTTTCGTAATTACGATTCACGATTTCAGAAATTTCGGATTATTTCATTTACGCACACCCCTGGTTTTCACGTTCAAGCAGCTTTTCTTCTGCGAAGTAGAAATTGAATGCTGGAATTGGACTTCTAAAATGTCTCCTAAAGCCACTATGATTTGAGTATGTCTTCGCCCGCCTCCCATTTTCACTGCATCGTGCCACTCCTGCAACGCCTTCGTCAGCTGTACTTGCTAGAGGCAATCGCGTCGTGCACAAAAGAATCTCGGACGGAAATGTTCAATCAACGCGATTGTCCTCTGAAATCAGCAGAGCGGCTTCTTTACCTACTGCAGTGCAAGGATAAAGAGCTTTGACGTTTTCTACTTAATACCATCATCCTGACGTATACCACTCCCAGCGATAATGGCGAGAAGCGGCGGAAAAATTGCACTGCCGTTGCATCGTGCCGCACATCGTGCTCAGTTGCAGAAACTCTCAAGGCCAGCTCCTCCTGCAAGGGGGTTAAAATGCAGCCTAGTCAGCCTCGATTGGACCACAAACCTTCCTCAAGGAGTCATGGAGATATTTGGAGCCGGATCCTATACAGAACTGCCTGTTTCAGGCTTCGAGCACCCCTTGAAATGCTCGAGTAGTCGTGCAGCGGTACTGAGTAGGGACGCGCATGCAGCGCAACCGGAAGAAGCTCCGGCTGTTGCGTGCACCTTTACTCGAGAATCTTGAGCCGGGTCCTGCCAATCCAACCCAGCCTTTCATTCCTCCGGACTTCGTTCCAAACCATCTGGGAACGAGAAAACACTGACTAATCCATCGACAGGCCACCGCATGCCTTTGAATGGACCAAATGTGTATTCGAAATGATTTCTTACATTCAATCGAAATAACTAGAATCGTGGCGCTTCTACAGCAGAACTTGAATAGTGCCGATCTCTAGCCTATGTCCTCTATCGAGCTGAACCTATGTAGTTCTCCAATGAATACTCTTTAATATAAAAAAAAACAGAAAAGTAGCAAAAATTTCTAATATATTATAGTCTCACGGATGTAGCACGCAATCCACTGCTCTACCAGCTAGTTGCATTTCTATTGCTCTTAGATCCACCTGCCCATGCCACCTACCGTAATTTGGATACTTTGGGCACTCCATATTCTCTTTGACACGCCATCTTGTCAGTAAAGTGTCACACCCAAAGAAACTGGTAGAATTCGACGAGATCGCCTGAAGACCTTGCGCTAGTTTGGCTCTACTAGAACAGCCACGTACACAAAGCAGATTCTAGCAGTACTTCGTCAGGAAATCTTGTTAGATACCCAATGGGTTGAGCACCATTTTCACGCTCTTTCCGTTGCATGCGCCAAATCAAAATGAGCGCATTCCAAACTGAATGAACTAGGCAAGCCTCAAGTGCTGTTTTGACGTAAGGCCCCCTTTATACTTCGACGCCGAGCGACGCGACACCACGTATAGTGGCCGTATTGATTGAGCGACGCGATCGATCAATTTGGCCACTTTACATGCCGTCGCGTCGCTCCTCGTCGGAAGTATAAAGAGGGCCTAAGGCCTATGTTAGGCCCCTGTTATACTCCCGCGGGAGCTTCCGCGGGACGTCCGCGGTGCACTTTCCGTCCGTGGACGTCCCGCGGATGCTCCCGCGGGAGTATAACATAGGCCTAAGGTCGGTTAAGTGGCGCCAGACTTGTTTTAGAGGCACAAACACGCACTTTTTCCTTGGCCAGTCACCACGGCGACATATGCACCTAATTTGTGACGTCGACATCCCGTAGAAGAAGAATACGTGGCGCATTGCACAAGGGATTGAATGACGCCGTCCATTATCCCTTTCATACTTTGCTCATTTAATAGAAAATGATAGAGATTCCTGGACTACACCATATATGTACAGCACAGACCCTTTCCAGGAATCATGCGGACTGTTCACTTTACCGTCGAAAAATTTTTCCAGCGCGGTCTAAAGGTAGGGACCCTTTAGACGAAAGACCGCCGTTGTACCTGGAAAAGATTAGAGTTCCCGCATCACATAACGCTCGATATCGATGCCATGTATGTAGAGTATAATAGCGCACCTCTGCAAATGATTTCTCACAAACCTCGGAAGCTATCGGTCCAAAAACAAGAATTGCAGTGGTATTTGGATCAACTCATGCCTCCGTCAAATATGACTCCAAGCAGGACTATTAGCAAGACAAAAACCGGAGGTTTAATTGACTCAATCGACGACAGGCAATCAGAGACCTTAATGCTATGGGGACAAAAAGCGTTACGGGTTCAAGAACCACAATCAAGTTGATGAGAGCGAAGGCTAAAGGGATCCAAGTGGAAAATCTTAATGAGCGATTAGACGTAGGCCGAAGTGACCACTTCCTGCACACACACACACACACACTGTTCCTCTTTAGGGTCGCTATGAGACGGTCCCGAGTGAAGGTCCCAGCTAAACTCTCATTTTGTGGTGGACACAAACCTCACATTCCAACGGAGCACGGTCAGGATAAGAGACGCTTACACAAACTCGGTTTTCCACAGTTTATTTCTTTAGAAGACAATAATTTAACTTTTCTGTATAAATGCCAAAAACCAGTGCAACTATGACCCATAGCAGCGAGGATTGAGCAACAGCCATGAAAATATGTGTACAGTTTTCCTTAACAGAAAAATGTTACAAACAGAAATTGAGCAGTGTTTTCATGCCAACACTTCGCTGATGTCGCATCATTGGAAAATATATTGTCAAACTCAGTGATGTAATAACAGTGGCGCGCCAGTAATCCTTAACGGCTTCGTCCCGTGCTCATGGATGCCTGCCTTTTAGCGCATTATCTAAGAGTAAAAGGCATTCCATAGAACAAGACTTCTGCTACAGTGCCACGAAAGGCGATTGATCGATTTGACTCAGTGCCAGAGGAAGATTGACTTTTATTCCAGTAAAGTCTGTTGGAGGACCTCATTTCACCTTTAACACAGTCCGACGTTGAACATTTTTGAAATAAGAACTGTTGGTTCAAGAAGCGCTATTGTATTCCTTGGCCCTTGTAGTTCTTCTCAGTGCTATCTACATTCACGTCTGCGCATATCGCATCTTAATTGGTTTAAAAAAGCAGATGATGGTCCACGGAATTTTTTAAATACCGACCTTCTCAGCACGGTAATGATATTCCAGAACTTACTCCTGGGGCCTTTGCCATACCATCGCTCACCCCGAGCGACGTTTAATGATATGCTCCCATATCGATTCCATCGCGCCGCCCGATCGATATGGGAGCATATCATTAGGCGTCGCTCGGGGTGAGCGATGGTATGACAAAGGCCTGGGGCCAGAATCATCAACCGCTCACCGCTTTCTAACGGTGAACATACCGCCAAACCCCCTGATATGACATTCATCCAGCATCAGATTTGGTAGCAATTTCACCGTTAGAGTGCGGTAAGCGGTTGATGAATCTGGCCCCCGATATTGAGCTTCATCAAGTGTTGGTAGGCGTTCATCACCATTTTTGGATTTTCTCTCGATTGCGGAGACCATTTCATAGAAAAAAAACAGTATTACGCAGTAACGAGGGGATCAAAAATTTGAATTCTCCCAAAAACAGAAGGAAAGTTATTTACGCTTTTATTTATATTTATATTTTTTATCTGTGTCATCAACCATGTCAAACGCCCTCCAATCCGATTGCTCTCGCATAGTATGGAAATATTTGAGCGAATTGTGGAAGGACGTATTCGCGAGATCGTCCGGCT
Organism: Heligmosomoides polygyrus polygyrus; assembly: GCA_947396885.1. NCBI lineage: Eukaryota > Metazoa > Nematoda > Chromadorea > Rhabditida > Heligmosomidae > Heligmosomoides > Heligmosomoides polygyrus. Next base: position 75,915,065 of record OX377203.1, on the reverse strand, counting down.
TTCCACCAACCAGTGTGGCTCCGTAGCCGGTTGTGGCACCATCGACGCCATTCATGCTGCTCGTCTTCTTGTAGAAAGACATCGCAAGAAACAAAAACTGCTGCATCTTGCTTTCCTCGACCTGCAGAAGGCATTTGATCGTGTACCGCGTGAGTTCATATGGTATGTCCTACGACACCACGGTGTTCCTGAAGAACTGATCGAGTGGGTGCGCATTCTTCACTCTTGTCCTATGAGTCAAGTGAGAGCTCCGGCCAGCACATCGACGGAGTTTCCAATCTCCGTCGGTGTTCACCAAGGCTCCGCGCTTTCCCCACTCCTTTTCATTGTCGTAATGGATGCCATTTCGCGAGACCTTCAGAAGCCTGTTCCTTGGACGCTGCTATATGCAGATGACGTAATGCTTACCAGCGAAGACAAGGTTGAACTTGAGCGACAAGTGCAAGCTTGGTGTGACCCCTTGGCGGCGTTCGGGCTCAAGCTGAACGTCAAAGAATCTGTGTACTTGACGACAGACGTAAACGAGACTGGGTCCATTGAGACCAATGGCACTGCGCTCGTACGAGCAACATATTTCAAGTACCTTGGATCTGCAATTGCGTCTGATGGTAGTCTGATGTTCGAGGTGAACTCGCGCGTGAGCGCAACGTGGTCCAAATGGCGCGCAATCACAGGCGTTCTGTGCGACAGAAAGATACCGGAGCGCTTGAAATCAAACATCTACAGAACCGTCGTCCGACCATTAGCGACGTACGGTGCTGAGTGCTGGCCTGCAACGAAGGAGGTTGAGAGCGTAATGGAGACGAAGATGCTGCGCTGGACGGCTGGTGTTACGCGTCTGGACCGTATTCGTAACGATGAAATACGCCAAAGGGTTGGGTTCGCTTGCCGATAAGCTACGTGACGCTCGCCTACGATGGTATGGCCATGTTCTTTGTGCGGATGGTGACACCGTTCGGAAGATTGGCCCCAACATAGATGTGCCCGGAAAACGGCCTAAAGGACGGCCTAGGCAACGCTAGCTTGATACGTTGCATATGGACTTGAAGAAAGCTGGTATCCGCCCCGATCAAGCGTTTGATCGTGCGAAGTGGCGCCATCATACCAGAAGAGCTGACCCCGCCGGTAAGCGGGACAAACGCTGAAGAAGGAGAAGAAGATATCTTTTATCTGCGTCAAATAGACGTACACAAAACATTAGAATGACAATGGAAGAAAATAGCATGCAAGATTAAAAAAAGCTGGCAGCATTTTGGTAGCCAGTTCCACAGCGAGGGGAAAATTGCGCGCAACTTGCACCTGGTATGTACATTCCTCAATTGGTCACTCGTCTTTGGCAAAGTATCTTTTCCTGGTACACAAGGAAAAGATTCATTGCTGGCCAACTGAGAGTACAGCGTTATATCATTTGTAGAAATCAAAGGCTGAAAATCTTCTGCAGCGCACCACGCTGATAGCACCAGCCAACAAACTGTAGATAACGACAATAACCTCGAGCGCCCATAGCAGCAGTTGACTTTCATGGCGAAAACAAACAACACTCTCACGGCAAAACATCCGATCTATTAGGTGGTTGCAAAAGCAATTGCCGTTCCGGGGTATGTTGAAATAGTCGGTTATTTCTCATGAGTATTTACTCCTTCAAGCCATATTGCACAGATCGTTTTGAAGGTTTTTCGTCTTTCAAGCTGCATGTCATACTTTTGCATATCTTAATTCTGGACGCCATTATGGGTTTTGAGAAAAGATGGACCTTCAAACGACTTCCGACGGGATTACACTCCACGAGCTCAAGCTTCAACATTTTGCAGCTAAAGCAACTCGTAATACAGTGCGCTTCAAAAGTATGTATCCACTCCAATAGTTGCCCATATCTCGTTTCACGTTTATTTCTACTGCCCGCATTAGCTCCACTAGATTTCTCGTAGTCGAAAATAGGTCACCACTCGCTTGCAGGAATTTTTTTTTCCGACTCACACGAGAATCAGACTTTTTTGAAGAAAAAAATTAGTTGAAAATTGGCGTTTCAAAAGTATGTATCTACTTGTGGAAAACAAACGTTTTACTAGATTCAAAAGTCAATCGGACCACCATTATTTCCTATAACATCATGCATCGTATTGTTTGTGCTACTGAGAAGGTTTTGGATGATTTTGTCTCCGCTGGTTCTCATGTGATCGAAAGTGCTACCACTCCATTGAACTGCCGATTATTCACGTAGACTCGTCGAACCACGACCCCACACATGTTCTCCGTTGGGTTGTTGTCAGGAGAACAAGCCGCATAGTCCGTTACCTGAATGTTGCGACGGTGGAGCCAATCTTTGGTCAACCTGGACCCATGGACTAAAGCGATACCCTGCTGCAGAACATGTGTCTGATGTATTCTGCCTCTCAAGAAAGCCAATAGGATAGAATCCAGCACACCTTCACACTCCAGACTGACCGTGCTACACAACGGGACACAACGGAAGACTAAGCTTCAGCATTCCGCAGCTGCAGAAGTCGGCAACTGTCACTGATGAACCGCCTCCAAGGCTGGGGCGACGGAGACTTCTCGCAGATCTTTCCAGTAATGTCGGTATCCATCGGTATTCATCGAGAACCAGGCAATTTTGATTATTTAGGACACCAGCGGAGACAAAATCATCCAGAACCTTGTCAGTAGCATGAATAGTACGATGCGTGATGTTATAAGAAATAATGGTGGTCCGATCGACTTTTGAGTTTAGTAAAAAGTTTGTTTTTCACAAGTAGATACATACTTTTGAAACGCCAATGTTCAACCAATTTTCTTCAAAAAAGTCTGGTTCTCGTGTGAGACAAAAAAATTCCGAAAGCGAGTGGTTACCTGTTTTCGACTACGAGGACTTTAGTAGAGCTAGTGCGGGCCTGCAGAAATAAATGTGAAACGAGATATGGGCAAGTTTTGGAGTGGATACATACTTTTGAAACGCACTCTAATGCGAACGCCTTCGGCCGAAATCTCCTTCTGAATGTACGGTGAGATATTCGATCGAAAAGTTTCTTCTGGACATTCTCATCTCGACGACAAGCCCGTTTCTTGTCGGTCGGTGTCGGAGAATGTCGCTAGACGATCAAGCTTTGAGTGCAACCGTTGAGTCGAAGCCGGACAGAACTATCCGAAAGATAGCAGCATATATGGGCGTCCACTCTGTGCGTTATCAAGGCGCCTGGTCTCAACTGGAATGGAAAAGAAGAAGAAGTGGATAACCCATCGCTTGACTGACAAGCAGCGCCTCATTCGCTTCCACATCTGATCAAGTATTCTTGTTCGTCCAATAAGGATGAGGCTAAAGGACGGCGAAGAAACCTGCGCAGCAGCAGTTTAATAATCTGGACAACCTGGAAATCTCCGGAAGTTCTTCGATTGTTGTGATCTACTTTTTTGTTGAGGGACATACTCTTTAGAGAAACGTTGGGAATGCTGTATTGAATCGAACGCCTTTTGTTTTGATGAATCAATTTGAGTTTCGTTCTGCGTGAGAAGGAAGTCAGCGTCCGCAAGATAGGCCTTAACTTTGAGGTGATAGGAAAGCGGCCTAGAGGGCGCCCGAAGCAGCACTGGTCCGATACATTACATATGGACTTGAATTTAGCTGGTGTCCACCCTGATCTAGCGCTGGATCGGGAAAGGTGGCGTCATGGCACGAGAATAGCGGACGCGCTACGAAGCGGGATAAACGCTGAAGAAGAAGAAGAAGAAGAAGAAGAAGAAGAAGAAGGGTTGGCATGAAGGACACGTGACATGCGAGCTTATTCATTATACAATTTGAGCAAACTGTTCAGTTTGCCAAATCGCCAAGTCCAAAACTGAATCATGCATATGCCTCCTCAACAATCAATCGAGTCTTAAATCTATGGCTTCAGACGGGTGCATGGCGCAATCTCAACTCTTTGCAGGTCACTGAATTTATGTCAGCCTGCGCTCTCATACAGTATCAAATACCTTCAAAAGCTTCACTAGCCGCAATGTTAGAACCTTTCAAAGAGCATGTGCATTCTTAGGATGCCCTGTATTTTATCGCAAGCCGTAACGTGTTTTTATGTTCTAACCTTCAAAGGAAGCAAAAAATCAATCGTTAAAGAAACTTTATGGAAAAATTATAACATGTTCCAATGCGAAGCGCTTTCAGCCGAGTGTAAAATGCAAGAAATCAGACGAGTGCGCCCCTGCTGATCATATGTCAGAACATTTCCAATTTCTTGCATTCTCATATAGTTTTCAACCTCTTCAGTATCATTACTGGCAGCAGAGTTCAAACAGTGCTTACATTTTTGGGACACCCGTATATAAGACTCCACAAATCTGGAATCTGGAAAACGAAGTGAAAACAGCAATCGTCTTGCTGGGCTTCTTTTCGCAGCACGACTTTTCTATAGAAGCTCAAACTTCATGAACAAGGAACATGGCCGATGCACACGGGAATCATCCAACGGTACGAGTCATGCAGTATTCGATCACATACTCACCAACCGAAGGTGTCGCGATAGTACCATCGTTCTGCAGTGGATCGACCGAGAGGATCTTTGCAACTATCGTCCTATAAGCCCGCTGAACATGCTTTGCAAGAAGATTATTGTTGCACGCATATCAAAGACACTGGGTGAAGCGAAACCAAAGGAGCAGACTGGATTGGGCAAGGGATTCATCTGCATGGGTCGCATCCATACCATCGAGAATCTTTGGGGTTTGCTGGTTCTAGTTCCCACCTTCGTCAACTACGAGAAGGCGCCCGACAGCGTCGATGCGAACGCCATTCTGTACGCGCCAGAGATGGGCGGATTTTCTGTTTTCTGTTTTCTGTTTTCTGATTTTCTGGCCATTTTGGGCAAATTTTTTCTGTTTTCTGTTTTCTGGGAAAATGGCTAAAATATGGCCAGAAAACAGAAAATAGGCTTGCAAACAAAATTTTATCACAGAAATCCAATGAGAAGAATTCAAAAAGTATCGTAGAATAGTGAGGTTCATTACAAAATAGTGTTTCTAGAGTATCTTAAACGGCAAGCATGTGGCGTTTTTGGATGTGCTCATGTAGTAATTGCGCCATGTACTCATGAACTATGCCGCTTTGTTTGCTTGATTGATTGTGTAATTGCTGCTGGCAAGGAGTTCCTTCGTAGGACATTTTTCTACTTTCATAATTTGGTTTCGCATTCTTTTCGATATTAACAGTAGTTTGGACCACCTACGATCACTAAAAAATTTATATCAAAACTATAAAAATAGTAACGATTCAAATCAGTTTCATTAAGCCTCAAGTGGCTGGTATCGAGGTTGTGAGCTGTCATAACGATGTTTTGTTGCGATCAAAACTTCTAGCGCCAGGCGGGACTCGAACCCGCACCTCCCTCTAACCGGGCGGGAATGCTCTACGCCATTACACCACCGGCGCCCTTTGATCGAACGCAACATCCACACCTCGTGGGACCGATCAGCACCCACCCGTATCCGGGATGAGCTGGCCGCTGATATCAGCATGGAACCAGTTAAGCTGATGGTCTTGATAGAAACGATTCAAATCAGTTTCATTAAGCCTCAATTGGCTGGTATCGAGGTTGTGAGCTGTCATAACGATGTTTTGTTGCGATCAAAACTTCTAGCGCCAGGCGGGACAGCTCATCCCGGATACGGGTGGGTGCTGATCGGTCCCACGAGGTGTGGATGTTGCGTTCGATCAAACGGCGCCGAAGGTGTAATGGCGTACAGCATTCCCGCCCGGTTAGAGGGAGGTGCGGGTTCGAGTCCCGCCTGGCGCTACAAGTTTTGATCGCAACAAAACATCGTTATAAAAATAGTATTCTGAGGGGCGTTAAATTATGTATTAACTAACGACTTGTCATAGAGTTACTGTGGGTAGGATTATTCTTCAAATCCGGTTTAACAATTGAACAATGTTGGCCGGTCATCCTCAATATCGCTTTCTGCAGAGCCTTTGTCGAAGCTGCTTTTCTAACTCTGAAGATTGCTCAGTTTTTGGTGTCACAAATTAGTAAGAGACAGAAATGTTTTAGTCACCTTCGATTTCGTTGCTGTAATGATACAGTACTGGTACACGAAATTTCTCATTTATCACGCATGGGATATCATCTGTCGTCCCAGTGATCAACGAGTTATTCTAGTGGGCACCAGTAGCGCCTCCATTCGTCCATTTTTTTCGTCTTTTTCGCTCGAGAGACACGAAGAGGGTCATATTGTTTGTTCAAGGCTTTGACGAAGAAGTCCGACCAACGCGTTGGTGGGCATCCTGTGAAGCTCGGAAGTCTCGAGGCTTTCTCTCACTTGCGTGAGTCGTGCCACTCCGAGCATTGTCCTCTCGATTCCACGCTGCGCGATACTAATCGCATGTTCATCTTGCTTTCGTAGAGCCCACATCTCTGATGAGTATGTTAGGGCAGAAAGAACAGTGAAGTCGAAAAGGTGGGTACGGAGCCGGACGTTTTTCGTCCTCTCCAAGACTCTTTCGACACTATTGACAGCTCCTCTAGCTGCTCTCTCCCTCCTGCTCAGCTCCGGCGCTAGTTAGTTGGTCATGTTGACTTCGCGACCCAGATGCACGTATCTGGAGCATTCGAAGATGTTCCTTCTGTTGATCGAGGATGAAGCATCAGAAAGTCGTCGTTCCTCATGAGCATCGTCTTCGTAAGATTCAGCTGCAATCCAACGTTCCCACACGGTCGAAGCCAGAAAGCATCTGCTCCGCCTGACTTGCGCTCAATGTTGGATGGTGTAGCTGCCGTCCGTCGTCTTTCACTCCCATGTCTTCCCATTCTATGTAGTTCGAGTGTGGCGCTGAAGAGAACCGGGGATATAGTACCCCCTCATAGACCTCTCTGTTCACGTTGGCAACGACGTCGTTGTAGACTGCGAGACTTTTGTCGAGAATCCACTGCACAGCTCTCGGAGGACTCTGATGTACAGAGTAGGAACGCCCTGAGTCAGCAGGGCGTCCATGACCGCTTCAGTTTCGACGGATTCGAATGTCTTCTTCAGGTCGATGAACGTAAGACACAGCAGCAGCTTGTACTCTCGCGACACTTGGATGAGCTTCGTAATGGTTTGTATGTGGTCGATCGTGCTGAATCTCCGAAACACTGCTCGCTCGCATGGCTTTCCTTGGTCCAGCGTTCTGCTAATCGTATTCAGGATGACTCGAGTGAACAGCTTATAGACTACGTACATCAGGCAGATCGGGCGATTGCTGTCAATGTCGTGCACTCTGTACAGCAAGGCGGTTCTGCTGGTCTTCCACTGAGATGTAATATGATATGTAGATATGAGGAGGAATAATAATAATGTGATAAGGAGGTTATATGCTCGGTCTTCATTATATGGTTGGTGTCTACGCATTCAAGAAAGCACCTTCACCCAAGATCTGTTGTGCTGACAGCCCCTTCAGTCACAAGCTCGTGTTGTACCGTGGAATATCAAGCAAGTACACAACATCTTTAGTCGGCTAAGTAGTAACTAGGCGCTGTAAAGAGCATTGATAAGTTGACCTGAAAACTTTCAGCTACGCGGAAACTAGACCACTTACAAGGAAAGGTATTCCCGAAGAACGAAACGAACTAGGAAAATAGATTCTGGCGGAGCCAGTAATACTCAACGAATCTCTGCACAGATTTAGAGTATGTTGCGAGAGTGTGTCTACAAACTCAAGCAATTGAGCTGAAACATGCAAACAGTGATCACTGAGCCTTCATCGTGTTCGGTGCTCTAAAAGGCCAGTTTCTTACTAGTGGGACCATTATCTAATTGAGGCGTTGGCGGTGAAACGGAGCTGATGAGTAATGTTGTATACTTCAGGTGTCGAGATTCCTACGAACTATCAGTCAAGATTTACAACTTGCTGATTGCAGTACACTGGAGTGTACTATAAATTTTTATAAGCGCTTGCAAATTGAAACGCTGGTCTAGGACTACATTTCTAGTCATACATAAGCATTTGCTACTGGAAATATGGATCTTTGGGTAGAATAATTAGGTCGTGTGATAATATCGAAATTTTCTGTTTTCTGTTTTCTGATTTTCTGGCGTTTTTGGCTTTTCTGTTTTCTAATTTCTGTTTTCTGACGAAAGCGATTTTCTGTTTTCTGTTTTTTGGGAAAATTTTCAAAATTTCCGCCCATCCTTGGTACGCGCTCATCGACCAAGGACTGGACTCGGCCTACGTGATAACACTAGCCGACTGCTACGCTGGATGCAAGGCGACAGTCCTCCAGCTCTTCACCACAGCGCTGCAGTAGATAATGAAGCCGCTCGACTTGGACGAAATGGGCAACGTGTGGATGGAAGATCCCTCTCGAACCTTCTTTTTGCTGCCAACGTACTCTTCTGGGATTGCACCGCTGAAACAGAGGCGATGCTTGCTGAACAAAACGAATAAGGGAGAAGGATAGGAATGCGAATCAACCGGAGAAAGGCACAATTCACGAAGAACATATATTGCGAGGGAGAAGGTAATCAACTGGAAGACTCTCAAGTCACGGAGACGTCGCTCTACGTGTACCTTGCGTTCGATGAACATAGAAAACGATACGGAAGACGAACGCGATATGCCGCTAGGAGCTGCATGGGCCCTCTCCGACCTCTCAAGGGGGCTACGAACCATTTTATGGATCCCGACCTCCGAGCAAACCTATTCGACTACACTGTTCTTACTGCGTTCTGTTAATCACGCACGTTCGTCCTAAAGCTGAAGCGCAAAGTTATCTAATGCATCAAGGAATGCTGAAAAATATGTTGTTTTATGGTTGTGATGTGCTGTTTAAGTGGCAGATGGTCATATTCTCCTAATTTTACGCTGCTTCCCTCAATGTTCTCTTAGACTCTTCATAATAGACAAAGAAATACATGTAATAACAAGGCAAGAATTTTGGTTAAAACAATAAAGAGAATGTCTACATTCAGCACTAATAGTTTAAGCAACACTAGTAAGATGTTAGTCATTCGGAAGCAACAACATTTCCATTTTCAACATTACAGCTGGTGCATGCAATAGTAGAGTTAAGGCGCTGGCGTCAGAGCTTTGTCACACATTTTCTCACATCACTTACTGCACTTGGTTATGCAAAACTAGCAGCTAATAATTCTAGAACAGTCGAAGCAGCTGGTCTCATATGAAAAATACAAAACTCACGGTGCGCACCTCCAGAGAATCACCATGATTGTTTGGTTGATAGAGCGTTTCTCTAAGAACGTGCTTACAAATCGATGCTACAGCAAGAACAATCCGATAGAAGTATACAATTCTTTGCTGCACGCCTCCATGAGAACAGGGGCGCTTTGACTCTTTGAAGAGCCCCGTTTTGATCTAAAGTATGTAGACATGGAGATGATATACATGACAATAAGCCAAGTATCAATTCGATGATCTTGAAGGAATCATAAAACCTGGTTGACCGAGGTGGAACCCGATTTTGGATCGCCTCCGAATGAATGCGACAGCCGCCTCCTCTCTTAAGTGGGCTACATACCAATTGCTAAGATTTATCGATATAAAATGAAAACACCACAGAAATAATTCCCAATCCGCTCCACCAAGATAGATTGACTCCTAATACCTGCTGCGGAGCACCTGTTTTGGCTTTGTTTTTGTCTGCTTAATACCAGGCAGTCCAATAATTCCTGTCCGAAAATTTTCAAAATTCTATAATTTTCCTTAGAAGCATTATAATATCAGGCAAGTGTAAAAACCTTCTAGAAGGTTCTCCAGAGTTCCACGCTAGGGGTATATAACAGGGATGGGCGGAAATTTTGAGAATTTTCCCAGAAAACAGAAAACAGAAAATCGCTTTCGTCAGAAAACAGAAATCAGAAAACAGAAAAGCCAAAAACGCCAGAAAATCAGAAAACAGAAATCAGAAAACAGAAAATTTGGAAATTATCACACGATCTAATTATTTTACCCAAAGATTCATTTTTCCAGTGGCAAATGCTTTTGTATGACTAGAAATGTAGTCGTAGACCAGCGTTTTAATTTGTAAGCGTTTATAAAAATTTCTAGTACATTCCAGTCTACTGCAATCAGCAAGTTGTAAATCTGGACTGATAGATCCTAGGAATCTCGACACGTAAAGTACACAACATTACTCATCAGCCCCGTTTCACCGCGAATATTCTCATGCCATAGCCTCACGAAAATTTGGAATAGATGCAGCGAGTTTTTATTAGAGTTCTTGTCCATAACTGTACCCAATGCTCCTGCTGATTTTAATTATGAAGAAAGCCTGGGACTCCTCAATATGGAAACTTCGCGGTACAGGTGTGTGTTAAGCGTCATTGTTTGTCTGTTTCAAGGTTCCTGGTGGTGAATCGAATATCAGAACGGTAAGTACTTGGCTTTTATGCCTACTCATGGGACGAACTCACACTACTTCGTTACAGTGTGCGAAGGTAAATGGCAGACATCAAGACTAGTGCATCGTTATCAAACTCCATCTGTGCAGAACGCAAGAATACTTTCACATGCATTTTTACTCTGTGACAGCTAATAGACTGAGCTCTTTTGTTCTTGTTTATTTATCCTGTTTTGTTGATATCACTATGTTTCCAGTTATTGCTTTAATAATAATGGTAATTGGGGTTTCAGTGCAAAGCACTTCGTTACGTACATGTTGTTTCTAACCTTCTCATCTTCGTTTTTATTTTTTTCATTCTAGTTTATATAGACACCTACATGGTAATATTCGTCGGAGTGATTTTTTGGCAAGTTCAGTTTCTATGGAAGCAATACCGAGAGGAAGCATAATGTGGCTGGTTGCTCGCCTTGGTATGCTCGGAAATTAGACCGGACTCCAAGGTGCTTCGCTCTCATAAAGTTGCTCGAAAGTGATTTCTTCACACACTGGGAATCACGCCATAGCTATACTGAACTTCTGGCTTCTCACTCCTGACGCTTATGATAAACTTCTGCCTAAACATTTTTTTAACTATTTCGACATAATTATACTGTATTTTCGTCATAATTTTAAAAAAATTGCTCTAGTACTTTGAACTGAAACTCCAAATGCTTAGGAAACATAGACTTCCTATCTTAAAGTATACATAGTGATGTCCCCCATCTGGCTTTGTTTATGTTATTGTTACTAACGCCGCACATGATATTTTTTATGGTTACCGCGTTTTTATTTTTTTGTTTGTTGTGTTCAAGCGCACTTTTGGTGCATTTAAATAAATAAATAAATAAAAACACCTCAATCAGATAATGGTCCCACTTGTAAGAAACTTTTAGAGTACCGAACACGATGAATCAGTGATCACTGTTTCCATATTTCAACTCAATTGCTTGAGTTTGTAGACGCACTCTCGCAACATACTCTAAAGCTGTGCAGAGATTCGTTGAGTATTACTGGCTCCGCTAGAATCTGTATTCCTAGTTCGTTTCGTTCTTGGTCATACCTTTCCTTGTAAGTAGCCTAGTTTCCGCGTAACTGAAAGTTCTCAGGCCAACTCACCAATGCTCTTTACAGCACTTAATTACTGCTTAACCGACTTAAGCTGATGTGCACTGGCTTGGTGCCTTACAGTACATAACGAGACTGAAGGGGCTGTCAGCACAACAGATCTTAGGTGAAAGTGCTTTTTTGAATGCGTAGACACCATATAATGAAGACCGAGCATATACCCTCTTTGTCACATTATTATTTCATCTCATATCTATATATCATATTATTAGGTTGTAACGAAATAAATGGCACTGAACCACTGTAAATTTAAACAGTTAATATCTCGGCTTGTAGGCAAGTTTATTATTCGAAATAAAAACCTTCTGATTCTACACATCCTTGCCAACGTGACACAAGCTTTCTTATACCAGTAGCATAAGAAACTCGCCTTCGGTTTACAAAGGCCGGCCGGATATCCTTCAACTTTTTCATTATTTCTTCAATTTCAATGCAGTACTTCTCTGCCGTGATGGATTCACCGGGAGGGAGGAAGTTGTGGTGAATATTTCCCAGCGAACACCACCATACTGTCACCATTACTTTCTTTTGGTGCAATTCCGGCTTCGCAAAAACCTTGGGGCTCTCATCGCTGTCCACCCACTGTGCCGATCGTCGCCTGTTGTCGTACATTATCCACTTCTCGTCACAGGTTACGACGCGATCAAGGAATGCGTCCGTTTCGTTCCGTAGAAGCAGTGCGGACGAGATCTCATATCGTCGGTTTCTTTGCTCCTCAGACAGCTCGTGAGGCACCCATCTTTCCAGCTTTTTGGTCTTTCCAATTTCCTTCAGATGCCGGGCAGCTGTGTTGTGACTGACGCCAAGAACCTTCGCTATCTCCCTGGTACCTTTATGTGGATCCTCCTCTACCACATCTCTCAGCTTGTCCTCATGAACATCACTATGCCTCCCACGACCTTCATGTTCTTCCAAGCTCTCATCTCCATTCCGGAACTTCTGATACCAACGATGCGCCGTCCGATTGTGGAACATCCTTGACCGAATGCGGCGTTGATCTTCTCGTCCGCCTCCTTAGCGGTAGTGCCCAGCTTGAATTCATACAAGTAAATGCCTCGGATTACCCTTTTGTCCATCTGCAAAAAAGTCAATAAAACTCTAAAGTTTTCCCACCTTTACATAGAAAATTTGGTATTCACCGGTAGAGCAAAGTTTGCGCTTCTAAATGATATGCCACATGTTACGGTTTGTTGTTGATCAAACACGTAAAGACGCGCCAAAAAATGGCGCGAGCCAGTGCCATTTAATTCGTTACAACCTAATATATCTCAGTGGAAGACCAGCAGAACCGCCTCGCTGTACAGAGGAGTGCACGACGTTATCAACAATCGCCTGATCTGCCTGATGTACGTAGTCTATAAGCTGTTAACTCGAGTCCTCCTGAATAGAATCGGCAGAACGCTGGATGAAGTACAGTCATGCGAACAAGCAGGATTTCAGAGAGGATTCAGTACGATCGACCATCATTACGAAGCTCATCGAAGTGTCGCGAGAGTACAAAGTGTCAAAGTGAACAGAGAGGTTCGATGAGAGGGTACTATATCCCCGGTTCTCTTCTGCGCCACCCTTCAAAACGTCATTCGACAACTAGAATGGGAAGACATGAGAGTGAAAGCTGACAGACGGCACCTACACCATCTAACACCGAGCGCTAGCCAGGCAGAGCAAATGCTTGCTGGCTTCGACTGTGTATGTGGGAACGTTGGACTACAGCTGAATCTTACGAAGGCGATGTTCATGAGGAACAGACAAGTTTCTGACGACCCACTCTCACTCAATGGAACGAACATCTTCGAATGCTCCAGATACGTGTATCTGGGTCGTGAAGTCAACATGACCAACTAACTAGCGCCGGAGCTGGGAAGGAGGATGCGAGCGGCTTGAGGAGTTGTCAAGAGAGTCGTGGAGAAGACGCAGGGTTCCGTACCCCCCTTTTTGACTTCACTGTTCTTCCTGCCCTAAAAGACGCATCAGAGACCTGGGCTCTACGAAAGCAGGATGAACAAGCGATCAGTGTCGCGCAGCGGGGAATCGAGAGGACAATGCTCGGAGTGACACGACTCACGCAATTGAGAGAATGCCTCCGGAGTTCCGAGCTTTGCCGACGTTCGAAGATCAGGGACGCTGTCGCATAGGCCAAGTCGTCGAAAATTAGGCGGGCCACGTAATGCGCTTCGCAGACACCGAGTGGACGAGAGCCATCACCGACTAGACTCCACGGGATGTCAAGAGAACACCAGGATGCCCACCTACGCGTTGGTCGGACTTCGTCAAAGCCCTGAATAAACAATATGACGCTCTTCGTGTCCCTCGTGCGAAAAGGATTCTTTAGATACCCTGGCACGTGGCATGGACGTGTTGAGACGCTGCTGGTGCCCGCTTGAACAACTCGATGATCAATGGGACGACAGATGATATAAGTGATAAATGAGAAATTTCATTTTTAAGTACTGTATCATTGCAGCAGCAAAATCGAAGGTAACTAAAACTTTTCTCTCTCTTACTAATTTGTGACACCAAGGAGGAATCTTTCATAGTTAGAAAAGCAGCTTCGACGAAGGCTCCGCAGAAAGCGATATTGGGGATGACCGACTAGCAGTGATCAATTTTTAAACCGGAGGTGGAGAGTAACCCTACCCACAGTAGCTCACTATTCTATAATTTAATGCCCTCAGAATACTAGTTTTAAAGTTTTAATATAAAATTTTTAGTGATAGTTCATGAGTATGCGGCGCAATTACTACACGAGCACATCCAAAAACGCCACATGCTTTTCATTTAAGAGGCTCTAGAAATACTATTTTGGAATGAAGCTCACTATTCTATAATACTTTTTGGATTCCTTTCATTAGATTTCTGTGATAACATTTTGTTCATAACTCGATTTTCTGTTTTCTGGCCAATTTTTGGCCATTTTCCCAGAAAACAGAAAACAGAAAAAATTTGTCCGAAATGGCCAGAAAATCAGAAAACAGAAAACAGAAAACAGAAATTCCGCCCATCCCTGGTATATAAGGCGCAGTCGCCGCGTCTAGCTACCAGTGCAAGCTAAGATGGACCAAGGTCGAATTCGCACGTTCGAGCACTTCGAGAGGCTGCTGGGCAACGACACGGGCACCGCGGTCGCCAACATCTGCAGAGCGTTCAAGGAGGATGTAGTGTTCCAACGCACAGTTAGGCGCTGGTTCAATCGTTTCGAGAGCGGCGACACGAGCCTCGAGGACAGGGAACACCCGCTGAAGATCATGCTCTGCTGCTGGGGGGACGCCAAGGGCATGCTGTACTTCGAGCCGCTCCCGCAAGGCAGGACGGTCACCGCCTCCATCTACACCGATCAGCTCGAGAAACTAGCCGCCGCCATCCGAGAAAAGCGTCCCCGACGGGCCTCGGTCCACCTGCTGAACGACAACGCGCGCCCCCACGTGGCGAAGGGGACCCAGCAGAAGTTGGCGACGCTCGGCTGGGAGACGGTTGCCCATCCGCCGTATTCCCCGGACCTCGCCCCCTCCTACTACCACTTGTTCCGCCCGCTGAAGCACCATTTGGCCGGAAGAAAATTCACCAACTGCGACAACCTCGAATCCGACATCGCGGACTTCTTCGAGTCGCAGCCCCCGGAGATCTGGGCGAGGGCATCGGCGACCTGCCCAATCGATGGGCCACTGTTGTGGGTAACTGTGGTGATTATATTGTCGATTAGACTTGTTTTTCAACAAAGTTGAAAAAAATTAAAAATGGTGAAATTTTCGGACAAGAATTATTGGACAGCCTGGTAGTTCACTTCTATATTACCTCATCTACACCGATATGCTCATTAACGGATCAAGCTAGTGAGGTTAATTAAAATGAATCTCACGAAATTTTTGTACTGCAAAAGAGCTGTGAAGCATACAAACATTTCAAACATAAACATGTTGATCCTGAGGATCGGCTATATTTGTCCGCAAATCCGCCGAAGACGGCCTCAGGCGATAGCGACGGCTTAGGCTTAAGCACACAATGCGACACTTTGCTTACACACGGAAACGTAATGAAATAGAGATCTCGTGGAACCATGGACGGGGAGAGGGTCGACGCTACAATTTGCACTGATATTTCTCCTGCATGGGTCACTGTGCAGCAATACCTTTTGAATATGTGTTCTTCTTGGAAGCTTATGACGTGGGGCCAAATTCTGTAAGGCTTGGGGCTTTCTTCCGAAAGTATTTCAGCTTGCGCTCGACTCTCGCAAGTTAGTGTTGTGAACTCTTTTCATTCTTATAATACACAACTTTACAAACGCCTTGCAATATGCGTTGCACCGTGCAAAGAAGGAGAGATACTCAAGTAAATTCACCAGTGTTGCTAGAAATGAACAGTACTCATCAAATACCAATGAGACTAGCAAGATTCTTCCAGAGAAGAGCATTTCTATAATTCCATTTTGATTAGACAAACCAGTTCTCGACGAGAAGCGACCATCTGCAACCGATCACTGCGCAGTGAGACCGAAGTGCGATGAATAAATAGTTCGAATTGTCATTCAACAAATCTGGGTTAGGAAAAATCTGGTGAGAAAGCGACAACCACTAACCAGGATACTATCTCAACGGTAGGTCGGAACGGCGCAAATGTTGTATGTGGGCAGAACCGCCTCTCCCTGAGAAGTAACAAGCTGCAGGTATCTCGACCCCAATACAACTCTTCGCAGAGTAAGGGACGACGGAAGTCGGTTGTTGGCGATTCACATGCCCCGCAGCTGACGGGCGCGCGGGATGAGGGCTCGTATCGCGAATCGGCGCAGTGCGCAAGTGGCGTAGTAGGGAAGAGCTCGGGTTCGTGAACGAGGGGTCGGGGATCCCCCGGACTGCGTTTGTTTTGCACTTTTGCAAAATCCATCTTTATCATATAGGTGGTCCGCCTAGGGGTATTATAGTATGTTATAGAGCATGTTTACATATAACATGCTCCAAACTACAGATTAGCTAAAATGTTTACTTTTAAAGAACCGAGGCAGCTCTCCACAGCAACCACCTGTGAAGTAAAAAGTGAATCAATTACAAAATATCTAACGTTACATAACTACAGCTTCATACAAACTAGGTTTACAAATAAGCAAACGTTTACAGGCAAACTAAGATACTATATGTGGTTTCTAACGGCAGTGGTGCTTTATGCACTATGTTAACACAATAACATAGTGCATAAAGCAATACGAGTGCTCGCAATATATAAGAAATGAATCAAAGCCAAAGGTTCATCGCAGTCTGATTCTTTCCACTACAATAGCCCTAGCTGGATCACCTATATAATAAACATGGATTTTGCAAAAGTGCAAAACAAACTCAGTCTGCGGGATCTAAACCCCCGATCCCTCACTCACAACACTGGGCGCTTCCCTACTACGCCACCTGTGCACTGCGCCGAGCCGCGATACGAGCCCTCATCCAGCGCGCCCGTCAGCTGCAGAGCACGTGAATCAACATGCCGCCAATACCCGACTTCCGCCGCCCCTAACTCTGCGCAGAGTTGTATTGGGGTCGAGATACCTGCAGTTTGTAACTTCCCAGGGAGAGGCCGTTCTGCCCATATACAACACTTGCGCCGTTCTGACCTACCGTTGAGATAGTATCCTGGTAAGCCTCTTTTAGGGAATGCCAGAAATGCTTGGTATGATCCAGCTAAATTTTAAACGCGTCAAGATGCTACTCTATGTGGGCGAAACTATCTAGGTTATGTCAGCGAGAGGTAAGCAGAGGACAGCGAATGACAGAGAATGACACTAGACAGGCAGCGAATGAGGGAACGGATGGAGCATGGAAATCTAACCCTTCGCTCAGGTTTTCTTGTCTCCTATACTACAGATCTTGCTAGAGCTTTGCAACAGTTTATTGTCATAAAATTGCTCGTAAAACTGAAGCGGTCGTCGAAGTCTGTTCTCTGACGACATCGTGCTCATAACATCAAACAATAGCCAGGCGGAGCGAATGCTGATCGACTTCGATCGTGTGTCGTGGGAACGTTGGACTGCAGCTGAATCTTATGAAAACAATGGTCGGAACGGAACGGACGAGTTTCTGGTGCCCCATTTTCAATCGACGGAACGGACATCTCCGAGTGCTCTAACTAGGTGTATCTGGGTCGCGAAGTCAACATGGCCAACGACCTAGTGCCAGAGCTGAGCAGGAGGGAACGAGCGGTTTGGGGAGCTTTTAAGAGCGTCGAAGAAGTCCTGAAGAAGTAGAAGAACGTCCGACTCCGTGCCGACATATTCGACTTCACTGTTCCTCCCGTGCTAACATACGCCTCAGAGACCTAAGCCATAGGAAAGCACGATGAACACGCAATCATGGTCGCGTATCGTGAAATCGAGAGGATGATGCTCGGAGGAACACGAGTCATGCAACTGAGAGGAGGCCTCAGGAGTTCCGAGCTTCGTCGACGTTCAAAGATCAGAGGCGTTGTCGCATGGGCCAAGTCGATAAGATTAGGTGGGCCGGCCATGTAATGCGCTTGGCAGGCAGCCGCTGGACTAGAGCCGTCACCAACTGGATTCCGTGGGATGTCAAGAAAGCGCCAGGACGCCCACCAACGCGTTGGGCGGACTTCATAGTGAAAGTTCTGAACGAACGATATAACGTGCCCCTCAAGCGCGGAGGATCCATTGGAGCACTGTGGCACGCGGCAGGAACGTGTGGAGACCCTGCTGGCTCCAGCTCGAGCAACTCGGTGATAAACGGGACGACATGTGATACAGGCGAAAATTGTTCGCTTGCAACATATTCGAAATGCCATCGCTCATCCTGTACACAACGTCATATCGAAATATAACAATACCCCTTCACGATGAAACGAATTTCATTGTGACGATTCCATCTCTCGGTCATGAAAAATGATATAGGAAACGTTTAATAGGGTTCAAAATGTCGCTACAGCATGGCTGGATTTAGAAACGCTGCTCTCCGAGGTCTGCATAGAAAGATCAAAACAAGAGTTGATGGTATGGTATGGATCTGGAAAGGAAGGCAACTGAACCTGCATCTGCAGCTAATGTGAAAAAAACGGAAAAGTTTCGCGTTCTCTATTCATGAGTGAGAACCTAACCGCGTTAGACTGCTGCTGGATGTGATCTGGAGTTTGGGCTGGAAAAGCATCCTGTAACAAGCGAGCCTCGTTCTGTTCACCACGCCCACATCTGTCACACCTTTCCATCACATCTAAATCGCGGCAGTAGATGAATGACACGCAACTCCTAAGTTGCGGAAGGATGAAGTGGCTCAAGTGCTTGCATGCAGCTAAAGCAACCCTTCTGGGGCCACAATCTGGTTCAGCAAAACCTTAGGGAGCGAAGATTGCCCATCGTATCGCCGCTATTCGTGTTAACTTTCAAAACCACGTTTCCACTGTCAAGTTTCAAACGGTCTACAAGCTACTGGTATATAGGTCAACGAGAAGATCAGAGCAAACCCTTATGTGGGTAAAGCGCTGGTCACGGGTCAGGTCTAAATGCAGCTCGTTTTTTCCTCCACCACGACGATTGAAGTCGCGATAGTAGACAGGTTGTGCAGAAATTCCGCACAGCTCCCTTATTCATATGGGATTTAGAAGACAATATTGGTTGACTATTTTACATCAACAGTCTCCTAATGCCTTACCATGACAAAAAATACTATCACATTTCAAAATTGATTTTCCCTTTCGAACAGGAGTCTTTATAATTGACACTTGGCAGCCTTCGCGCATACACATTGTGCCCCACTGTATTTGGGGCGAAACTGTACTAGAAAACCTACTGTTTACCGCGTCATGGCACTCTATAGCTGTATGAGATGTTTTAAGGATTTCACTCAGTCCCAAGGGAGAGTTCAATCCTGACTGTAGTGAAGTAGATGAAGTAGATACCTCAGTGACGCCTCCGATTTAAACAAAAATCGGCGCTGCTTCCTGCTGAAAAGCGAGCGATTTGCACTGATTGAGGTATTCTACTCTAGTCCATGTAGAGTTCTCGGTAGCGTATTCAGATGCGATTCTAAAGTTCCCTTAGATTAAAGTTCCCTTAGACGGTGAAGTGAACTGAGGCTTAGAAGCCCTCATTCTGCCAATATAATAGAGGTATCCCATTGTGAGCATCTGCAGATGTTGTTTGCTGTCCATCGTCAGTCTGATCGGTGGAAGTCGCTTTGGGCGTAAAAATTCTATCAAAGAAAACCTTATCGCAACACCGCGCCAGCGTGAACCGGTTTTGAAGCACACTGCTCTTTCTGTTCTTTCTCCGTCTACCACTCTCATTACGGTAGCAAAAATGCATGAAAAAATTACATCTACGGCGAGTGGAATATGCTACAAGGCGTCACAGTTCTCGCACGTTCCCCGAGAAGGCAATTATTCCAGCAACAATCTGATAGTGAGCAATGCGCCCTGTGCCTCAAGCTACAACCCGTTATCAGCACTAATTTTCTGTTTCTTTCCTCGTACGCTCTTCTGAAGACCAAAAACTGAATCTGGCTTACCGGCCAGCTTTCCTGAGATAAAGGAGGTATGAGCCTTCCTCACTCTCCTTGAGACTCCCCACCGTCGTAGATTCACTTATTGAGCGTAAGAAGTCAAGGACGGCGATAGTCGACCCCTTTTGGAATAAGCTACGCATTCTACTCCTACGTCCATCATGGAAGCAATCTGGATGCATATTTGGCCTATACAATGACCCGCGGTGGCCAGCCTATGGGCATGGAGGTGTTTTATCCTCACCAAATATGTTTGGCAGCAATTCACCGACCACGGACCTTGAACTGTGTGCACACGACAGCCGGCGCCTCCTCCTCCTGCGCTACCACACACCTTACATATTGATTTCCATTATTATTATTAATTATTGCACAAAGTCGTGCGCTATACAGTTGAGCGAAGTTGACTTTGAGCACTGTTAGCTAGAATGCTTCTATTATATATCCCCTAACCTCATTAATGGAAATGGTGGCCGGTTGAAAATAGAAATCGTACCAAGGAGTCCAAATGGACAAATTTGCGTTTTGCCTTCCCGGCTTCGCCGTATGCACAAATCGTATGGAGGAAAGATTAGATGAAAACGTCACGCTGGACGGAATACCGTTGAGCGCCCTCATTGTTTAGCAGGATTGCTGCATAGCATCAGGTTTATTGTGAAATCTTTGTAAGTTTATTCACATTCCCTACACAGTAATATCACTTCCTACCTAGACAACTAAGTCCACAAATGAAAAATAAATATACCCTTAGAAGCTGTAATCACAGACAGGATCGGCTAACTGCATATGCCTATTATTCCCCAAAGAGCAACAACAAATAATATCTTAGAAATAACAGAACATTCGCCATTTTAGAAGCACCAGAACTTTTGACGATAAAGGGAAGTTATTACGGAGGAGCAGAATAAATAACAACAGCACAGATCATCTGGGAAGTAGGAGAGCGACTTCGAAAGAGGAGGGACGGGAGGTCACCCAAGCTTGTTGAGACTGAGCTTCTTCTCGATAACCCGCGACGAGTGATAGATCATCGTGTCGATCAGCTGGGCGACGGTGAAGACACCGCCGATGATCGCACACAGCGAGACCAGGAACGTGATCAAGTGCCTGGAAAACAGCTTGAAGGGGTCCGAACACTCGGAATGGGGAACAGCTGGGAAACTCACTGCCGCCGCTCCTCGTACCGCACCATCAACGGACTGAACTCGTACTGCACGACGAAGCCAGGGATTCCGCTCACTCCTGAACATGGAGCAGCTCTTCGCATCTCTCAGCACCGGCAATGAACTCAAAGAGGTCACTTGCTGTCAGAAGCGCGTGGTCGGCTGCCGATCAACAAAACAGCACGGAAACCACTGGAACGAGCTCTACCTTTCGCAATATCCTTCCGATGAGTGGTTACCGAGAACTGATGGCTCTCCTCCACTCGACCGTCCATGCTTACGTAGCTGGTTGGCACTACCTTCACGTAGTAGTTATGCATAATAGCTCCTGAACAGGTTAACTTCAGCATGAGGTGCCGCAAAGGGCGGATGCACTTTTTGAATGTTCATCAACTTCTTATACTTTTAGCTGCTGCAAAAACCTTTGGCTAATTTTGAAGCGTAAACAACAAAACCCCGTGGTGCGGTAAGGGTTGGGACTGCGTCACGCACTCATCATTCCTTTCGCGAAATTTTATTGATAGTGGTGGTGCAAATGCCATCTTCATGCAGTTTTGG
Source organism: Heligmosomoides polygyrus polygyrus (assembly GCA_947396885.1). Lineage (NCBI taxonomy): Eukaryota > Metazoa > Nematoda > Chromadorea > Rhabditida > Heligmosomidae > Heligmosomoides > Heligmosomoides polygyrus. The sequence goes on along the minus strand of OX377203.1, from coordinate 75,893,375 downwards.
AATCCAAGAACTGATTAGTTTTGGCCCATATCTTTGTTAAAGCTCTAGTTCTATATGTGTACACTAATCTCTTCTAGTTTCTTCTCTTTGCATTATCACATGACTGATCTTTCAAAGCATTGTGTCCATATGTTTTCATATAGCAAATTTCACCGACGACCACTCACTTCTACAAGCATAGTTGTCGTCCGATTCTTCTCGAGCTTGCTCTCAGTTTCCTTGCTATGCAGTTTAGTAAACGAATGCTTAATCGCCCACGTTTGCACCGTTTGCAATTCCGCGTGGCATTAGTTTGAGCAACAAATTTGCTAATATCGGTTGCGAAATACTGGGCCAGAATGACTGTTTCAAGGTGCGCATAGAAATTAGGCATCAACGTTATTTCAACGCCAAGACGAAGCAGCTGTTTAGCCGCAACAGTCTAAAAGACAGGTCAGCAATTCACGAATTATGCCAAAATTTGTCATCAATCGCGTGTCCAGCTACAATTGTATCGTCAGGCCCAAACTTGTATCTTCGATACAAGGACAGTTGTATATTGCGAATATGCGGATGTTTGTCCAACCGTAGTGTAATGTCACTTCTTTATTTTAATAAAAACTCGGACTCTTTTAAACAGATTTGATTTAAAGCTCCGCATGTATAAGGATAAAGGATAAAGAACGACGTTACTCAATCCCTTTTGGGATGCGCCACGCATTCCACTTCTATGGGATGTGGAGGCGACTTGAATGCGTATTTAGCCACACAATGACTTGCCGTGGCCAGGCTATGAACAAGTCAGCGCTTCATCCTTCCCAGACAAGTCTAGTACCAATTCACCGACTCCGGAGGGATGGTAGGCTTGGTTGGCCTGGGCGGGAAATTCAAACCAGGAACCTGTCGGGTGCATGCGATAGTCGGCACTTTCCCCGACTGCGCTACACGCGCCCTATCATACTCTATAATAACGGGCTAAGCGATTAGCGATGGAGCACCTTAAAAAATAGAGGCGGAAACATCAGGGGCGCGAAAATAGCAGAAAATACCCAGACGCCTTCTACATGCCTGGGGATGCCGTAGATGCACCGATCACGCCGGCAAGCATGCCTGGCGATGCCGTAGACGTGCCGAACACGTCGTCAACCGAGCATGGCGAGCCGTACCACACCAGGGGAGTCTGAAGTCTGAAGTCAAATCTGAAGTCGACCAATCGATATCGATCGATATTATCGATTTTTTGTGGATGTCGTGCAAGCGCCCTGAAACTTCAGCCCTGGGGATAATCTAGGTCGCTGAACACGAATCTGAAGTCGACCAATCGATATCGATCGATATTATCAATGTGTTTGTGGATTTCGTTGTGGTAGTCGGAAAATTCAGTCCTAGGGGTATCGTGGTTGGTAAACGCGACTCTGAATCCCGTTATTGAAGTGTCAAGCGCCATCAATCCATTTGGGCCTTATTATCGATTTTTTGTGGATATCTTTCTTTCGGTCCGCAACTTCCCTCCCGGGATAGTCGAGGTCGCTGAACGTGAGGGCAAAGTCCCTTTCTGAAGTGTCGTTCGCCATCAATCCAGTTTGAGCCGTTTTATCAATTTGTCTGTGGATGTCGTTCTGGCGATCGGAAATTTCAGTCCTAGGGGTATCGTGGTTGGTGAACGCGACTCTGAATCCCGTTATTGAAGTGTCGAGCGCCTTCATTCCATTTTGAGCCGCGATATCGATTTGTTTGTGTATATCTTTCTTTCCGTCCAAACTCCCCCCTGGGCTAATCGAGATCACTAAACTCAAATCTGAAGTTCATTTTTGAAGTATCGTTCGCTATCAATCGATATCGACCGTATCACTGATTTTTTGTGGTCCTGTACCCTTTAGTAAGGGCGCTCTAACCCTACCAAAATCCAGGTTTGAATTACGCGCCATGTGCGGCTACACTCTCTCACGTGCAGTGTTCCTTGGCGCGTGAAGTTTCGAAAATCGTGGCTGACTATCGATTTTTTGTGCACATCTTTCTTGCGGTCCGAACTTCCTCCCTGGGCTAATCGACGTCACTGAACACGAATCTGAAGTTCGCTTTTCAAGTATCGGTCGCTGTCAATCGATATCGTCTAGCGTTACCGATTTTTTGTGGATATCTTTCGTGCGGTTCGGTATTTCGATGTCGCTGAAGGCGAGCTGAAGTCCTCATTTGAGGCGTCCATCGCCATCAATCCATTTAGGCCGTACTATCCACTTTGTGTGGATTTAGTCATAAAATAGGGGCGGGGGAAAACCGGGGGGGGGGGGAATTACAGCACGAAAATAGCGAAAAATATCCAGACGTCTTCTCCCTGCCTGGGAACTTCAGCCCTGGAGGTGGTCGCTCTGAAAAAAATCTGAAATTCGTTTTTAAAGTATCGATCGCCATCAATCGATATTGATCAAACTATTGATTTTTTGTGGATGTCGTCCAGGCTCCGAAACTTTAGCCCTGAAGGTAGTCCAGGTCGCTCAATACGAATATGAAATTCGTTTTTGAAGTATCGGTTACCATCAATCGATATTGATCAAACTATCGATTTTTTGTGGATGTCGTCCAGGCTCCGAAACTTTAGCCCTGGAGGTAGTCCAGGTCGCTCAATACGAATACGAAATTCGTTTTTGAAGTATCGATCACCATCAATCGATACTGATCAAGTTACGGGGCGCGAAAATAGCGGAAAATACCCAGACGTCTTCTACGTGCCAGGGGATTTAGAAGGCGTGCGGAATACGTCGCATGACGTGCTTGGGAGTCAAAAGACGTGCCAGAGACTTCGCTCAACGTGTTTGGAGAATCAGGTAGACGTGCCGAAGACGTCGTACGCTAAGGGTGGATCATTGAGGGGGACCAGTGCCAGTAATGAGATACCGTTTCACTAGGGGAGGACCAGTAATGGGGAACCAATAGATCGCCCTATCACACTGTATACTGTATGTACTGCGAGCCTTTTGTACTCCTAGATAGGGAAGAAAGCTGTACAAGTAGAGCAGCTAACTTGATGTGATTCTCCTTAGCTTAGTAATACTGCAACATCGCGCGCAATTGCGAGGCACGCCGATAGGCGTGACGGAGCACTTGGAATGTAATATTATCCTTAGTTCCAGTTTCTAGGAAGGCATCGGAAAATATTCGCATTCTGCATTTCAAAACAAGCTATAGCGCTTCGCTGTAGCTGAGGGAATAATAATGCTATGGACATCCAAATAGTATAGACCTCTTTTGGTATAATGGATACGAAGAGAAACAACAAAATAGAAAAAGGTGGGAAGGTTTTTCGAAAACAAACAAAACCGTGTCTGTTTGATGCTTTTGGAGCACTCCTCTGATACCTGTTCCGCAACTGCACTCCGCACAGAGATGGATAGCAACTGATGAGACAACATTTAGTTCTAATAGCACACAATCCTTTTCAGAATTTCACCGTGGACAAACCATTATGTGCGATCGGTGACCTACCAAACCGATAGAATCGATTCTATTTATGTTCCTCCAAAAATAGGACATAGTTACTCTGACATTATATAAGGCTAGCCCAAAAATATTGGGATCATTTTAACGATGTCATACGAATTATACTTCAGTCTAACTTCACTCTTGTTGAAACCCGAGCATTGTAAATTGTTAGCCAATGTAACTTGCTGCCACCACATGAAGTTTTCAGAAGGATTCTTATGTTGCATGTTGTTCTTATGTTGCCTGACGTACCGACTTCTAGTCGTTTTCAGTCGTTAGTTGATAGGAGGGGCATAGTGACTTCCACAAGAGATGCATTTACTGGATTGTCGATTCGTCGCGCCATCAGAACACTTCAAGAGCTGTTATATTTCCCATATCTCTGTCAATGAGATCCAATGGTAGAAATTTTATAATTATGGACAGTTGGGCAGTTAGGACTTATGAACTGCCGGAAAAAATATTTGACACCCCCTTCTGGATGCGACATGCTCGAGGTTTGCAGAATAAAATGTGATTTTCAACTGCAAAGTTCACAGCTTTTGTAAGGATGAATTCAGCGTGTCAACTGGAGATGGCCCTAGAATGGAAGGAAAGTCTTTGTTTATCAGGGCAGTGCAGATTGCCCTGATAAATAAAGACTGTGCAGCAGGTCAGGCAGAAGGGTCATCTAGTCAATAGGTTTGGTCAGGGGTCACGATCTGGCGGGCTAGAGAGGATAAATAGCCAGCGCAGGAAAGCCAGTCAGACTACTCCCACTCGTCGCCGTTCCAACGTGCTGCCACCGTCTTCGTTGTACATTGTGGCTCCAATAAAGTCTTCTTGGAACATTTCGTCTACTAGTCTTCAGGAACCGGAGGTGTTAGGCGAGAGATCGCCTCTGTGCTATTAGTAGTTCGACTACTTCGTCCTAAGCTGCTTATACCAGGGACAGTCCCTGGTACAGATTTTGCATACATTTTCACGTCTGTTCCAATACCCTCATCAGTGTGTTCCGCTCTAATCTATTAGCCTGCTTGCTAGTTTCCATCGCGAACTCAAAACAGCAGGGTCAAACCAAAGAATGAAAAACATGGCAAATTCTAACCTCTGAGATCACTGAAATCCTTCCCGTCCAGCGGGTGTTTCTTCCCAGGGAACTCGTTGCCAAAAGACAGGTGATTGATTCGATGAGCAGTGTCGAAGCGATTTAGGTCAACGTCGTGGAAGTCATGAACTGCAACCACGGTTGTTGCTAGGGCGTTACTCAACCTCACCTGAAGAGGTGCTACTCAAAAGAGGTAGCAGTAACTCACCATGTGATCGCATGATGCGGTGCGGCTCGCCAGGAGCAAAGTGAAAGTTCCCTGCGACTTTTGCAACTTGCAGCTTTCCGTAGATACGGCAGCCTTCTCCTTTGAACTCTTCCAACCTCTTCAGCCAAGGATCATTCTGGAAGATACTCAAATTACGGCAATGAAACGCTCGAGCTCGGAAGCTGCTCTCACTTTGCACTGCACCACTTCGTCGACGTTCACCTGCCAACCTCTCAGCCGGTACGCATCCTTCACCTCTTCGCACGTGTTGCAGCAGCTGGGCAATGGAACAGCTCTGCTACGCTGCACATGGTTGAAAAGCAAGCAGATAACTCACCTCCCAGCAGGGAGCGCCCCGTAGCAGCTGCCACACCCCACCGTAGTAGTCTTCAGTTCGACATCACTCCTATTTTGGTTAATCTCTGAAGCGAACGAATTATATTGCCACAAGGTCGGAAATGAAGCGCAGAATTTTCTCCCTTATTTTAGGCTTGCTATGTAGTTGCGCCGCCGCGCGGCGCGGCGTGGTGGTCTTCTGAGGTGCCGCCTCCTCAATCACCACATTTAACGGAGTTTTGGGCTACTGTATTCGGCGAATCGCACCGCTGAAGGGGAGGACGCGGTGCAGCGCAATCAGCCGCGGCAGGCTCAACATGGACTTGCGGAACGGCATGATCCAATTCCAAAAGGTCTGATAATGGGGATTTCTCTGCTTCCTCTACCTCTTGACTTTACATTCACACACACATGTCAACTTTTTGTTCACGAAATAATTCGAGGAGCGGTGGTTTTGAAATCAACTAATGGGAGTAAACGGAAGAAGGTATTAAGGGCAAGCCCTGGCGTTATTCAACTCCTTCGTGGAGTGCGCCGCGTGGTGTACTACGATACATTGATCTCACATGATACCCAAAACTCTGGCATCAGTTCGTCGACTTTGTGGGAATGGAAGCCATGGTAGACCTGGGGGGGGGGGGTCATAAACTAGCAGGGTGCGCAAGAGCCGACGACTCCTCCGTTTGCTTTTCACGAGCCCAATAAATAACATATTTTGTGTAGAAGGGCAGCCTTATTCCAACCTTCATGCTTTTAATGTCCTGTCCTGGAACCTGTATTTCGTGAAGCAAATGAATGAAACGAATTCCCGTCGTTCAGAATGGGAGAACTCTGTCCAGAGGGATACCCATTGACTACCCATGTTGTGCAGAGGAAACACGAGCTTTGACTGCTCTTATATCCAGTGGCTTAAGTTGTCTGCTGCGCTCATGTCGTATTTCAGAAAGCTGTATAAAACAGTTATGAAATCATTTGCTCGGATATAATTCTAAATGGGCGAAGGCTTCGAATCGTATATCGAGCCCCAGGTTGCACTGTGATCACCTAAAGCGCTAATTAGCTGATCGGTCTTGATCACAGTGCATCCTGGGGCTCGATATACAACTGAGATTCGAATTCTTCGTCCATTCAGAATTGTACCGAAGCAAATCCTACTATATATAATGGGCTAATATCACGTGTCCGTCACGGGGAGGGGGGAGTGAAGTCAAAAGATGGATACTTCACTGCGGCGTATGCCAGCCGGGCTTTCTTTAAGGTTAACTATGGGCGATTTCTGACAAACTATATCCTTGGTGGCTGATCATCCAAGTTTACGAGATATTCAAGAGGCAACGCGCCAGAGTATGAATGGGGATCGAGTGCAGAGCGTAGGTATTCAGGAGGCGTGCGCTAGACGTCGTCCAACGTGCGCATGGATTCAGAAGACGTGCTGAAGACGTCGTCTAACGTGCGTAGCGACTCAGAAGACGTGCTGAAGACGTCCAACTTGCGTAAGGATTCCGTGTAAAGGCGACCAATAGGAGAGGACTAGCAAAGGGGACCATAAAAGGGGGAACGTGAATAAGGGGGGGGGGAGACAATTATAAACGGCGGATATCAGGACCGGCTCACCGTAACCGCAATGCAGGTCGCGCCGAGACTTTGCTGTCTGCGCCCTCCTAGCTCAAAGATCGCGCGTCGGCGTCCACGCTGCGACGTCCGATCGATGTCTTGTGCGCCCGCGATGGCACCGTGTCCAAGTGGGTCGTGATGCAGTAGGTAGAGGGTTTACTTCATGCGAGGGGGGTTCGGTTCCCGGGGGCCGCGACGTTTTTGCACTTCAGCTGAGTATCTGAGATCTGGGAGGTTTCGACGTCTACACGACGTTGCGCGTTTTTTGCGCATTGTTTCAGCCGTATGCGCTTCGCCGCTCGAAGAGCGCAGAATCCAGATGCGGACTCCCCCTGAGCGACGAAAGCAGTTTCCATACGAGCAGTATTATGGCACACACCCTGGAGTCCCTTCCCTAGCCTGGCTCTGCGCTCGAAGAGCGCAGAACCTAGCCGCGAACTCCCCCCGAACGAAGAAAGCAGTCTCCATACGAGCAGCTTGTATGGCACACAATGGAGTCCCTTCCCTAGCCTTTTTCCGCGATTTCAGAATGGACGTCTCACCCGACGCCTAAGGTTACGGTGAGCTGGTCCTGATATCCGCCGTTTATAATCCTGTGGGGGGGGGGGACCAGCATTTTCCCTCAACATCGTTCAGAATGTGTCGGATTTCTGAAGACGGTAGTGACACGTGAATCGATACTCGGTGTCACATGTGCGTGCTTGACTCTCACTCCGTTTCTTTGCCAGCGCACATGGGAAAGGAAGTATTTCGGGAGGGGGGGGGGGGGGGGGAGAGAGAGAGAGAGAGAGAGAGAGAGAGAGAGAGAGAGAGAGAGAGAGAGAGAGAGAGAGAGAGCGGGATTCGAAGGAGTATTATTGCCGTCGGACAGTAAGCGGTGTCGACCAATAGCGATTAATTTCAATAATGATTTTGCTGATTAAGCACCGGATTGGGACTCTCATTGCCTGTTTCTCGACACGTAGAGAACGAACGCTTCGGAGAATAAATCGCGTGTATGTGATGGAGGGTGGATGGGCTTCACATGCGCAGTGAAAATTCTCCCCTACCATATCCCACTGCACTAATCTATATAATAAAACCTGTTTTTTTAACTGTGAGAAAGCCTAAAGAAGAAAGGAGAAAGATTGGAGTTGTTCTATTCTTAGGGTTTGGCGGCGAAGCCCACAACCAGATAGGATGGGGTAGTTCTATTCTCGGGGTTTGGGGGCGAAGCCCGAGAATAGAACTACCCCATCCTATCTGGCCGCTAGGCCGCTGAACGTCTGGTGATATCATAACTGTCTTCTACAGTTCCCTGAAATACGACATGAGCGCAGCACGCAACTGGATATGAGAGCAGTCAAAGCTCGTGTTTCCTCTGCACAACATGGGTAGTCAATGTCGTAGCTGTTTCGTCACACAGTAGTTATCCTGGTCCAGCCTTACCAATACAAGTATATCAGGGAATTCAGTCAACTTGACCATGACTGTTTCGTCAAGCTTCGCTCCCTAGGTGTCTCACCATTAAGCGGACAGTGTACATCCATGATCGTTCACCTGTGAAACCAATTTTGGGTGCTAAGGGGGCTGGTACCCGCTGCACACTGACAAGGTATCCTAAAACGGGTAAGTCCGCTCAGCCGAACTCCGGAGTTCCTTCCCTTGCCTAGTTCTGTTACCTCCTTCGCTGACGCGGATGAGAGCACAAAAACACTGTTTATGTGAGTGTTCCACAATCACATACAATCTCGGAGCGGGCACAAGCCCACTAAGTACCCTATTTTGTTCAAATGCTCTGTGTGCAGACAGAGCTGATCGTTTCCTGTTGAGGAGCATGTTCAAGGGCAGTTTTTCGTCGTCAGACTGTCTCCGTCGCCATCCCTGGCACATAGCTGTAGTAATCAGATGCTCGTGGCCGTGCATTGCTGTAGCCCATCTTTCTAAACTCAATCCCGCAGCGACGGGAATAAAAGAGACCCCTTACTCCTCCACCTTACTCCCAGTGTTTTCTATACCAGACAATAACACAGATCTGGCGAGGTATGCATGAAACTTTCAACGCGATCTGCAGTTAACAACAATCCATCTAGCCTTCAATTTAACCAAATCAACATCGACATTAGCGAACAGGTGCGGACATCGCGTCCAGCGACGCTTTATTTTACCTGCGCCAGTTATTACCAACGTTCTCAGAGAGAAAAAAGGACAAACTGTTTTCCTACTGCTAATAAAGAGAACGCGCGGACCTATCTTCTGCACTGCTTCAGAAACATTCCTGCCATTCGCATCCAAACGAAGCTTGAAAACATCATCTTGGATGTTGTCCTGATTTTCACTGCTCACATCCATGACATCGACGCTAATAACTGAAAATGGGATATGTCCTGGAGAAACGTATCATCGCACTAAAAACACAACAGACAATCGAGGACACTGTTGCCTCCAGAACAAGTCCTAGTTAACTATTTCTACTTTCTTCTTTCGAAGAAGGTCCACACAGCACCAATGCTTAATGCAAAGGAATTTACACGTTGATCGCTTTTCCCAAATGTCCCGTTACTCCTGCACTATCTACAGAAATATCTTCATCACTGGACTCCGTGCACTAAAGGAAGTATTACAACGCGCCAAGACATCCTTATTTCCACGTCAAATTGGACACTTTTCAGATCAGTTTGACCAATCTGACCCGAAAAATGTCCAATCTGGGGCAAAAAAGGTACTGATTAGCTTTGCAAAGATGACCAAAAATCTCCGCATATAAGTCATGTTTAGCACTGAACTCTTGCGCCCTCATCAGTACTCAAATCTCCCTCAAATGATTTTCACAGGCCACAGAACTAATAAGCTATTACAGTGACAAAAATTCACCGTCAATAGACCTTAAAGATTCGGGAGGTACAAAATATGGCAACGCCCCTCGTCTGGGGACATGCGATCATGCTCTCACCTCCCTTAGTCACACACCCCAACCCCTAGACGTCGCCGAGAGTCTAACAGCTGCCTTACAAAACTTTTGTGACTCAAAACAAAATTTCGCGGTCTACAGAACAGCGGTTGTACCTCCTGACGCCACGCCGCTAGCAGGAGGCGGGTGTACCTCCTAACACTCCGCCCTTGGATTCATGTTCTCAACTTCGCCTTCTCAACAAAACCCATCACCGATTAAGCGATAAAAGTTATCGCTGATCAGAAGGCGAAAATGAGGCGATAGTTGCCAGTTCCAGTACTTCATCTGCTTACTGTACTAGATAGCGGGAAACTGCAGAACTTACCAAAAATTAAAAGCAAGAACACAAAGCGTACTGCCCAACCGTATCTTAGACCTAATGCATTCTAAAGGTTATCTGATCAAGCCAGCTAGGAATCTAATTTGCACTGTCAAATTTCCTCCTGAAAATTTGAAAGACTCTAATAGGAATAAAAAGTGAAGATGAAGATGTCCTCCATGAGCTACGTAACGAGCTAAAGATGGAACGACACCGCTGAAGAAACTTCGTGTATTAGTCGCGAGTCGCCCAACCCGTACGTGGTATATCACGCGCACCGTACACTTGAAAATTCTTCAAAAGTTTAGAATAACTTCAAAACTGACATGGACAGGGCAGATAGTGAAACGTGACGTCGAACCGAACATTCACCCGAACATCGGACGACGTCGAGTCGACGTAGAGTTGCTCGACAACGTCACCGGAGAAGAAATGATACGTCTCTTGCACTGCCAACACTGTTATCGCTACGGAAGCGACCAGCGAAACTGGAAACAGGTGATCGCGAGGCTATATGGAGCAATGGGTGACGGGACTGAACCTACCCATGCCACCGCTAAGAGTCTTAACCCTGAAGTCCTCCATGGGCTTCGAGTACGCATCAAGTTCCCGCAAGCGGGTGAAAAGACTCATGGTCTGCCTGAACACTGTACGATCACAACTCAGGATGACAGGCGGTTGAGCCATTTAGAACGAAGAGATCGGGCGACAATACCCATACAAGACACAAACAAATACCGGTTAAAGACATTTATTCACTTACAAAACGCACAGCATAACACTGTAAGGTTCGTTAGGCGCCTCGACACTTCAGCAGGTATACCCGCAGTCATTTAATAGACCAGTAGAACATATAGCCGTAGCCTTTGTGAAGATTTCTCCAAGCATGAGTGAGTGAGAACCGACGCTCAATGTCTCTCCAACGCCTCCACTGATGACGAGGCTTCACCTGTGTTTCTCTTAGCTTCATCGACCTTCGCCAGCCACTCAGCTAGTGCACTGGGATCTGCCCCGGCTTCCAAAACCTGAAAACGAGTGCATCTTGTATTATCACTACTTCATGCCTTTATCAGAAAATGGCAACAAATTCCCATCCAACTTTGAATGGGATGCGAGTGAAATGAAAGTCCTTGTAATGAAGACTGGAAACACGGAGATCTAAGTTGCTAAGAGGATCTTCTGAACACGCTCGGGCGGGTCAAATTTCACCAGCCGGCTCAGACTTAAATATGACAGATATATTGAATTAGTTGTGTCTGTAAAACGGATTCAATATATCTATTTACTTATTTACTTACCTATCGGAACCCAAGGAGGGATTGATTAATGACCAGCTCTATTTCTTAATCATTATGGGTGCTGGAAAAATGAGAGAGACCCTCCTCGCATCCCTCGAGCGCAGCAACTAGCCTAATCTGGTGGAGGATCTGCATAACCAAGTCGGCAGGTTTGTCTCGGATGATGTCAGATAATTAAACCCACTGATTTGTCTATCCGCTGGTTCCCGGAAATAAATAGTATAGGCCAGCTGCGCAATCTCACAACCAGCAGAATGTGCCACAGGTGTGTATTTATGATTTACCTCTTAGCGTCAGTAAAAACACCGATTTTTCCTACACTGCAGATAGATGAACACTATTCCAAAAATCGGTCAATCAATAATGGACGGCCCACACCATGCTTTGTCTATCGGCCATCACACTCGCGTGGTGCCACCTCAGAAGGTTAATCATAAGCACAGATCGGTATCTCCGAGAAGTGGCGTCTTCATCGGCTATTGAATTAATTGTGACGGACTGATGGGAAAACATGAGGACGATTTACCTCTTCTATATATAGTGGGATACTATATTATATGAAACATGGCAAAAACACAGTCATTCCGTAAGCCATTTACTGAGAATGCAAGTAGATTCACAAACAATTCCAGGAAATAACGGGATCTTGTGGAGGAGCCCCTCTTGGTTTGTTCTCCATTCTATTCTTCACCTATCTCTGGGTGATTGTTATTGCATGTTCTTTCCACTTCTTATTCAACTTCGACCAGATCGTTCTCCAATGTGATATGGATGTCATTCTATATCATTTCTAATTACATTGTTCTTCACATGGATTTTAGCTATGTAATAATTAAATAAATATATACATTTATTGTTTACACTTCTGTCATAAACACTTCGATATGGATAAGGTTGGATTTTCTCCAATCTGGTATAGCATTAGAGTAACTGCTACTGTATTCCCATCTCTGACCGATCGCTTCAATGTTTTCGGAGGAGGCGAAAAAAAGTGCAAATGAAGGTGCACCCGAACAGGCTTTGGCGCCGAAAAGGCGGTAGTATGGCCATTCTGAGTTTTTGTTCACCAGAACCGAACCTCGTCAGGGGTGCACCAGGAGAGGTGTCGAGGACAAATATGCGCTACAAAACGAACTTATCGCACCCTCATGTACCTAGAGCGCATTGATTCCCCAACAAAGCGAGCCAGCGGGTGTCATTAGAAGCAAACTTACTCCAATAATCGCCAGGATTTGCTCTTCCGTGAACGTCAGATGAAGAGATCGGCAGATTCCCATCACTTCTGCAATAAACAATTACATATTGGGTTAAACATCAAAAGGTTAGTTCCATCTTTTTTCGAAGAGTTATAGCAGCGCTAAGTACACCTAGACTGAGAAAATCTTAATGGATGTGGACTGGATCGGGTGTTTTGCTGCGGTTGTTACTGCTGATGAAGCCTACTAGCTCTTTTTGAGTGATGTTGATATATTTGTCGCTCTTCGTAGAACTCAGTCTAATCGTATTAAACCGCCTAGTTATTATGACAGATTAATTTGTAAGAGGGATCCGCTTTGAAAAAAAAAGTGCCAGTGAATACAATAGTTCACTGTGGGAAGGGTTTAACTACACAAACAAGCGATTGCACAAAGCCAGGGTTAAGTTTGATTCTAATTAGGAGCGTAAAATGTTTTGTCTAGAGGGAATGCAACATTTTACAAATTTTCAAGGCGTAGAGTAACGAATCAGCTGTTTTTCTAGACAGACTGATGATGATGGCAAAGTCGTATATACAGACATAGGCATTGATAAGGCCGACTTTTCTGCCCAAGAATTTTCAAATCTTTTAGCACTTGCAATCTGAATAAAAATAGATCAAAGGATGTCCAACTGTGTCTCGTGATATTGGGTTTCATGAGGAGGACATAATTGGTCCTTTCTAGCTTCCCCTGCTCGTTCTCTATCACACCTGACTTCATCTCTACCTCGTTCATAAAAAAGATCCTTCATCTTATCGTATTTCCACTGATACATAACCAACTTCTGTTCTGTTAGTGATGTGGTGCCCGGTAGATGGAGGCATTCATTTGTTTCTGCTATTCCCAAGGAAGCAAGTGCGAGTAGACGAAACTTACTCTAACAAGGGGAGCCTCCAAACCTGCGGTGAGATTTTGCGACTCAATTTTTGCAGGGTGTAGGGTCCCGTGTGGGGAGTCCAAGACCATAGGTAATTTTTTGGAATGCTCTTCTGTGGTCGAAAAAGGGCGTGCGAAAACGTGAGCGCGAAGTTCATGACGTTCTGCTGTGGGAGGGGGACGTTCTGCCTGAAAGCGGCGCGGGCAAAGACGCGGGACAGTGCCTGCGGAGACAATTAGCGTCGACTCGTGCAGTGACACCCGCCGCTTCGCATTCAGCTCTCGCCGACCTAGCCAACCACGGGAGGCTGTAGGTCGACCAGATTTGGTGTGATTACAATCGATAGAGCGATAGAAGGCTCAGACGGCTTGCATTGGCAGTCCAGAAATTGGATTTGATCTGAACCCTACCATTTTCTACATTAGAATTTCAAGCTCTATCGAATGAGCCAGGGAAGAATCTCGCCTCCATAACCCTTACAACAATTTGTCCAGGCGCAGTTAACTTTCGTTAAATATCAGTTTTTATTAATATCAGAATTAACTGCAAGACAAGCTTCCAGGCTAGTGGTGTGAACCCAACCATATCCTGTATTAGAATTTAGATCTCTATCGAATGAGCAGAAATCATTCTGCCTAGATAACCCTTAAGGCGACTTTTTAGATGTTGTTTATTGTCGTTAGATATCAGTTTTTATCTATGTCAGAATTACCTGCGAGGCATGCTTCCAGGCTGAAATTGCGCGAGGAATACAAGTAGATAAACGAGAGACCTTCCAAGAGCACCCAAGTGCTCAACATTTTTGAAAACGACATTATGATCCTTCGATGCTAGAGCATGTTCACAGTCTGAAATTGCCCCACATTTTCGATTTGATAGTCGGTGAACCTCCTAAGAGACGCAGAGCTCGCCGCCGGCGGCGTCCCTGCCCTATCCTTAACCATAGCGGCGAGCGGCGTTGTCGCAAAACTCTGTGGGGGCCTTTAGCCTCGATATATATAGTGTGTGCATTATAAAGTTCCATAGAAAAATCAGCTACGAAATGCTAAAGAGATGTAATGTTGAAACTAATGCTTTAAACTTTTGTTAAAAGATCTCTCGTCTATCTAATTGGAATCCTCGTGCAATTTTAGCCCGGAAGCAAGCCTTGCATTTAATCCTGATATATGTGAATAAAAACCGATATTTAACGAAAAATAAACAACAAAATAAACATGCGCTTTAAGGTTATTGAGGCAGGGTTCTTTTGTGAATCATTAGATAGAGCTCGAAATTCTAGTACAGGAGATGGTAGCGTTCACATCAGTAGTATGGAAGCATGCCTCGCAATTAATTCTGATATAAATAAAAACTGATATTTAACGAAAGTTAAGCAGCACCTGAAAAAAAGTTGTAAGAATTATTGAGGCAAGATTCTTTCGTGGCTCATTCGATAGAGCTCGAAATTCTAATATTGAAGATGGTAGGGTTCAGACCAATCCCAATTTCTGCACTGTCAATGCAAGCCGTTTGAGCATGCGTACCTTCCACATCAACCTTATATTGTATCCAAGTGCCGCGAAAACATTATCTCCAGCTGAACACTGCCCAACAGAGCATCATTTAACAACGACTTCTTGAGTTCCTTTTTAATTGCATTCTGGAGCACAATCGGTGGCGCAGAGTTTAAAGGCTAATACCCTAGTCTTCTCAGGATACACCAGCTAATACCAGCAGACAGCTGCCCTGGCAGCAGGCCGACTACAGGCAAGCGGTTGTGCCTGAGGTCTACTGCAAGCGATTAATAACGGGGTGCAGACATAACTCCAACGCCGCACGAACTCCCCTGGCGTCGCGCACGGTGCGCGACGTAATTGAACCAGTTGCCGCGGACCGACTGCTCTCAACAGGGACGGCTAGTGACTCCGCGCTAGAGTGCGCGCCGGCGACGTCGAAGAAGGAAGGAGACAAGTTTGGTGTCTAATGGTAGGGAAGTGAGAGTAACTGCTAACAAAGTTCGGGAGGAATCAGACTCAATCTGTTTCAAATGAGAAGGGAAATGGTCAAGGATCTGGTGAGGGAAAATCGGAACAAGAACTGCGACGGAATTTTTAACTAGAGGTTTCGGAAGCAAGTGTTTGTAGGTTTCTATTGAGGGAGGGAGATGAACGCACTAACCCACAACTATTCCCTTAATTCTAACTTTACGCTACACTTGAACGTCACCAACTCACTTGTCATTGTTGACGTGTAATGCCGTTGGCAAGCACCGCCTTAGCAAACTCTAAGGTTCTCCTTATTTCTCCAATCTACAAGCAGAGGCAGAGGCATTTTACTGCCTCCTTTTTCTTCCAAGTGCCTCCACCAAGAGAATTCCTCTTCCATTTCATTCGAGGCTCCCTGTGGTAAAAAACTAGTTGTGGAGCTTAAACACTGGCAAAATCTCGTGCTCCGCGACTAACCACGTTTCACCGAGCGCAGTCCGCGATTGAGCGCCGCAACGTCGCATGCGGCTAGCGCGCGGAGTCGCGTTGGAGTTTCGTCCTGGAGTCATTGATAACAGTATACTGATTTACGGGCACGTGTTAGCGCAGTCTGAGGAGGCGCGGCTGGCGCGTGCATACAATTCCAGGTTCCTAGTTCGGATTTCCCGCCTAGTCAACAGAGCTCCCCAGCCCCCCCCCCGGGGTCGTGAGTTGGCACTACAGGTATGCTTTTGAGAATGTCGAAAATTCTCGAATAATCGAAAATCGAATAAGTCAAATATTTCATTTATTTGAATATTCAAATAACTGAATAATTTGTTCGAATAAACAGATAACGAAAAACTATATTTTGCTGTACAAGAAATGTCTGTAGCAAATAGACCAGATTAGCAATTCTATTCTGTGAAATGGTTCTAGGCACAAATCGACTCCTACTTTCTGTTCTTTTCAATTGGGGAGCTCTCAAGAGCGTCGAAGAAGTGGTGAAGAAAACGAAGAACGTCCGACTCTGAGCCCACCTATTCGACTCCTCTGTTCTTCCTGCCCTAACATACGCGTCAGAGACCTGGGCTATACGAAAGCAGGATGAACACGCGATCAGCGTCGCGCAGCGTGGAATCGAGAGGACGATGCTCGGAGTGAAACGACTCACGCAAGTGAGATAAGGCCTCCAGAGTTCCGAGCTTCGCCGACGTTCGAAGATCAGAGACGCTGTCGCGTGGTACAAGTTGTCGAAAATTAAGTGGGCCGGCCAAGTAATGCGGTCACCGACTGGATTCCGCGGGATGTCAAGAGAACACCAGGACGCCCACTAACGCGTGGGTCGGACTTCTTCGTGAAAGCCCTGAATGACCGATATGCTGCTCTTCGTGTCCCTCGAGCGAGGAGGATCCATTGGAGCACTCTGGTACACGACAGGGACAAATGGAGACTATACTTATGCTCGAATGACCTATTCGAATAGGTATTCGAATGATTTTCATTCGAATTTGAATATTCGAATTCGAATGTTCAAAAAATTGCGTTCTTCGAATGTATTCGAATTCGAATGTTCAAAAAATTGCGTTCTTCGAATGTATTCGAATTCGAATGTTCAAAAAATTGCGTTCTTCGAATGTATTCGAATTCGAATGTTCAAAAAATTGCGTTCTTCGAATGTATTCGAATTCGAATGTTCAAAAAATTGCGTTCTTCGAATGTATTCGAATTCGAATGCTCGAAAATTTTCGGTATTCGAAACTGTTCGAATATTCAAAATTTCCCGGGAAGCGAAGATTATTCGACTACTCGAAAAGTGTCATTCGAATGCCCAACGAGAATTTGTGTAGCGGCGTATTCTAAACAGGCTTGTTAGGTTTTTCGAGTAATTAGGTTCTTCAAAACGGTTCTTTCTCTGAATCAAATATACGATAGCGCCTCGTCGATTTTGATCATCGCCTGTGCAAAGAGGTCGAGGAAGAGTAGGAATTTTTAACTGCAATTGAAGCTTGGAAATAATGATTCTTACGGTGTTTCAAACGGGCGCTACTTGTCCTTCACGCTGCAGTTAGGAATCTGAGACCATAGGCCATCAAATGTCTGCAGCATGAGAGTGAGGGTGAACAGGGATGCGCTGCAGTCTAGTGCCACGTCTGATGTATTCTCGTGCAGAGCAATGCCTTATGGAGTCAGCCTTGTGATTTTCCTCTAGCTACTCGTTATGCTCTTCTGCTCCTCCATGATCGCTGAATGCTATTCTGTTTTTCGTTTCTACAACTACATTTCCGCAAAAGCTATATGATTAGGTTGTATGGAAACTCCCCCGGGTGCTTACGGTCGGTATGGGTAACGAACGCTTCAGAAGGGATTTTTCTTAGCGTTTTGAGTGCTCCACTTTGAACTACGATAACTTTCTCAAAGCTTATCGGATTTAGTCGAGATAAACACCGTTCGAATCAACACACTTTTGCCAACGGGTAGCCAGTGAACTTATTCCGTTTGCGAAAAAATGAGGCGGTCGAGATTTGACAGAATCTACGGAAGCTGTTTTGGCTTGGTCCTGACTGTGGAATGTTTCACCAGCGAGAAAGTTCTGAAAGTTGTTGAAAAGATGGTGGTCGTTTGGTGAGAGGTCTGGATATGACAGGTGAGGCAGAACTTCAAAATTCGTTCAATTTTCAAAGTGATTTGTGAAAAGTGTGGGCAGGCGTTATCGTGCAAAACAGTCGGGCCTCTTCCGTTGACCAATAATAGCTGAAGTTGGCGCAATTTCCGGTGCATTTCGTCGATTTCTTTACAGTAGGACTCTGCGATCGTTTGGCTTCGTGCCAAAAAGTTCTAATGGATTACACTAGGCGCCGACCACCACACAGTGACCATTACCTTTTTTGGTGGAGGCCCGCCTTTGGAAAATGCCAAGGGGGTTCGTCGGCGTCCATCCACTGTCTGGAACGTTCGCTTTTTTTCATACAAAATTTCTATCTCATCACAAGTGATGATTCGATCCGAAAACGGGTCAGTTTGTTGCGTAAAAGTAGAGAAGAACAAATCCCGAAACGTTACAATTCTTCCGCTCCCTCAACTCGTAGGGCACCCCCTCTTCGAGCTTTTTCACCTTCTCAAGGCGTTTCAATGCTTCCGCAACCGCTGTTCCCCTGACATCTAGCTCTTCCGCGATCCCGCGAACTGTTTGGGATTTTTCCTGTCTATCAGCCAGCCTGATTTTTCATTCGAATTCGAATCGAATATTCGAATTCGAATATTCGAAAAATTGCGTTTTTCGAATGTATTCCAATTCGAATGTTCAAAAAATCGCGTTTTTCGAATGTATTCGAATTCGAATATTCAAAAAATCGCGTTTTTCGAATGTACTCGAATTCGAATATTCAGAAAAACAACGTTTTTCGAATATATTCGACTTTGAATGCTCGAAAATTTTCGGTATTCGAAGCCATTCGAATATTCGAAATTTTGGCGAGAGCATAAGTATAATGGAGACGCTGCTGGCGCCTCTCGAGCAAGTCGATGACCAACAGGACGACAAGTGATACAGGTGATTTTCTGTGCTTTTCAATGGATTCCTACTTCTTGCCCTGATCGAAACATCATTCAAATATAGCGCGATCAAGTTCTATGCGTGAGGATTTAAAGTTTAGTTGACATTCGAATTAAATTATTCGATCGATTATGTTCGATTAATCGATTTTCGGATAAAATTCGAATATGGTTCACTTCGAAGCTCGAATTCGAACGATTATCCGACTTTTGAAAACCATCGATATTCGAATGAGAACGAATGTTTGAAAATCAAGAAATATCGAATATCCGACTATTCGAATACTTATTCGAATATATTAGTTCGAGCACAACTATAGTTGGAACCAGATTTGCCTAGCAAAGCTAAAATACTGACTTGCTCATCGGTTGACCAATGCAAGTATTAGCCAAGTGCGCATACATATTGTCTCCACGAGAGCCTTAAAAGTAGGATGCGTGGCACACCCCAAAAAGGATGGACACCTAATCAGCGGCAACTAATTTCGCGCGGACAGACTGGCGGACAGTGGCTGTGGAGCGAATTAGCGTTGACTCGCGCCGTGACACCCACCGCTTCCGGATGCGCCAATACAGCCCTCACGGTGGAGGCATTTATGACCCAACCAGCCAGAGGAGCGTACGGGGCCAGATTTGGTGTAATCACAGTCGATGGAGAGCTGAGAGGATTAGAGGGCTTGCACTGGCGATCCAGGGATTCGGACTAATGTGGACTCTACCATCCCCTGTGTTCGAATTGCGGGCTCTATTGAATGAACCGGAAAAGGATCCTACTAAAACAACATCGCGTTCCACATCGCGGTGCCGTCGAATACTAGCTACATACAGCGTAAAAAACTTAGATCAGTGGGACACAAAATGTAAAATGGAATAGCATGCATAGATGAGCAAATTCAAATAGCAAACACATCCACCATGTAGATATCTAGTGTAACAGCGCAGACGTCGTACGTCCAGTGGTGGAAGGCCCAGAGCTAATAATTCATCAATGTTGAACTTCCGGTTTACACGTCACAGTGAAACAACCAATCACTAGCAACTGTCAACTACTACAATCTGCACGAAGGCAGCAAAACATGATAGACCACCGGTCAGAACAGCCGTAACGGGCGAGGGACTGTTACCAAATCTACTACACCTCAGCGATCCCAACCTGCGCTTCATTTCCAACCATAGCAGCCTAGACGACAGAGACAGGAATTTATTGTAGTACTTAGGCGACTCTTGGTGACTGTTTACGCTACTGGAAATTGCAAGACGAGGAACAAACACACACGGCTTCCTCCACAAAAGGTAAGTTCAGGTGCTCGCAGCGGCCTCCCACAAGGGAGGTCAATTAGCGTCCCGTGGCAATTTTAAAAGTGACCTATTGAGGGTTGTAGGGGACTGTAAGAGAAGCTTTCAAATTTTTTCAAAAAAAAAATTCAAATTTTCTGCGGACACTTGCGTATGCCAAAAATTGCAAAAAGCTGTATCACTTCAGTACGGGCCGATAAAGTCAAACTGACGCCTAGAACTGCATGTCGTGGTCAGAATCTAACCTGCAAAAGGTCTGGGGCTGCAACAATAGCGGAATTATGGCGATTTCAAAATTGCTTGTTACCCGTACAGTAATCGAAGTGGAACATTGAGGTGCGCCTCTCACGAACACAAACGCAGCGACTTGATGACCTAGTGGGTAAGGGAGCGGATTTGCAGGAAAGGGTTCAGAGGTTCGGATCCAGAAGGTGTGTTCCTGCATTGCTAGGCTTGCTCGCTTCAATTTTGTCGAGGTAAAGTGTACTTTGACTACTGTATTGTACCATATTGACAACCTGATTTTAACCTGGATGTTACGATGTAAAAACGAAAAAATAAAGCAACAGCGTTCATAATCCATAGTTCGATTGGCCGCTGAGGAAAGCAGGCGGTTTTTCTTTGCTTAAAAATAGATAATGTTCTTTGCCTTGACCGTCTTCGGTAGGCATTGACGGTGGGATTGTCAGCACGACTGCACTTCACGACTTCAAAAATCGAGGAGAAAATGAGAAGAAATTGGATAAAGATTTGTCTTTGTATTTATTTATTTATTCGTTTATTGTTTTTAATTTAATTTTTATTTATTTTATCTTATTTTTATTTATTTATCACCTTTATTTTTAATTAATTAATTAATTATTATATTTATGATTGATTTTTTTCGACACCTCTTCCACTTCTGGAGAGAAAGTATAACATACCAAAATATCTTCTTCATGCTCAACCAACCATGTTGCTAGTGAGCTAACGGCCGCCGGTCTTACTTAGATCTAACCAGATTCTCCTGATGTCGCGTCATATCGACGTGGCCATTTTCGATATCCACCGACACCATGGTCAGTCGATATGGAGGAGGGTCATTGAGCGGTCGGTGGCGGATCGCGGCTCTTCCACCGCCGCTACAGGGGAGCACTGGGAGACGGGAGCAGTTCCTGCACGAGCACCTTGGACGCACTACACCCTGGAATCCCTTCCCTAGCCGAGTTTTCCGCTCGAAGAGCGCACAACCCATCTCCGATGTCCCCCTCAGCGACGAAAGCATTCTTGGCACGAGCCGCCTGGATGGCCCACACCCCGGAGTCCCTTCCCTAGCCGAGTTGTGCGCTCGAAGAGCGCACAACCCATCTCCGATGTCCTCCTCAGCGACGAAAGCAGTCTCGGCACGTATTGATGTGCAAGTTTGCGTGGTACCAGCAGGAGCTGGCATATTGCCAGCGGAGCAAGTGGTTAGTTCTAATGGCTATCACGGCCGCCACATACAGCAACCTCCTCACTGCTACAGGAAGGCTGAATACTACTCACATCATCAGGAGACTTTTCTTCGCAGTTCCTCGGTAGCATGCTAGGGCCTATCCCAACTACAAAACAGAAAATATTCTTCATCTTGACCGTCTTCGTTAGGCATTGACGGTGAGTCCGTCAGAATGTACTTCATGACTCCAAAAGTCGAAGAGAGACTGAAAAAATGGATGAAAAAGATTTAATTTTTAATATTTATTTATTATGTATTAACTATTAATTATTAGCTTACAGCTTATAACCTCGATACCAGCCAATTGAGGCTTAAAGAAATTGATTTGAATTATTAATTATGTTATCTATACTTTGTTTTTAATTAATTGATTTACATCTTTACATTTACATCTGATCGATTGTTGTGATTATGCTTCGGTACACTATACGAGACCTCTTCCTGGAGTTGATCTAACTGCCTCCTCTTGAGTACTCTGCCCCTATTCGTAAGGAGATTGCCGTAGCAGATGCCTTTCGGGGCATAATTCAAAATGCTTTGTATGGGGATATTGATTGAGCTGATGAGGAGAAGACACTCCGGGTAGTTTTTTGTTCCATGTTTATTCTATTGACGGTCCCTCATTCGCGATGCTAGCTTGACTTGAACGAAGCGCAGGATGTAGACTGCTCGTAGTATTAGGGGGGGGGGGCAAAAGTAATGAGACAAAATGAAAAAAATCTTTATCTCCATATAACTCAATTACAACTCAACGATGCTGAGGAGTGTATTTGCCATTAAGGGCAAGGACCTTGCTGCCATCGCTCAGCCCACTTCCTGATCCCATCCTTCCAGAACTGCTTGAGCCTGGTGTTGATCAACTGCTCGATATGGTTGTCAAGGACTGCTTGGGTTCTTGTGTCCCTTCTGACTAGGAAGTCCTGTAGGCTCAAGTAGTAGTGGTAGTTGCATGGAGAGATGTCCAGCGAATACGGTGGGTGAGGCATGTGAACGTAGCCCAGCTGGCCAAGCTTATCCGTGCTTACTTGTTCCCGATGGGGTGCGGCGTTGTCGAAGAGTAGAACCTTCTTGAAGCGCTGCGAATGAATAAGAGCGAGTGGCCGGCCCATCTCCTCTATTTCGTTCACCATGGCCTTGGAGTTCATCGCGGTGCTCTTGGGAAACAGCCTCCGGTAAACTAGACATTGGATCCGACACCGATTTTCCGGATAATCGGATGATTCGGATAGGCCATTTTTTCAAACCCCGGATCTTCGGATGATTCAGATGAGGGCAATTTCGAAAACCCCGGATCTTCGGATGATTCAGATGAGGGCAATTTTAGAAATCCCGGATCTTCGGATGATTCAGATAACGCCATTTTCGGCCGAGCCGGATTTCGGATATCCGATTCGGATACAACCGGATAAGTGATATAATAAAAGCACGCAACCTCTTAAACACGGAACGCATCAGTAACTCCGCGTTTATTTCCTTGACCAATTGAAGTCACGAGCGCGCAAAGCAGCTTGGAGCGCCTCACCTTGAATTAGGCGTTTATATGCCCTGGTAGCAAGGCACATGAATGCCCAGTTACATTATATCTGGCCTAGCTTATTTCACCAATGGAGCGGAACACACCAGCGCTACGTAAAAGATGTATTTGGCTGCCTTACGAGGGGAGCCCTCCACAGAGCTATTTTGCGCTTCCAGAACAGACAAAAACAGCTTTAAGACCCCAAAGAGCCAATACCAACGCGGCTCGTAGCGCAGTGGATAGCGACGTTGCTCCATGAGAGGGAGGTAGAGGGTTCGACTTTTCTGCGCTGCTGCATCTTTGCATTACAACTTATTGTTTGATTTGAGCGATTCTGACATCTGCATCATTTTAGATGTTTGCTGTGCAGTGTTTCCAGATGTATGCCATGCCGTGAGACTTTGTTGCCACTTGCTTATTACTGACCGGTTTTTTAACCAAAACTCAATTGGAAAGCTGTTCAACATAACGATGTATGAACGTTTAAAATCAGTGATACACAGACACAAAGTGCATGAAACATAAGCACTGGTCACAATACGAGCAGCGCATAAAGGCTACTGGCTCCTCACAGTTTGCTTCCATATATGGACAAATGAGATCGGCTCCATAGGCGAAATCCAACTGAAGACGTTCCCTTTCCTCTGAAACAAGAGTTCCAGCCGAAAACGTTATCATGTGCCCACTGCTTGCCAGCCTTTAGACGTCTATCAGTTCATTTTGCTGATCCCAACCTTCTGGTTTTCCACCACTTCCAGCCGTTCGTCTTCGTTAACTTCAAGTTGACGTGCTTCGAAGTCCTTGGGTATGCTAGCCATCCGTTCGATCAGGTTGGTGTCATTCCCATGAAGGCTGCTTATCTAAAGGTGGACCACACTTCAGCGTGAGCAAGTGGATCACCACTCGAGCATCGGCGACTTCGTTGGTGTTAGGTTTTAGAGAACCTCCAGCAGACCTCTGATTTCCAGATGACAGGCAAAGATGAGTGTATTGATGCCGTTTAGGTCAAATTCCGGGATCCACAGATCTTCTCGTTTTAACCACATGTGACGTCACATCATGGTCTCCCTTGAAACTCCGAGCAGGCTGGTTTTACCCGAGGTCATTGGCTGATGTATGGAAACAGACTGAGAGGAGCCTGCAGCACTTATACCCTGCCCATTGTGTCCAGTGCTGCTTTATGCACGTTGTACCTGTGTATCACTGCTGTTGAATATTTATGCATCATCATGTTGAGTACCACAGCATGCAGCTGGAAAGTGCGCAGAAAACATCGGAAAATGGTACAGACGTCAGAATCCCTCAAATCTCAACCAATCATTTAAGAAGCAGGAATGCAGCAGCGCATTAGGATCGAACCCCCGACCTTCCTCCCATGAAGCATCGTCACTACCCATTGCGCTCCGAGCTGCTTGCCGGCAGAGGCATCGCGGTCGTACAAAAACCCAAATTCGTGATGCGCCGTTCAATTGTGACTTCAAGAACCCCCACTCCTTGGGTTTAACGACTTGGCAAAAATGAAACACATTTTATGCTAATTGAGGGGTGGCGGTTATTCCTATTTAATAGGATGACTCCCTCTCCCTGTTCAGATATACACTATCAGACCCTTTCCTTGTGAAAGAATTCCCGCCAAATGATTGCAAATCTACCCGAAAAAGTCAGGTTATCAATGGCGCAGAGTTTGCCAGCAAGGCACGCTAACCTCCTATTATCCGATTTTTATCCGATTTTATCCGAATCATTGCGTTTTTCAAAACCCCGGATCTTCGGATGATTCAGATGAGGGCAATTTTGAAAACCCCGGATCTTCGGATGATTCAGATGAGGACAATTTTAGAAACCCCGGATCTTCGGATGATTCAGATGAGGGCAATTTTCGACCGAGCCGGATTTCGGATAATCCGAAACCGGATAAATCCGGCCGGATATCCGAAAATGCATGATTCGGATCCCATGTCTACGGTAAACCGATCCATGGGCGCAGACCCAAAAGCTCCAAAGATGCTTCTCGCCGTGAACATCTCGCCGAACGAAGGTCGGTAACAATTCACCAGGCCTCACCCAGATTCGCTGCTTGGCAGGGTTAAGATAGAAGACGTACTTCTCATCTTGCGTGAATATTGAGCCCAGGCTGCTCGGGGTTGGGAATTGGGGGAGATTTGAGCGACACAGGTCGACTCGTCAGACTGGGGTTTCGGCATGAGACAGGCTGGGGTTTTTGGCATGCTTCTGGAAAGGAAGTGGTAACTTTTTAGATGTGCTTCAGTAAGTAGCATACAAACATACAAATACAACAAGCACGAAACCAGACTGCAGCCACGAGATATATGGACACGGCATGGGGTGTCTCATTACTTTTGGCCCCCCCCCCCCCCTAATATTACGTCTTCTTGTAGCATTGGGGAAGTTGCTGTATGTGACGGCAGAGCATAATTATAATAATTAATTAAAAAAATAAAAATATAAGTAATAAATAACAAATAAAAATAAAATTGAAAACAAAAAATGAATGAATAAATAAATAAATGTAAAAACAAATCTTTTTTATCCAACTTTCTTCATTTTCTCCTCGATTTTTGGAGTCGTGAACGGCAGTCGGGTTGACAATCCCACCGTCAATGCCTACCGAAGACGGTCACGACAAAGAATACCATTTTTTTAAAGCAAAGAAAAGCCGCCTGCTCTCCTCAGCGCCCAATCGAACTATGGATTATGAACGGTGTTGCTTTATTTTTTGCTTTTTTATATCGCACCATCCAGGTTCACCTGTCGTCGCGCTGATCATCGACTTGCTCGAGCGGGCGCCAGCAGCGCCTCCATTCATCCCTGTCGTGTGTCAGAGTGCTCCAATGGATCCTCCTCGCTCGAAGGACACGAAGAGCGGCATATCGGTCATTCAGGGCTTTCACGAAGAAGTCCGACCCACCGTTAGTGGGCGTCCTGGTGTTCTCTTGACATCCCGCGGAATCCAGTCGGTGACGGCTCTCGTCCAGCGGGTGTCTGCGAAGCGCATTACGTGGCCGGTCCACCTAATTTTCGACAACTTGGCCCACGCGACAGCGTCTCTGATCTTCGAACGTCGGCGAAGCTCGGAACTCCGGAGGACTTCTCTCACTTGCGTGAGTCGTGTCACTCCGAGCATCGTCCTCTCGATTCCACGCTGCGCGACGCTGATTGCGTGTTCATCCTGCTGTCGTATAGCCCAGGTCTCTGAGGCGTATGTTAGGGCAGGAAGAACAGTGGAGTCGAATAGGTGGGCACGGAGTTGGACGTTCTTCGACTTCTCCGACGCTCTTGAAAGCTCCCCAAGCCGCTTGTTTCCTCCTGCTCAGTTCCGGCGCTACGTCGTTGGCCATATTGACTTCGCGACCCAGATACACGTAGCTGGAGCATTCGGAGATGTTCGTTCCGTTGAGCGAGAATGGGGCATCAGAAATTTGTCCGTTCCTCATGAACATCGTCTTCGTAAGATTCAGCTGCATTCCAACGTTCCCACATACACGATCGAAGTCGGCCACCATTCGCTCCGCCTGGCTGATGCTCGGTGTTATGAGCACGATGTCGTCAGCGAAACGAAGATGGTGCAACTGCTGGCCGTCGACTTTCACTCCCATGTCCTCCCATTCTACCAGGATGTCCAATAATTCCTGTCCGAAAATTTTCAAAATTCTATAATTTTCCTTAGAAGTGTTATAATATCAGGCAAGTGTAAAAACCTTCTAGAAGGTTCTCTAGTGTTCCACGCTAGGGGTATATAAGGCGCAGTCGCCGCGTCTAGCTACCAGTACAAGCTAAAATGGACCAAGGTCGAATTCGTACGTTTGTGTACTACGAGTGGCTGCTGGGCAACAACACGGGCACCGCGGTCGCCAACATCTGCAGAGCGTCCAAGGAGGATGCAGTGTCCCAACGCACAGTCAGGCGCTGGTTCAATCGTTTCGAGAGCGGCGACACGAGCCTCGAGGACAGGGCACACCCGCTGAAGATCATGCTCTGCTGCTGGGGGGACGCCAAGGGCATGCTGTACTTCGAGCCGCTCCCGCAAGGCAGGACGGTCACCGCCTCCATCTACACCGATCAGCTCGAGAAACTAGCCGCCGCCATCCGAGAAAAGCGTCCCCGACGGGCCTCGGTCCACCTGCTGAACGACAACGCGCGCCCCCACGTGGCGAAGGGGACCCAGCAGAAGTTGGCGACGCTCGGCTGGGAGACGGTTGCCCATCCGCCGTATTCCCCGGACCTCGCCCCCTCCTACTACCACTTGTTCCGCCCGCTGAAGCACCATTTGGCCGGAAGAAAATTCACCAACTGCGACAACCTCGAATCCGACATCGCGGACTTCTTCGAGTCGCAGCCCCCGGAGATCTGGGCGAGGGCATCGGCGACCTGCCCAATCGATGGGCCACTGTTGTGGGTAACTGTGGTGATTATATTGTCGATTAGACTTGTTTTTCAACAAAGTTGAAAAAAATTAAAAATGGTGAAATTTTCGGACAAGAATTATTGGACAGCCTGGTAGTTCGCGCATGACGTTTTCGAGGGTGGCGCTGAAGAGCTTCGGGGATATGGTATCACCCTGCCGAACCCCTCTCTTCACATCGATGAGGACGTCGTTGTAGAATGGTGAGATCTTGGTCGTGAATCCACTGTACTGCTCACGAAGGACTCTGATGTACTGAGTAGGAACCCCATGAGTGAACAGGGCTTTGACAACCGCTTCAGTCCCTTCGGAGACGAATGCCTTCTTCAGGTCGATGAACGTAAGGCACAGCGGCAGCTTATACTCTCGCGACACTTCGATGAGCTTCGTAATGGTGTGTATGTGGTCGATCGTGCTGAATCCTCTCCGAAATCCTGCTTGCTCGCATGGCTGTCCTTCATCCAGCGTTCTGCTGATCCTATTCAGGATCATCGAGTGAACAGCTTGTAGACTACGGACAGCAGGCAGATCGGGCGATAGTTGCCAATGTCGTGCACGTCTCCCGTCTTGTACAGCAAAACGGTCTTGCTGGTCTTCCACTGAGATGGAACCTTGCATTCGGACAGGTAGCGTGTGAAGAGCTTCGCCAAGGTGTTGATGAGCGCTGGCGGGAGGTTCTTCAGGTGTTCAGCTCTGATCCTGTCGGGACCGGGTGCTGTACGTTTCTTCACCGACGAGATGGCGTGTCGGATTTCGGAAGGGAGAAGAGAGGGGTCGACGTATCCATCCTACGGAAGATGGCGTGGGGCAGGTGGACGTGGCTATCGAAGAGATCGGAGTAGAAGTCGTGGATGACCTTCTCCATGGTCCTTCTGGAAGAGGTGACGGTTCCGTCAGGACGTCGGAGAGCGGTCATCTTGGTCTTGAAGTTGGCGAAGCTTCGGCGGGCATTGCGGATGCTCAATCCTGCCTCTGCTGCTTCAGCCAACACTTCCGCCCTTCTCTCCTTGAGATCTTCCTTTATCGCCGCTCTGCATAGCTTCGCAAGCTCGGACGTCAGCTGGTAGTTGCCTGACTCTCGTGCTGCTCCACGCTGGCGTATAAGCTCGAGAGTTTCCGGAGACAGACGACTCTTGGTGATCTTCAAGCTCTCAGCTTTCTTAGCACTATCGTGGAGATGGTGCACGAAGTGGTCGTATTCCTCGTCGATGTTGTCCATGATGGTATCTTCCCAAAGGCCGGCAAGAGAGGTGTAGAGGTCCCAGATGATGGTCGTTCTGGGACTCCTCTTCTTGAACTTCACGGTCTTCTCTCCTTGACGCGAAAAGCGGAACCTTGCGCGAAGGAGGCGGTGATCCGATCCCGTGAAGAACTTGGGGACAACGGAAACGTCGGTCAGGCAATACTTGCGATTGAAGATAATGTGGTCGATCTCATTGTGGAACTGGCCACCGGGAGATTCCCAGGTCCATCGTAGGGAGGGAGGCTTCTGAAACTGTGAGTTTCCATGGATGGTCTTGGTCGGCATGATAAACTCAGACAGCCTTTCACCTTGTTCGTTCTACTCCAAACGGTGGGTTCCGATGTGAAGTTCTTCCGGCGACCTTCGCGGCCCGATCTTGGCGTTGAAGTCGCCGACGATCGCAATCGCATGTTGAGGCATACGCGACGAATACAGTGAAAGCTGGCACGGCGCCATATCGCTTCAGTCGCAGACGTCCGATTCGGGTTGTCAGAGACTCGTACGAATCGATGTTCATGGCCAAGTGCGTGTTGACGAGGACACCAACGCCGCCTACTCCCCTGCTGTCGCATGTTCCGAGGAACAGTTCTTCTCCGGAGTCGTATGCGGCGTGTAGGGGGTGGTGTCTTCTCGTCTCGGTCAGTCCGATGACGTCGTACTTGATCTTCCTGGCTTGCGTCATCAAGTCCTCGACGGATGCTTCCGATGCAAGCGTGCGTGCGTTGTAAGTACAGATCCAGGTTATAAGGTTACAATGTCAGTATGGTACAATGCCGTGGTCAAAATACACTTTACATCGACAAAATTGGACCAGCCAAGCCCAACAATGCAGGAACCAACCCTCCGGATCCGAACCCCTGACCCCTTTTCTGCAAGTCCGTCTCGTATCCACTCGACCATTAGTCGTTACGCCTATGTTCGTGAGCGGCGCAGCTCAATGTACCACGTCGGTTACTGTACGGCTAACAGGGCAAACTGTGAAATCGCTGTCATTCCGCTATTGTTCCAGCCTCAAACCTTTTGCAGATTAGATTCTAAGCACGACATGACAGTTCCAAACGTCAGTATGGCTTTATCGGCCCGCACCGAAGTGATACAGCTTTTTGAAATTTTTGACCTACCCAATTGTCCGCAGGAAATTTGAAAACCACTACGATGTTTCTCTTACACTCCCCTACAACACTCAATAGGTCACTTTTAAAATTGCCACGGGACGCTCATTCCCTCCTTTGTCAGAGAAAAGAAAAACAATGAGGCATTCTCCATGGCAAGGTGTTAAATAATTCTGTTTCCATAATTTGTTGTAGGCTTAGAAACGATGTGAGCAGTACGACGACTCATCCCCAGCTGTGTCCGGCTTTACAAATTCCTTATTTCAGCTTCTCGAAACATAAAGTCAACTAGAAGATGTCGCAAAACGGACTACTTCTGATAGGCCTAATTCTTCGAAATGCAACCTGCGGAGTTCTCGACATCTTGGGGCTGCTGCGGAAGCCCAACTACTACATATAAGTAAGAATTTCGTGTCCGATTGTGGTATGTATGTGCGATTGTATGTATGCGAGCACCGAACTGGGAACCTCGATTCGGTTTAACGAGAGCTGGCCCTACTACGAATGCGGAACAACGCTCCCAAAGACATGCATAGCAACTGCGATTGTATGCTAGGACAACTATTACTGATTGAAATAAAAAATCGCGGAGTTATAAACGGCGCAGTCATACACGTGGATGAGAGAATTTGCGTGAATTCTCACTCCGATGGCATCCTATTTTCCAAGTATTTTCCAAAATTCTCCAGGCAGCAGGAGATGTTTTCCAGTAACACTCGAGCTTGATCTAACTTGGACCTGCTAACGTTAGCCATGCGTAGTAGCCTCATGACCTTCAAATTTTGCTAGGCGATGCACACAATCCGCCAGCAGTTCAAAAAGGAGAAAGCGGCCTGACGCAAGCGAAACGAGTAGGCTCAAAGCCAATAATTTTCATTTTTACTAGTATTCGCACGATTGCGCGATCGATGAAACACACTGCTGCGAGACCTTCGTCATACAACGGTGAATCGACACAACGCTTTCACTTGAAGTGCAAAACGTTATCTTTAGTTTTAGCGGAACTAGGAATGAAACCTCGACCAAAAAAGTGGCTCGAATGCCTATTGACATGCCACAGATTTTAGCGCTCAGTTGAACGTTCGAGGTGGGGCAACTAGATGGCCATATGACACACTTCGCAACATGTAAACAAAATCAAACATCTAGTTAATTTAAATCGAAAATATCGTATTGACGATCAACAACAGTTTACCACTCTGTGGAAGGAATCATGCGAACATAAACTTCGCTGGATGCGGCAACCAATTAATTCATTTGTGCAAGTCATGATTTGAAACACGGAAATGAAGCTCCTCGAGAAAAGTTCGTAGCAGCTAAGGTAATGGGCACGACACTGCTATGCGAGAACCAGTGGCTTATTGAGTTATATGGCTAGCTTATCATCTAAAGAAACACGCGAAGGATTTCTTGGACTTCGTTTCTAACAACTAACCTACCTAGTGGGAATAAGAAGCGCCAAGCGTTAGCACGCAAAAGAAACTGTGCAAGCAGCATGGCAAATGATGAATATTCCCCCACAACGTAGCGATTTAACTATTGAATATGACGACCGAATGGAAATAGCACCGACGTTCGGCTATATGTTACTGGTTATATCCACCCGTGACGTTCCACTTGGTTTAACGAACAAAAAGGTCGTTTTCCTTTTTATGATGGACTTCGGTGTTTCTAACGCTAAGGTTTTGAGAGGAGCTAGCCATTACAGCCCAATAGAGCCTAAACAAGAGCGGAGACTCCAGGTAGAACACGCCTTTCTTTAAGAGCACTCGGTGGGCCTTGAGTTTTAATCTAATCTTATACGCGTTATCAGGTGATCTCTCTCGCACTCAAACCTAGGAAGCAACAAGGAAGCCTCCAGAACAAGCCTTTCGTTCGAAAAATGCCCCTGCAGTGCCCATTCTGTCAGCGCAGATGCGATGACTACCGGTGAAGTGGATGAAAACGTGAGCACTGCACAGCCCAGCACACGCGATCGTTAAAGCTCTGAGACTATTTCAGCCAAAGAACACGTTCTAATGGTAAGACATGGTTAGCAGATCGTATCCTAGTGGCGGAGACAAGTATGCAGAGCCAATTATGTGAAATGGTCGCTGTCAGTGCTATCTTCACGGAGTACAGAAGCTCTTGTAGTCTCATATAGTGGTTCTAAATGAGCTGGTGCACACACATCGGCAACGGTTTCTTAACACTGGTAATTTAGGTCAGCTACAACCTGAACTTCCTTCTTTAGCTTGTTGTTTTGAGCCAGAAGCCGCGTTTTGTGATTGGCCTTCAAGCGTTTGCAACCTCGATGCGCGCAGGGACCCGCTTAGTACCATTATAACTAACGACTTGCGGTTAGAATCACGTAAGAAAAAAGTAATAGCAAGTTTGCGCTGTGAGACCATGCGAGGCGGTAATTTCAAACCATGCAGATGCTGGCACCACCATTAAGGGCCTGTTCATACTTCGCGACAAGAGCGACTCGTCGCCCGTGCAAAACATGCATATCGACTAAAACCGAGCGCGCGCCGCCGAAAAGTGTTCATACTCGAGCGCCGGCGCCGTCGCTCCAGTCGCTCTTGTCGCCCTTGTCGCCTGTTCATACTTCGCGCCGGCGCCGGGAGCGACTGGGGCGGCGAACGGAGTGTGGAGTACGTAATTACACCGCACTAGTGCTGGAAAGCGCACTAGTGCTGGAAGGAAGCGGACGTTTTTCACACAAAGGTAAGGATGGCTTTTATGTCTATTTTGAGTGCCAGACTGACGATGTAGGTAATATGATTGTTCGCTTCTGTTTGTTTCAGTTTCTAACAACTTTTTTGACTAAAAATATGTCTGTTTGCTTGTGTTTGTCTCAGTTTCCGGAAACTTTCTACTAATATAACTGTTTGCTTGTGTCTGTTTCAGTTTCCAAAAACTAGTGCAATTGAAGTTGAAGTTAGACGTGAAGACTTCTCTTCACTTGATATTTTAGGCCACGAAGTAGACGTTATGGTGCAATTACGTACACCACACTACGCCCGACGCCCGGTCCCAATTATTTGACACCGGCGGCTGCCGCGACGCAACCGCTCCGCGCAATGACTCAGCTGTTTCGTGCGCGCGATCCACCGGCACTCGAGTACTCTGACCCGTGAATTGAACATTGGGCTAAACCTCACTCTACATTGATGGAAATTACAATGCGTGGATTACACGAAAACATTACGCATCTCTACCAACGGTTGTCAAAATGATGGCTACCGCCCTTGCTTGCTGGCTAACTAACTGGTCGATAACTGAAGTACGAAATTTCAGTCCATAAGAGCTCGAACCATGGTGAGCAGTATATTGTATTGGGAAAATAGCTGTAGTCTAGCTTAGATAATAAGCGACTTTGGTCCATGAACAACTAATCGCCTTTTCGAAGGGATTGTTCGTAATTGTTTAGCATGAGCAACCGTCGACTACTCGTGAAATTGCCAGCGAATACTACAACAATCACACCAGAAACTATACCCATATTTGTACTAATGAGAGAAGGACACACCAGGTCGCAGTGACACTTGGAGGTAACATGTACAGTGACATTACGAAGGGGTGAGAGCATAACAAATATTCCTGGAATAAAGGCGCGTGCAGCAATGTAGAAAGAAGCGCCGGCAGTCGCGTGTACCTAGTTTGATCCAAGTTTCGTCACCCAACCAGGCAAACATAGCCATCTATCGCTCTGTGGGTGGCGAATTCGTACCAGATTTGTCTGAGAAAAATAAAGCACAGATTTTCTGGTTAGTTGACCACCGCAAGCCTGTGTAGTAATCTGAATGGCATCAATTACAGCCTCACAATACTCTGTGGAAGTACATTTCGTAATTCTTTTTCTCAAACTTTGTTTCAGGGAGGAAATAGACATCCATAATGTTCAAAGCTGCATCCGCTGATACGCATCACCTCAAAGTGCCGTGGCAACCCGTTTTCCTTTTCTTGAATGAGCGTTAGATTGTAGCCTACTTGGAACCAATTGAGTGTAATTGCTGAGTGGAGTTATTCTCATTGCGGCGGATTCAACAGTCTTGAAGCAGCAGTGCTGTGAAAAGAGCGCGCAGCGCAGCAAGCGCAACGCCGCAACGTGCCGCACGCGACGTCGCGGCGCGGCAGCCGCCGGTGCTGAATAATGGCGATCAAAATCGATTGCTGTGTCAGCCATCATGCCGCGCCGCGTGGAGCGCGAGTATAAAAGGCGCCTTGGCACAGGATTAAGCAACTGCGTGGTCTCGCAACGATTTCCCTGAATTTCACTCGGACGGGTTTTTCCCGGTTGTAAGTGTGTCAAACACTGACTAATCGAGCCCTCAAACAGTCCAACTCCAGTAAATCCTGCATTGCCTAGCGAAAAAAAGGAAACCGACGCAAGGACTCACTTCCGAGGTCTTCCTCGGACATCTTCGGCCGCTCTCCTCCCGGCATCGCTTCGCGCAGTCGCCACAGCACAGTCCAGCCGCCGGAAACCGTCGACAGTCCAACGACCGCCCGACGAAGGGCAGACGCGGCCGCACTTCAGCCGCGCTCCACGTGACGGCAGCGCCGCCACGCGACCGCGCGCCACCACCGCGGTGACGTCATCAAAACAATTCGCCTGGCGCTGTGCCAAGAGTGAATTTGAGGCGCCGCGGCAGCGTAATGCGGGCGCAAAACCTGGCATTGAGGGTGATGGATGCCTTCCAGCCTGGAACTGAGGGCGCTGAGGCGGGCAGCACTGTGACGGAGCCGTTGACTGGGAGGAGGACTCGGCAAGTGTTGCCCAAGAGCTCAGGAAGGGAATAGAAGGCCTTCAAGAGCAAGCAAACGAGTCTCCAGCAGATAGAGCTCTGGATCCAACGACAGTACAAGGGCTAGGACGTCCAGGCAGTGCAACTTCTCCTTCCTAAACGCCGCGCCCCTGTCGGATAGTGCGCCCCAACGCAATTTTTGCGGTCGACCGCGGCTCGCGTGCATTAAAATCGCACTCCTGCGTCTGCCTAGCGACTACTTTTAATCAGAAAAGTGCCATATCTGCCTTTGTTCTTGTCCAAGTAGGAAAACTAATTATCGGGTGTTAAAGATCACTTCCTACAGCAGTAATCAGCAAAGGTTCCTCATTGTTCCAGCCGCTGACCCCTGTTTTACACGATTGTGAAATTGGACCGCTTATTTTGGCAACTCATTGATTCCATCAGAGGAACGGGTTTAGTCCGTTCAGCGCATGGGACTCGTCTATGGGTTAAATGCTTTTAAGCGCTTGGCTTTTTTTGGTGAATGTGCGAGCTATTTGGATGCTAGAGTTGTTATCAAGTTGGGGGAGGATTTTTTGTTTTTCCGATTTTGAGCCGTACAACAATTCTGGAAGATAGCGGCCCTTCATTCATCCTGTTTCCCTCGATATGTTCCCCACTGGTGGTGGAAGTGCGCAGACGGTGGCCCAGGAGGCTGCTGTTCCACAAGCTCGGCAAGGCCTTGACTTATTCAGGTGCGTCATGAGCAGTTTTTAGCTCTTAAGGAGAACGTTCCGGCAACTGTACGGATCTGAATCGTCCTTTTTTAGAGCCTTTGCCAGTTTAACGGCGCAAAACTCACATTCCCAACAGCCTGCCAACCAATACATGGCGTCATTGGGCCAGGTGTGTTGTTGTGGATAAATTCTTTTATGTTGTTCCCGTTTAGCTCTGCAAAAAGAGGTAAGAAATCAATCAAAATGACCGCTTCTAGCAGTCTGTCCATGCAGCCCAGTTAGCTGCTCAACAGCATTCACCGTCGATTTCTTTACTGCAGCAAGGGATCGGACGACAGGTTCGTATTCGCTTCTCTGCTACCATCGCTATACCGTTGTTTTTCACTATTCTACAACTTTAGAATGCTACACATCAGGAAACGCATGCTGAGCAATCAAATCAGGTTTTTAGACCGTTTTCTTCTATTCATGTGTTAGTCGTCGTTTGGCCTTGTTTGAAATCCTCGTATAGAGGGTTGCTCGTTTATGTTGTTAGCGCCATTTCATTACTTGGGTGTTTGACCATGAACTCTCTGAAGGACACTATTTTTGGTCATCGTCATTGTTGTTCCTTATTTGTTTACGAAATAAGCTTTGAGTTATCTCTAACGGTAGATACCTCTCTTAGCCCCTTTGCAGCGCCAGGTTCTTGAGTAGTTTAAGTTCTGACGATTTCCTCTCGCGAACATTATCTCCGATCAATTTCGTAGTGGTTGAGAGTTTTACGGCCCACTTTTCAGCGTCTGAGGAGAAGTGCATCCATGGGAAATACGCGCGATAAAAATCGTCCATAAAGAGTCATCATTAGTTGACACCAACGAACAGATTAATTTGAACGGGGTGCTCTTCATTTATATTTACATATATTTCGCGTTGTTCGTCGCAAAGAAATCTGAATGGCGTCACAAGACTGAGGCTTACATTTTGTTTACTCTAAAGTTTTGTCTCCATCACTATGTATTGAATGACCTTCAGTGCCTGAGCTGGCTAGTGCTCTCTTCAGCTTTAAGATTTGCTTCTTCCTCGTCTCACTTTACAAATGTCCTCGGTATGCAAGTGACCTAAACTGTTTTCAAGGTTATTCCGGTTAACATTTGCGTAATATCTGTGTTATTGGCAAAAACCTCTGCCCTTCTCTGAGTAGTACTTTCTAATACGGAATCCTCCCTCCTTATTTCTTTTGCGTTTTACAACGCTTTTGCAAACGACATTAATCCCGATCAAATCAAATGTATTGCATTTCCTGAAACTCGTGTCAGATCCTTCCAAATTGTCGAGGATAAGTGCGCAATAAATAAGTACACCACTTCTATAACGTTATGAACAACTGAGTGTTTTTGAGGTTTTTGATGATAAGAGCGCGAGCAGAATTCGTAGTACTCATGAAGCCCGATGGAGGCAGCCTTTATCATTTCGGTGATTCTTACGAACAGAAGACAGGTCCTTCTGTGTGCCAATAGTTTACAGTAATTTTTCTTGAATTCTGCTGGATTGAATGAAAATAGAGGAAAAAGTGTGATATAAGAAGAGAAGAGAGTCACCAGCAACGTTCCCCAATGTCGGGGTTTTATGGATATAAAGAGATTTTGAAGGAGTAGTATAATAAAAATGTTAGCAGTGAGTTTTGGGCGTACTTTACGGAATGAGTAATAACTTACATGGCTAATCCTGCCCAGAGCAGACTGAGATGTGTGATGGCTTTTTGGAATTCGGCGGGCAACTTTTAGTCAAACTACTGTGATTATGGTAATGGACAATCTACTGTATACGCGCTGGTGGTGCTGTGACATACACCCGTTATGGTACGCGTTCAGGCTGCCCGTGACGAGCTTCATCGGCGCCCATCTTTAATGGCAAATTTCTTCCCGTCTCACTTGAGTCACCAGCAGGGAACAAGCAGAGGTGATTAGGAAATTCGGCGGTATCCTTTATTGAAGAAATGTTTCACCTTTGCTCTAACTCATCGTTCAGATGAAAGTCACCTTGATATCGACACAAGCGGAAATTTCACTGGTGTGAAAATCGATCCGTCGCCTGGAGGGACGGCAAGCTTGACGGATAGAGAAGTCGAAGAGGTGATTGAGTTTTCTTGAGTTGCTCGTTGATCAGTTAATTATTATTCCGGCTTTCAAAATACGGTTAACCTGACTGATCAATTTGTTGGTGCCTAATTTCTGTGGTATTAAACAAATTGTTTCATTGCGCAGTACAGGAGATTTTCACAGTGTACACCACCCGTTCTCTTCTTGAGCTAAACCTTCTCATTTACCAGGACGAGGACAATTCGTTAGTCCAGGATGCAATCCTAGGAGGTTGTAGAACTGGGCTGAGCGCCCAGCTAGGGCTTATGTACCTGCTCGAAGGAAGTTACTCCAAAATTCAATTGCCTATCGATAGGTTTTATAGAACGGGATGTCTTGACCTATGAATTGTTTACATGAGGACAGAACGATAGCTAAACATCTGTAAAGCATGTAAAGTCCAGTTTATAACACAATTTTACCTGCATATCAAAGAACTATCCACAAATTGGCTCAAATTCTCGCTCGCTCGCGTATCGTTGATTGATTTTTCCGGCTTCATTTACTGACTTTGCAAATTTGTAGTTGTACTGTCAGTGTCAAAGTATGATAGCTACTTCTATAGATATGCTATGCTACACCTACATTTATGAATAAACACGACACACGATAAACGGTTCATTTTCGAACAACTAGAATTTTTCCACCGTTTCTATTTATGCTTTTTCTCTTCAAATTAGGAAATACCTTGCTAAAGTTTCTCGAGGGAAATCGAAAGGTTTCCATTACGTGCTAACGTAGACTTCGTTTTTACAGTTGGAATTAAACGACGCTTCATTTTTGCAACTGCAACTGCTAAAGTAATCTGTATTACTTTTTGCTCAACAAATTTCTACGTTCTGATTTTGATAATTTTCAAAAGCCAACTTTCGATGTATCCTTTTGGACAAAACTTACTTTGTATCACATTTTGGCTAATAAATGTTCTATGTTCTGTATTTATGACCTGTTATAGAATTAGCAGTCTCAAATGTAACCGGCGTTCTCAGCGTTCGTGGTTCTTTTACATTGAAGAAAGGGTTTCAGATCTTAGCCCACTACCTCCAAACGAACTTTGGCGCAACACGTGGATGGGGGGGGGGGGCAGTCCTTGGCTTCGACCGCCTTGAGCATAGCAGTCGGGTTTGGTGACGCGAATTTCCTCCATTGTACGCGTACACGTGTAATGCAAGTTGCACCGAGAGGGGCCTAGGTCAAACGGGTAAAAACCCGAAACTTTTTCGAGTACTGATGGACTGCTCTCCCCCCCCCCCCCCGTCCACTAGTTGCGCCCGAACTTTTATAGCAAAAACACAGGTATAACATCTCCCCCTGCTAAGCTTAAACTGCGTTTCCGTATCTGAACCCTAGCCATGGTCAAGCGATGTTCTGAAATTCCTAGCGGTAGCGCTTCTCGATACTGATGTTCTTATAGTTTTAGGTTTATATGTCGATTGTGTTTTTCCTCATTTTGATATGAACCGTCAAATCTTCAATCGGACTTGGTCCGTCATGACTTCTTTTCCCGCCCACGGCGAAAGCAAATTTGTTCGCTGTTTATTGCATCACCATGCAGCCAACAAAAAGAAGACGATAAGCATCAATCGATTCATAGCGATGTCAGTGAACGTTTTTTGATGCAGTGCTATTTAGAAGAGCGGAGTGTGCAGGGCTTTTGAGTAGACAAATTGAATAGAAAATCTGTCACATCAAACTTAATTTGACAGGAAGTGAGTGTAGTTAACATTGTGTTTTGTACTACTCTGTGTAGGAGACAAGCACAGTCAACTTCTGTGTACAGTGGAAGTTATTGCTTAAAGCGCTAGACTCAGGGCTACCGCATTTCTACTCGACTAGAAGGGATGGTTTAGCTTTCGTCCACTCGAATTGAACGGCTGCTTTCCCAAACATTGTCAGTCTTTTCTCCATAAGATAAAATAAAAAGATAAAGGACGGCGTTATTCAATCCCGTTTGGGATGCGCCACGCATTCTACTTCTACGGGATGTCGTGGAGGCGAGTTGAATACGTATTTGGCCATACAATGACTTGCGGTGGCCAGCCGATGCACAAGTCAGCGCTTTATCCTTCCCAGACAAGTCTGGTACCAATTCACCGACCCCGGAGGGATGGAAGGATTGGTTGGCCTGGGAGGGAAATCCGAACCAGGAACCTGGTATCGGGTGCAGGCGACAGCCGGCGCCTCCTCCGACTGCGCTCCACGTGCCCTTCTCTCCATACAATGATTTACTACCCAATTTTATTTTTGGTTCTTTTGGATGCAGTCCGAAATTTCATTTTAAAGTTCGTCGCTGCGTCTAGCAGGAGTGCTGAAAGTTATCGTTGGTCTTTTTACCAGTCTCATTAAAGCTTAATGCTTGGGCGCGAGCTATCGATTTTATTCATCAGACGTGTTGAGGGAAACGTTGTTTCCGTATCGCGTGCCCCGATGCAGAGCTTTCTTGTAGATCCGTTCTACACAACTTCGAATATGGGCAGTTCTCACTTACATTCAGGGCTGAAAACAGTGCCTATCATGTTGTTCCCACACATTGGTTTTGTACTAGCGGTGTGCCACTTTTGAAAGGCGAAAATCTATATCCAGTTCTTCAGTGAGGTAACAATCGCTATTTTCGCTTCATTGTTGAGCAACCATGTGCGAGCTCAGTTTTCCGCAAGATATTTCAGCTGAAGTAGTGGATTGGAAACCAAAAGTGATTTTTGGCGCGGGATCTCTTCGATACATTTAGTTTTGGTAGAAATGCATTGCTTTCAGCAAATGTTAGAAAATTAAGCTCTTTAGCCTCTCAGACTTAAACGTGGTCCACGATGCCTTTCAACGTATAAATCGTATAAATCAACGTATATGTGTTTATCTTCTTCTCTATCTATTTCATGAGTTACATCAACTCTTGAAGGTAAAAAAATAATCGCTAGGAATGCTCCACACGTCGAGCAGATATTTATCGTTTGAGTGCAGTGGTGCAGTTATTGATTGCCTGCGATGTTTTGCTTCCTGATGCGTCACATACATCACGTGTGAATGTGAAATTCGAAGAGCAATGCTATCCAGAGTGTTAGGGGACTTTGAAATGCGAAGCGTAATTGATCTGGTTTCAGCAGGCGGAGAAAAAAGCGACCTCCGATCGGTTAGAGTCGATCGAAAAGGATAGGAAGCAGGCAGATCAGCAGGTGGAAGTGCTCACGAAACGCAGAGAGCGATTGAAGGTCTTCGTTTGCTTTAATTTTTCTTTCATACATTGTTTCTTTTTTTTTTTGAGCATTTCTGCTTCAGAATATAAAACGAGAATCAGAGCAAGAGGTAAAGGACGTGGTCAATGGAGAGGTAAACGCTTATTTAATCTTCTTGCAATCCAGAGGGTTAAAGTACAGTTGTGTTACATTTTTACTTGTTTTTGTTGTTGATGTGGTGTGGGTTCAGTCCTTACGACTCCGTTTGTTTCAGAATTAATTTCCAGGTCGATGAGAGAGAAAACGTTCCCCTATGGCAACGGATCATTGCTGAAAACAAACGAAAATCCCCAGTAAAAGGCCGACAAGTGGCAAAGAGGCCACCTCAAGAAATGGTCAGATTTTATTATCAGTGATGGGTTTCTTTCATGCCATTGTTGTTTTTATCTGGGAAGTGCACGGTGAGAAAGTCATTGCTTAGAGGCTGTAGTCGACTCCTGCTTTTCCTCACCGCTCAGGTCATGCAAACCTTTTCGGTCTAAAGAGGGGACTGGGGTCCACTCCATGGCTCACGTCTGCATAGATTTCGCTTAAAGAAGCTATGTCTAGTGGAGGAGGGGGAGGACTTTGCTAGCTAAGTCAGAGGGGGTGTCGGCTCTCACATGCACGCTGAAGTGGGTGTTCTTCCACCGAAGTCAACCAGACTTTCTATCACCTGTGAGTCGAGCCACAAAGTCATTTTCCCACAGTCTAATTGCTTTTCTATCCTTAAACTAGCACAGTCGGTGTCAGGTTTCGAGTGCACTCCGATTCAATGGTTTTGGTTCGGATTCCAGGGCAACCAAATCTTCCATCCCTTGGGCGTCGGTAAATTGTTACAACACTTGTCTGAGAAAAATGAAATGCTGACCAACCTAGCAGTTGGCCACCGCAAGATATTGTTTAAGTCAAATATCGCCGCGCTCAAATCGCTATCCACGACAAATGCTTGGCGTATCTTATGCTGACACTTATCCTTTATCCTTTATCTTTCCATCTCTTATCTATGGCTTAGAATCTGTATGATTTCAGGTCTTCTTCGAGCCCATAAATGCTCCAGGCATGAGTGATATGTTGAAAAGGCACAAGGTAGGATAGTACTTGAAATTTTTCATACTCATTAATGGTGCTATTTGTAAATTGGGTCTTCATTCAGATGATTGAACCAAGCATAAGGCAAATGGTATTTTTTCGAAGCCGTTTGAAAGTGGCGTGTTACAGGTAAGACTTCTGCTCTAGAAGAGCTTACGATCTATGTTTATTTCTTTTTCTGATATCCGAAATTACCTCCATATTGTTTGTTCGATACAGCTGAATGCCAGTTCTTACCATCAGTCATGAAAAATGATGACACGGATCCTCTCCAGGGCATGTTTTTTCTGGAGCGGGCGGCGCGGGGCGTCTACCTGAATTGTTTGAACTTGAATAAATTTGTGTAAATTAATTAACTAATTAGTTTGAAATTTGTGTACGGTGTGCGCGTTGGTTCTATACCTGTCGGGAGTGGTCAACCGCAACGTACCGATTGCAGACGTCATCCCATTTCACGTAACCGTATTCTCAGAATTTAAATGAAACCACTCGCATCATAGGTCAGTAGTTGGAGCTCCTAGAAACTCAAGGCAGTGAATGAAGTTGCAAACCAATATGAGCCCACTTCCGATTAGGTTCCTGTTCATTTTGCGAAGTAAATCAATGTCAGAACCAGTGCTGAATATGGAACCTAGAGAGGGAAGTCTCCCTATTTTCTCGCTAATACGATCCCGAGGATTTGTCCAAAATGAATCAGTCAAGTGCAGATGCTTACAAGCTGTGGCGCAGTCTCAATCCGAGGAAGGGTTACATTCCTCTGTTCGATAACGACGAAAAATACACAATTGATTGTGACTGTTTCTCTTCTCGTTCCTAGCATTTCTCTCGTTTAATGGCGGAGTGCACCTGTCTTGACGCTTTCTTTCCTGATTTGGCATGTGATTAGGTTGGGCGCCAGCCACTTTCAAGTCCATCGATGGTATAGGAAGCCAGC
Organism: Heligmosomoides polygyrus polygyrus; assembly: GCA_947396885.1. Lineage (NCBI taxonomy): Eukaryota > Metazoa > Nematoda > Chromadorea > Rhabditida > Heligmosomidae > Heligmosomoides > Heligmosomoides polygyrus. Next base: position 75,850,638 of record OX377203.1, on the reverse strand, counting down.
GTTGCTTTGAGCTCTCTCTAGGTAGTTTTTCCGACACGTCGAAGTTAAGGCGGTGTACAATATGGACGATGTCTACGTCTACAGAAATAGTGGACGTACCATCCAGCGCAAACAAAGTTTCATGCAGCTTTTGTATGTTTATGTTATGAATAAGAAAACGGTAAAATAAGCGGTTGCATACTGAGTATGGGTGATCTTTGTTGTACTGAAAACGTGCTTACTAAACTAATTTCTATTTGATAAGAATAACTAGTTTGTTAAAGTTTCTCAGTTTGTTATAAGGAGTTTGGTAGTAATCGAAACCCTAGCATCAGGTGGGATTCGAGCCCGAGTCCCCTGCTTAATTGCAGGATGCTATACCATTACACCACCGGCGTTGTTTGATAGAACGTAACATCCACACCTCTTGGGACCAATCAGCGCTCATCCGTATATTGGGATGACTGGTGGCTTATATCGGCATGAAACCGGTTATGCTGAAGATCTTGATCGAAATGATACACATCATTTTCTTAAGCCTCAGGTGATTGTTGTGGTTACAAGCTGTTATAACAATGTTTTATTGCGGTATATGATTGAACAACACAGTTTAGGGTTTTGAAATTTCGCTATTTACATTGGTATTTGATCGGCACTAGCTATGCAATGGGGATAGCCTGAAGTCTGTAAATTTTGGTGATTTCCATTCTGACGGCGTCCCCGGAAGATAGAACGTGGTGTCTGCTTATTGTGTTTTTCCTACTAAATGAAGGCCTGATAGGCTTCTCAAGGTTACTGGATTGTTAAGAAGATCTTGAAAACAATTGTATCCTTATTGTGGTGGATTGAAATCAAAATTTCGCTCAGGTTAATTCTAAATAAAGTGCGTCGTACTGCATTCCCCATCAGAAGGTCGTCTATAAAAAAAACTAAGGCTAAAAGAGGTAATATATGGTTTTTTGATAAAAGTAAGCAGTTAAGGTAAGGTCGATTTCCTGTCAAAGTTTGCAACCAACTGTTGCTTTCACTGTTCTTCCGATGCTCCTTGGTTGTCGGCTTCACTAGCTTTCGCAATGTTGTTTTACTGTTACTAATGCAACGCGTTCCATTCTTTCCATGTTTGCCTCGCATTCTGTTGCTTTACGCTTCGTTTTGGCTTTACAGTAAAATTCTGGATTTTAAACCCAGCTTATAAAGAATGAAGATTTAGATAGTACAGGTCGATAAGCTGTTATTATTAAGGCACTTTCATGTGGTTTCTCTGATTTCCGTAGTTCACCTGATCGTACAGATGTTATTGATTTCAGGCATAACGATGATGCGTACAAGACCTGCATGAGAGATTATATGCGGAAGTTGGAACGATGGGAAAACAGTCCTAAGAAAATGTAAACCAAGAATTAAGCGTCTCCTTAAAGATATCATCTTCACATTTTCAGAGCTCGCGATTTAAAAAATCGAGAAATTTTCGAGAGGGCGTTCCCTGAGATGAAGAGGACGCGCGAAGAGAAGGAACGCTCTGGTCGAAACGATCGTATTAGCTTGCGTGGGCAGGATCATATTGATGAACAGCCGGCTCCAAGCGAAAAGGTGACATTCGCAGTCCGAGCTCTGTTGATGAACCATTTCAAGCGTGTCGCTAATTTAAGGGCCAGGTCGATGAGGAGCACAAGATGAGGAACGCCGCCGCTATCCCGCCGCTTATTATCGACGAGTCCACAATCAGGCCGAGATTCTTTGACAACAAGCATGCTATCATAAAGAATGCAGCGGAGGACAACAGAAATTGGTTTGTCCGTCACGGTTTTTCCTGAGGCTATATTTCTGCATAAATGCTTCAGGATCGAAACATTCCTGTCCTCGTGGACGGATGATGAGAAGAAACTGTTTCGAGAAAGGCTGTCCGCTGTGGGAAAGAACTATGCCAACATTGCGATGTTTCTGGAGAATAAGGTGAGATTTTTATCTTTTACAAGAATCTATCCCTGAAATTCAACTGCTGGTTAAACTGCTACTATCTTATCATTTCCTACTTTGTTAACGCCTCCTTGCAGACAGTAAAAGATTGTGTTCTCTACTACTATCTGAGCAAAAAGCGAGAGAACTTCAAGGCGGTGATTCCGAAGCGTAAAAGAAAGCTGGCGAAAACGTACAAGGTATCTTCTGATTGTCTTTGTTCTGCGTTTTTCATCACTTCAAATCTCCAACATCTGCGCTTTTTCGTCAGTGAAATCACAATTCCAGCCACCCGTTATGCCGACAGCGGAGGAACTAGCAATGTACCAGCTGCTACCGCAGGATGCCTTGTCAGAAGCTCAGTGTAAGCAGAGTTTAGCACGTATTCCTTATCTAACGCTCACATAAATGAAGTCAGATTTTTTCTGGCACTAACCGGTTTTAGGTTTTTTTAAACACGTTGACAACAGAAGAGATGGTGTTAGGTCATGTCAGTGCGCTTACCCCGCATTTTATCATTCCTTCGATTAATGGTGGAACAGTAACTGCCGAGAGTTCTTCATTAAAATACTGCATGTTTTTGCCTTGTATATGGTCTTGCTGGACTGCTTCTTTACTTCGTAATTTTGAGCGTTACCAAGAAAGACTCTAAAAGGTCTAAAACTGAAGCAGTAAAGTGAACCAAAAAGTATGTGATCATGTTATTTTCGATTAGGAAAGAAATTTCTTGACTTAACGGTGAAAAACCCTGCGACAAAAAAGTCGCAACTTCGCTTAAAATTGCTTTTGAACCACTCATCCGCCACGAGCGTGCTTTTTACCGAAGGTACGGTCACGAGGTCTAAGACGCAGGAAATATTTTATGATTAGTATATTGTAGTGTAATTAATGGCTTATTATTTTTACAAGAATTTCGAAGCTGTTTCGTTCAACAACAAAAGAACTTCCTTATTGCAAAAGAAATAATGCGGCCATCTAGTCGTGTTTTGTTGTTTTGATTAGTGTTTTATCAGAAACCTAAAACATTGAAATTTGAGGATCGAACTAACCTCCCAATACAGCTATGTGCAGCAAATCTTGTGGTTGAGAGACTTAAGTGACATCTGCATCGTCAAGCAAATACCATGAATTATTGGGCAGGCGTCCGAAGCAATCCCAACAGTTAAGCACAGGAGCATCGTCACTTTTTTGTTCTTTGAAATATGCTGTCAATCACACTGCTTTTATTAAAAGGGTTATTGTGACCATTCAGGCAATGTTTACATATTCAGACTCGTCTTCTTGGCGTTTCATTTTGTCGTAATGAAATAACTAGCAATTTAAGCTCTGTGGGCGGCGATGCATAGAAGTTTTGTTCAGAAATCAACATAAGCCCTAAGATAACCAGGAAAAGATCTGAGTGAGATGGTACCACTTTTTGCTTCATCGCAGTGTCGTGTAAATTGACTTCATTGGCGGCAATTTTAGCAAGGATTCTGCTTTTAGAATACATTTTATGGATGCGAATTTAGTAAAGAGCGTTGGCTATTATAGCTTTCGAACTGTATTATTTGTAGCGAGTGCATCCCAAGACAGCCGATGCGTCATGTGCCAGCTGCGGATTGATCCCAACACAAATCCAGGGCGGGTGTTGACACGATCCAACTACGAGATGTATGGTAAGGAAGTTTTGTCAGCGCGAAAGCTATTGGACTGAAAAGCATGCTTACATGGTGGCAGATTTTTAGAGTGAACTGAGCTGAGCTGTTGGATACTTCTGAAGAGGTTGATGATTAAACAGAAGGCTTAATTGATAGCTCACACGTATTGGGTTAGGGCGGGGCATACTTCCATCGCCGCGATGCCATCGCGGTGCTCAGTTAACCCTTTCACGATATTGTCCGACGATGTCGTCGGACACCATCATAAAAATAGTTTATGGAAAATTTTCAAACATTTAATAGTACAGGTCTAATCAATGAGTCCACTATTAGCTACGGTCAAGACGGTCCTTGGGAAACTTCATTCATTGCTGTTTTTCTTATTTAACAAATAATATAAATAAAAAAATTGAATAATCAGCGCGCGGGAAAAATTCGCTCTATCCCACGCGGTAGTCACCTGAAAATCGCGCGTGTCGTGAAAGGGTTAATGACCCTCTCGCCGCGCGCGGCCGACTTGTCAAAGGAACCTTCGCCGCGCCCGCCGCAACAGTGACGGCCGGCATGCGCGATGGCTTCCCGCGCCCATCACGGGCATGGCACATTTTTTCGTGCCGCGTGCGGTGTTTAGCGTTGGTCCTGGGAGGATCGCCGTCGCACTCCCTTGCAGAGCGATGAGCGATGCGACGAGCACGGGGAACTCCACCTCCTTTCGCGTCGCTCTGCAAAACTCATCGCGGCGACGAGAAGTATACACGAGGCCTTAGCTAATAGTTGTATTATGGGAAATTACAGACAATAGAGTCATACTTCAGCTTCCCACAGTAATATGAAGATCCGACTCCTGACTTTGACACCGTAACCCGGGAGGTTACTCGTTCAGCGAGCGCGGCAGGGCAGATTTGAAACGGGCGCGAATGTTTCCATGCTTGGTTCACGTATGAATCATGAGCTCATGGTCGCGGTGAACGAGCCTCCAAGCACGATGACGGCTTACGGATTCTACAGGGACTGAGACGGACTACATCTAAGGCCGCTTTCATTGACACGTTTTGGAGGTTACATTGAAGCATTTGCGAGAAATTATAGGGAGGAAAGATTTTTTTAAGGAGGAGTGAAGGAGGTAATCACGGCTCATATCCTCCAAGCAGATATCATAACTCCAGAGCTATATAATGATGAAGAAAGCTCTCCCTCCCCCTCTCTGAAACTTTCGGAGCCTGACTAGACAACTGAATGTCTTCATAAAACTCGTAAAAGAGGTCTACCAACGCTCTTAATGGTAAGAACCTCCCTACCGTCTTTACGACAGTGAGGTGGCATGAATCGACACATACCCATTCAGTGTAGTAGATTTTCCATGACAGCTCGAAAAACTATAGAACTTAATTGAGATGAAGAATGCTTGTCTCGGTTTCCTCTCCATGAGCTCATCAACACATTCCCACTCTCAACAGTAAGATCTTCTGTATAATGAAGAGTGCATAAAGCACCTCACAGATCACAAAAACGTTAAATCAGTAACATAGCCAGGAGCAAATTAGCTCAGGGAGGGTGGGGTCACTCTGTACGACAGCACTACGCAGCGTTTTGTGTTGAGATTGAGCTAGGCTATCTCTGATGTAATTCGACATACATATGCCTTCATACCACGGATCTCCCTCGATAGAGAGCCTTCGGGCTCTTGTTTAGAGGGATCTCGGGCCGCTTGTCGCAGGGCCACGTGGCGCGTCCCCGGGTGGTGGATAAGGAATTAAACGCGAACCAAATGCGACCGTGTACTGCTCAGAGACGTAGGTGGGATGCAGAGGATGGACTCCTTGCTCCTGCTGTGTCGGGTCGACGCGTTCCTTGTGCGTGGGAGCGGCATGCTCGTGCACAATGTGCGTGGATGTGTCCGTGACTGTGCGGATTGTAGCTGTGTCGGCTCGGGCAAAAGCTTGCACTCCGTAGACTGGGAGTACATCGTAAGGCGATTCGAGGCCTCCTTAAGTCTCGCCCCGTCCCTTCGGGCAGTCTGGCTGGCTGCCCGGAGTTGTTCACCCGCACGACAGAGCCTGACTAGCTAGCCGTGTTGTATGGAAGTCAAACACAGCAGCACTAAAGGGCCTCATTCCCCTGACTCCGAAAGAGCCCCCATTTCTGCAGCGATGGGAAGGACGAGTACGGAGAGGCTGCTAAAATCTCAGGGTCTAACCAGGCTGCGCAAATTGAGAAGGACTAGGATGACGATCTGTACTTACAATGCCCGCACGCTTGCATCGGAAGCATCCGTCGAGGACCTGATGATGCAAGCCAGGAAGATCAAGTACGACGTCATCAGACTGACCGAGACGAGAAGACACCACCCCCTACACGCCGCCTACGACTTTGGAGAAGAACTGTTCCTCGGAACATGCGACAGCAGGGAGTAGGCGGCGTTGGTGTCCTCGTCAACACGCACTAGACCATGAACATCGATTCGTACGAGTCTCTGACAACCCGAATAGGACGTCTGCGACTGAAGGGATGTGGCTCCGTGCCAGCTTTGTCTGTATTCATCGCGTATGCACCAACATCCGACTACGACGACGAAGAGGTCGAAGCCTTCTACGTGGAGCTGGAGAAGTTCTATAAGGAAGATCACACCTTCTACAAGGTGATCGTCGGCGACTTCAACGCCAAGATCGGACCGCGAAGGTCGCCGGAAGAACTTCACATCGGAATCCACGGTTTGGAGTGGAACGAACAAGGTGAAAGGCTGTCTGAGTTTATCATGTCGACCAAGACCATCCATGGAAACTCACAGTTCCAGAAGCCTCCCTCTCTGCGATGGACCTGGGAATCTCCCGGTGGCCAGTTCCACAATGAGATCGACCACATTATCTTCAATCGCAAGTATTGCCTGACCGACGTCTCCGTTGTCCCCAAGTTCTACACGGGATCGGACCACCGCCTCCTTCGCGCGAGGTTTCGCTTTTTGCGTCAAGGAAAGAAGGCCGCGAAGTTCAAGAAGAGGAATCCCAGACATCTGGGACCTCTACACCTCTCTTGTCGGCCTTTGGGAAGATGCCGTCATGGACAACGTCGATGAGGAATACGACCGCTTCGTGCACCATCTCCACGATAGTGCTAAGGGAGCGGAGAGCTTGAAGACCACCAAGAGACGCCTGTCTCCGGAAAGTCTCGAGCTGATACGCCAGCGTGGAGCAGCACGAGCGTCAGGCAACTACCAGCTGACGTCCGAGCTTGCGAAGCTATGCAGAGCGGCGATAAAGGAAGATCTCAAGGAGAGAAGGGCGGAAGTGTTGGCTGAAGCAGCAGAGGCAGGGTTGGGCATCCGCAATGCCCGCCGAAACTTCGCCAACTTCAAGACCAAGATGACCGCTCTCCCACGTCCTGACGGAACCGTCACCTCTTCCAGAAGGACCATGGAGAAGGTCATCCACGACTTCTACTCCGATCTCTTCGATAGCCATGTCCACCTGCCCCCACGCCATCTTCCGTAGGATGGATACGTCGACCCCTCTCTTCTCCCTTCCGAAATCCGACACGCCATCTCGTCGGTGAAGAAACGTACAGCACCCGGTCCCGACAGGATCAGACGCGAACACCTAAAGAACCTCTCGCCAGCGCTCATCAATACCTTGGCGCGGCTCTTCACACGCTACCTGTCGGAGTGCAAGGTTATATCTCAGTGGAAGACCAGCAAGACCGTCTTGCTGTACAAGAAGGGAGACGTGCACAACATTAGCAAATATCGCCCGATCTGCCTGCTGTCCGTAGTCTACAAGCTGTTCACTCGATGATCCTGAATAGGATCAGCAGAACGCTGGATGAAGGACAGCCATGCGAGCAAGCAGGATTTCGGAGAGGATTCAGCACGATCGACCACATACACACCATTACGAAGCTCATCGAAGTCTCGCGAGAGTACAAGCTGCCGCTGTGCCTTACGCTCATCGACCTGAAGAAGGCATTCGACTCCGTCGAGACTGAAGTGGTCCTCGAAGCCCTGCTCACTCAGGGCGTTCCTACTCAGTACATCAGAGTCCTTCGAGAACTGTACAGTGGATTCACGACCAAGATCTCTCCATTCTACAACGACGTCGTCATCGACGTGAAGAGAGTGGTTCGGCAAGGGGATACCATATCCCCGAAGCTCTTCAGCGCCACCCTCGAAAACGTCATGCGCGAACTAGAATGGGAAGACATGGGAGTGAAGGTCGACGGCCAGCAGTTGCACCATCTTCGTTTCGCTGACGACATCGTGCTCATAACACCGCGCATCAGCCAGGCGGAGCGAATGCTGGCCGACTTCGATCGTGTATGTGGGAATGTTGGACTGCAGCTGAATGTTACGAAGACGATGTTTATGAGCAGTGGACAAGTTTCTGATGCCCCATTCTCGCTGAACGGAACGAACATCTCCGAATGCTCCAGCTACGTGTATCTGGGTCGCGAAGTCAATATGGCCAACGACCTAGCGCCGGAGCTGAGCAGGAGGAAACGAGCGGCTTGGGGAGCTTTCAAGAGCGTCGAAGAAGTCGCGAAGAAGACGAGGAACGTCCGACTCCGTGCCCACCTATTCGACTCTACCGTTCTTCCTGCCCTAACATACGCGTCAGAGACCTGGGCTATACGAAAGCAGGATGAACACGCGATCAGCGTCGCGCAGCGTGGAATCGAGAGGATGATGCTCGGAGTGACACGACTCACGCAAGTGAGAGAAGGCCTCCGGAGTTCCGAGCTTCGCCGACGTTCGAAGATCAGAGACGCTGTCGCGTGGGCCAAGTTGTCGAAAATTAGGTGGGCCGGCCACGTAATGCGCTTCGCAGACACCCGCTGGACGAGAGCCGTTACCGACTGGATTCCGCGGGATGTCAAGAGAACACCGGGACGCCCACCAACGCGTTGGTCGGACTTCTTCGTGAAAGCCTTGAACGACCGATATGGCGGTCTTCGTGTCCCTCGAGCGAGGAGGATCCATTGGAGCACTCTGGCTCACAACAGGGACGAATGGAGACGCTGCTGGCGCCCGCTCGAGCAAGTCGATGATCAACGGGACGACCGGTGATACAGGTGATACCAGGGAAGATAACCGCTGAGTGCATGGTGACCCACCCCTTCCCCGAGTCAATTTGCACCTATAGCCATGTGCCATATGTTACCCAAGATCCTGGCAGATTCATAAAAGCCTCGAAATAACCTCGCGGAATACCTGAAAGTGCCCAGAACTCAAAGCCTACCATCCAACAGACTCATCTTGTGGAGGTGCTCCACTGCTATAAACTCCTTGAACGAGATCTATTTGAAAATCTACAAAACACTCTTCGGATCTATCCTAGTCCGGGGCCACATGACTAAAAACTAGGCAACAAAATGAATTAATACTTACCGAGCGGCTCCTAGAGAACGAAACCTAACCTAAAAGAAACCAAAAACGGACGAACAAAGAAATAAAAAAATAAAAAATTTTACAACCGCAGTTTCCAACCGTCTCGGCGTGCAAAGAGTGACGGAGTAGAGTCATGCCGCATGCTGACCGCCGCTTGACATGTTATAACCAGAATCTAACATGGCGGGGAGGGCGTATGAAGCGCATACCGCGTGCTGACCGTCGCTTGACATGTTATAACCAGGATCTAACATGGTGAGGAGGGCACACAACTTTGCCTTCTTACAACCGTAACAAATACAATTTTTTCGTTTTTTCTTTGTGACTTTTTCTTATTTAGGTTCTGTGTTGTTCTGTAGAAGCCGCTCTGTAAGTCTTCAGTGAATTTGTCACTATAATACTTTTTAATTGTGTGCCCCTCGGACTAGGATAGATCCCACCCTTCGCACCAGTGCGCTTGCAAGCATGGTACAGGCCCAGTGTTACGTCACAGTTGACCACCAGAACAAGGTGCAGAAACTTCGGCTAAGGGAGCCAAGGTATTCGAGCTCCGTTCGATTAGTCCGAACATGTACCCCGCACCACTGCGCGGATCCTTCAAAATATCGTAGTAGTAGGATGCTCGAGGCGCGGTCGACACCCGCTCCAAACTGTGCGATTGCGTTGCGAGTTTAAAGGACCGACCGCGCCCCAATCGAACGCCGGGTTGGGACTCGGTTTATACTTCGACGCCGAGCGACGCGACGTCATGTATTATGGCCAGACTGATCGAGCGACGCGATGGATCAATTCGGCCACCATGCATGCCATCGCGTCGCTCGGCGTCGGAAGTGTAAACGGGGCCTTACGGTGTCAAAGTCAGGAGTCGGACTTTTATAATACTGTCAACTTCCCGATATCAGCGCTCATTACTGAAACCAGTTAAAGGCGAATAGTAGTTGGATTCTATTCCCACATTTCTTATTAACGATCCTTAGGCTGACGTTTAAGTGACGTTTCTTCTTTGTTACGTCGTTGATCCTGCATTCTCCTTCGATTCCTGTTAATCTGAGCTTCTACAGGCGACTGCAGAGGATCCGTATAAAATTCAGGTATTGATGCCAAAAAGCAAGGAGCGGACTGCAAGATCTGTACGAAATGTAAGGATGAGGTTCTGAAGATCCGGAACAGCGGGTAGGTCGACGTTCTATGAGACAGCTTTCGGGTTTATAGTTTCTTCTATAATGTGAGTCCTAGCCGGTGCATGGTGAAAGTGTGCGCCTCGGGCAAACGCAAGGTCAAAGCGACTAAAGCTATGCCGGCGAAGTGGCGCCAGATGGACGATCGACAACGTAGCTTTATACTCGCTCACTTGTCGATACCTCGTGAAATTGTCAAGTGTTGTGGCCCCTGCTTCAAGCGGATATCGAAGAAACTCGACTTGGTAATTATTTCGAGCCCTTCATTTTGCTTCACCAAAATCAAGCAATCACTGATTTATTATTTAGCTCTTCGCTGGAGAACTTCAGGAGGAGATGGCTAAGTTTGAGCTGGAGATCCATCAAAACTGGGAGAGCGGAGAGGTGACTAGCGGTGTTCTCTTCTTAGACCGTCATAGTGTTTTCTGTGAAGCGCTGTCCTTGTTTACATTTCAGATCTCCCGCCTTCAAAGTCTTGTCGCACAACTTGGCACCAATTGGTGCAACATTTCTGAACAGATGGAGGGAAGAAGCGCGGATGATTGTCGGTTACAATACGAGGCCTTGTGCAAAAAGGAGGAAGAGGAAGAAGAAGACTTCGAAGAGGACGTTGATGCTTATAAGTGGTATGCTAGCCTACATTTCCTTAAGCTACTACAAGTATTTCTCAAATAGTTGCTTCTCTGAGCTTCACGTTTATATCTTTGTTTTCATTGTAGTGAAGTTCGATGCGGTCGAATATTTATTGACGACGTTTCGGGCGTTAAGCCCCCCTTCAGATCTAAAAGAACCTCGTGTTATCATGCACAGTACTGTTGAGTGAAATATGTGAAAAGTTTCGCATTAGAGAACATCCCACAGAAGAAGTCATCGGGCCCATTCCACACTGATTCCAAGTCGTTATTGGCAAAGGTTTTGCGGCAAAGAATTGATGTTGTAATTATAATATTTGTTGTTGCAGAAGTTTCTATTGTTGTAAAAATAAAAATTTATGTAGTTAAATTCTGAACAACTAAGGTTGTGTTTTGCCGAAAAAATTTTAAATTTTAAATCATTTCACAATTTACCTAGGCAGATAAAATTGTGAATTTTTATCTCACTTGATGATAAGCATTCATTGCAAAAATCAGCCCAAAAGCATAAGTTTATAGGGAGTTACATTGAAAAAGTGGAAACGCATACTTCACCGACTGGTACTGTACATGCAATAGCAAGTAAACGAGTATTAGATGTCGAGCTACGCTACCGGAAGTCCTTGGCTTCTTCGCTTTTTCTTCCCGTTGGGGCCTTGTCTGTAATGCGTCAGCCGAGAAGTTTTAAGAACTATCACAATGCCTTCACCTGCATTCCCAGGTTTTCCAGCTTTCAACCTCTTGAAAAATTGCTTCAGCGAACGCCATGAGGACGATATTGCAATGGAAGAGGATACGCAAGACGTACCCGAGTCCTCAGTTGTAACTGTCCAAGATGGCGAATTGGACGTTGACATAACGGAAGTTCCGACAACGTCCAGTGCCGGCGCCTTGGAGACACCATCCACTGAAGAGGACACTGTGGGTTATATACTTATTTACTTATGTTAGTTGGCAGGAAAGTTATGGCGGTTTTTGTGCAACCGCTTTTCGTTTGTTCATTTTCAAGCAACATTCAACTTACTTCGCATTTTTATTTAACGTCCAATACGGAATTCTTCGCTATATCTGGCGGAATAATTTGTGTTTCACCTATGCTTAATAACTATGTTTCTTCGAAGACTTATTGAAGTACGTATTGAAGTAAGAGCAAATCCGAACGGCATTTTGTTTCAATTTCAAACTGGCTCAATTCGCCGTCGAAACAGCCCGGCAAATCAGCCATGTGTGAGAGCCGAACAGTGTTGAAGAAAGTAAAACTGCTGTTACAGACGTTTTGAAATCTTCGGAAAGGCGAAGAAGCTCGAAAAGTGGGTGCCCATGATTTGAGTGGTCGCCAGAAGTTGTCGCGTTTCGAAATCTGTTCTGCTTTGATTCTCCGGAATTGAAACGACCCATTTTTGGATCAACTTGTCACATGTGATGAAAAGTGGGTTCTGTACGATAGCCGAAGACAGTGAGTTGATGTCGACGACCGCCCCCCCCCCCCAAGCACTTCGTCAAAATCGACGAGATGTACCGAAAATGGCGTAGCTGCAGCCGGCACTGGTCAACAGAAGAGCACTCATTCTGCACAACAACGCATGACCACACGTTTAGCAAATCACCGTGCGAAACTTAAGAGAACTAGTAGTTGAAGTTCTGCCTCACCCGCCATATTTATCAGACTTTGCGCCAACTGACCACCACCTTTTTAAGCACTTTCGGAACTTCCTCTGTGGTTTCACTTTCGGAAATCAGGGCGACGTAAATACAGCCTCTCTAGAAATCGTCGCATCTCAACCACCCAGTTCTTTTTTTTTCGCTGATGGAATTAATCAACTATTTAATTCAACTATGTGATTAATTGATTAACAACTAGTATCGTCTAGGAAAAAGTGTGCTGATGGAGCTTGTGTTTACCAAATCCGATGTGTATGACGAAGATTATGATCGTTCGAAGTGAATCAGTCGAAATCGCCAGAAGTTTCCACCCAACCTAGTAGACTTATGCTATCCTCCAAAATTCTATTCTTTTTAAATGAAACGCTAATGAACTGCTGCTTGAAAACTTCGTGATGCAGGGTCAACGGGTCAAGGAGGAGCCGGCGACCGAGCAGACGTCTTTGTCTGGAAATCTTGTAAAAGGGTCCATTACCGCTGGCACTCCGTTTCGACCGCCTTCTGTGTCGATCATCGAGCCGCAACAACCGTCTCCAGCGCAAACAGCAAATGCTGCTGCTGCTGCAAACGCAGTGGTTACATCCCAAGCTTCGGTATGTTGTTTTGCTCTTTACTGCTCATTTTCACTGTGCTGTTCTTTTTCACCGTCGTCACCTACATGCTCAGCCCTGTCCTTACTGTTTGTGTTGCTGTTTTCAGTATCTGCTCCGATACTTATTTCATTTATTGGGTTCCTAAACTCTGACCAGAAAATCACTGCCATTCGCGCTGCGAGATTCGGCGCATCACGCTTCTTTGTTGCTTGTCTTTCCGCGACCAACGTTCTGTGAGGCTGGTGAGCTGACGCTGCTACAGTAAGGGAGGTCCTGTTCAGTAGAATACCAGCCAGGATGTCGTTTTCGCATTGCTGAGCGTTATTTTCTACCCGTCATTGTACTAAACATGATGTTAGTGGTGGAACCATGGGACAGTACTTAGGTCGTTTCAGCTATAAAGAAGTTCGTTTTCTGTCTAAGTCTTTCGCGTTGAATAGCACAACATCAGACTCATTTTTTAGCAAAAGTTTTGAGGATGTAATCTTCTTCGAAATAATCTGACCATTTAGGTTAAGATTCACAGAAGTCCGGTTTTGAAAATTCCGTACAAGCTTAGAAGTTTCATCTGTGAAGAAGATCCATGAAGAAACAATCGTAGAAGCCGTCCTTGTCTACTTGTTGATTATCGAAGTCTTTCACAGGAAAGAACTAGTTTGTACAAAGACAACGTATTTATAGTTGATTTTCTATGTTCAGCAATAAAGGAGATGTTGCCTCCTTGCCTTTTACACGTATACAGTCTACACCAGGAATGGAAGAATGCCTAATCTTCAGATTTTGATGCAGCGACGAAGACACTGAAAAGTGTTCGATTCAGATTCGCCATCGCAAATAGCATCTGCATGCAGAAAAACGCAGATTTTATGCCGCGATGTTTTGTGAATAAATTAGCAATTTTCATAGACACTGCATTGAAAGTGTGAATGAATTGCAAAAAAAAAAAACAAATCTATGCGAAAGGGTCGGTGATAATAAAAGCAATGTAAGCGAACCACAAATTAATGTTTTATTCATGGCTGGATAAGAGTTCGAGGACACGGGATGCTATATGTGGAATTCCGTATTCCAAAGCACTTCGTTGCCGATTCTTGCCCACCTAGAAAAACACCACACCTAATGCTCTCATTGGGAGCTTCACCGAAATTGTTTTTTTTTTTTTGGAAACTAGTCGAGGTTTTTACAGCTTAAGTTCTCCGGTAACAGCGAACTGGATCGGGACTATTCTTTTCATTTTTCCTAGTTGAAACGAATAACGCCTTCACCTCAGGCACGCTCGCTTTAGAACGTCTGTAGTATCTGTCGGTGATTATCGATTTGCTCAAGAAAACACCGGTAACGTTGTATTCATCATAGTCGCGCACTGGTGTGCATCTTGCTCGAACGACGTGCGTACGTCTCGTTCAGGGCTGTCATGAAAGGGTCCGACCCTCGCTTCGGGTAGCGTCCCGGTGTTATCTTGTGAGTTTTAGTGCTCAGTTTTTAGAAGAATTTGTTTTCCCTCGACCTTTTCGGAAGCTGTATGTGTTATGAACTGTGAGTAACACTTGGAGCGAAACAAACAAGTGGAATGAAAAGCGCTGTTGATCAAAACATGTGAGGATTTGCTATTGTTAGAGCGCTTGCGATCGCAGGTGCGCTCTTTCTGTATAGATCAATCAAAATAGGAAGCGGTTGAATAGTGCGACATTAGTGTGAGAAAGGCTCCATCGTTCTGCCCTGATGTACTCCTCTTCATCACCTATACCACTGCTTTCAGTCGCTTGAAAATATTAGGCTTTCCAATTATTCTCCGCGTGGTCCCTTTTTAGCAACCATCATCCGGTGCAATTCTCGGTCTCTAATGCTGACGTGTAACTAGGCATTGGTCGGCTATGCGCCGCCTATGGTTCGCCAGTCATACACGATGTTCCAGGCAACCCAGGCGATGCTGGGCGGATTCGATCAAAACACACTTCTACAGATCCATCAGCTGTTCGGAGGAGGTGATGAGGTAGATGTCCTTTGAATTGTGGCTTATTGTTCGATTCACTTTGATCTCCTAATTGCTGCCGTTATTCGGTGCGTAAATGAGAAGATTTTCCACCTCCAGAATCGAACACGGGCGATTCTCGAACAGTACCAGCAACAGCAGCGCAATTATCAGCAGGTAGTCATTCCTTCAAGGTGTATGGTTTCTGCTTATGCGCTAGCTTGTTGAACACTGCTTTGATATTTTTGTTGTTCGTTTCAGGAAACAAATCTTACGTTGACGAATATATTTGGATAATAGAAACTTTGGTCTCTTTCCTAAGCAGAATTTCGGCTACTCCTCCTCCATCTCCAAAAGTGTGTCAGTAAAGCTCATCGCGGCTTAGGCAGGAGCCTAGCTTTTCGAAAATCAACTTTTGTAGCCCTCCATCAATGTATTAGGTTGGAAAAAAAGTCTTTTCATTTTTTTCAAAGATTTATTACTTCACAACTACAAAGTCAAATCAATTGAGATGAATTCTATTTTGTTCCACTACACTTCTCCAAAGACTGGGTAATTTTCCAATTCCTCTCGCTTAAAAGACTGCAGTTCTGGAGTCGAACCATTGCTGAATCCAATTTTTGAGGTCTTCATCCGTTCCAAAATATTTCTCTCCAATTTCTTGCTTGAGAGCACGGAAGAGATGGTAGTCGACACGAACGAGGTTAGGGCTATACGGTGGATGTGGCATTACCTCCCAGCCCATCTCCTTTATTGTTTCTCTTGTGAGTCTTGCAACATGTGGTTTTGCATCGTCATGCAGGATCATCACCTTCGACTTCTCCGGCCTGTTTTCTTAGAGAGTTGCGAGGACTTTGTGGAGTTGGCCGCAGTATGTGACAGCAGTAAGTGTCTCTCCACTTCTGAGAGTTTGCCGATAAATCACTTCTCTGATATCCCACCAAACACTCAAGAGAATCTTCCTTTCGTGAACATTGGACTTGAGATCAGACTTAGGGCTCTCTCCCTTTTGTACCCATTGCCTTTTCCTCGGAAGTTGGCATACAGAACCCAGGACTCTTCGCCTGTCACAATCCG
This sequence comes from Heligmosomoides polygyrus polygyrus, assembly GCA_947396885.1. NCBI lineage: Eukaryota > Metazoa > Nematoda > Chromadorea > Rhabditida > Heligmosomidae > Heligmosomoides > Heligmosomoides polygyrus. Next base: position 75,834,572 of record OX377203.1, on the reverse strand, counting down.
CGGAAGAAACGATTTTCTTCCTTATCTGGACAGAAGAGAAGCAGCGATGGAGAGCCGTCGACCTTTCTGAGTGTCTGACAGGGCATGTGGAATCCAAGCTCCAAATTTCCATGAAAGCCAAGATTCTTCAGATGGATCCCCACTATCCTATGAGACACTTCGAGCTTCTCTGCCAGCTGACGTGTCATCTGCCAACTATCGGTACGAAGAATTCCACTAGAATGGGATTCCACTAGAAGCAGTTACTAAGATTAAAGACCTTGGTTTTATTATCGACTCTACCCTTTCTTTCGAGGATCACTGTAACAGTATAGCCACCAAAGCCGATCGCAGGCTGTTTCTCCTTTTCAAAACCTTGAGCACAAAAGATCCCAAGCTGCTTGTTAAGGCCTATAAAGTCTTTGTGAGGTCAATTCTAGAATATGGAACAAGTGTTTATAGTCCATACAAACAGAAGTCGATCTTAAGGTTAGAGAAAGTACAAAGCAGCTTTACTAGGAAGCTGTTCTTGCGATCGATGGGATTCAACTATGACGACATTCCCAGGAGCTCGTTAAGGAATGAGCAGCTAGGTCTTAAATCCCTCAGATGGAGAAGGATGAGGAACGACCTGATCCTAATCTATAAAATCATTCACGGTAAAGCAGAGGTTAACTCGGACGGGCTGTTTAAAATGAACCCCTCATCTACTAGGGGCAACGGGCTTAAGCTAAGTTTCCCTAGACCAAGATCTTCGTTGAGACGACATTTTTTTTCGTGTCGTGCTGCTTTAGAGTTTGGCAATTTAATCAAAAGAGTCCAGCTTCCTGGTAGTCTCAGCAAATTCAAGAACATCATTAGTGATTATGTGCCCGAGTAAACAACATTCGTTGCCCGTTTCATGGCTTCATTGCTGTTCCGACTGCATCTTTATAGCTTTTCTTGCTTTCTAGCTTTTATTGGTGTTCTGCCTCTCTCCTTAATATTATTTTTCCTTCACATTACATGTTGCGTTGTCATTTTCTAAGTTTTTTTTCTTCTAAGTTGAGTTTCCACATTTGCATACGGTTGTGATGCTTTGTTAACATGCTCTGGCATGTAATAAATCAGGTAAATCAGGAAGAAGATGGTGTAGTTCACTGTCGTCCAATCCAGTTGGCCTTCCTGACCATGCTTTGCCCTCAGTGAATAATCTCCCTTTAAAGACTTTCCGAACCACTCATAACAGGCGCGATGAGTAGTAGATCCCAAGCCATATATATGGTTAATTTGGTCTGCTGCCTGACGTGCTGTGGATTCTTTAATGAATTCTTGAAGAATGCCGTGCTGAAAACGGCCATGAGGTAGATCTGGCATTGAGTTCGGAAGATTGGGTGGATAACGAATTACAAGAAGAGTCTTAACCTGTGTCCGCGTGCGAACGGTAGACAAGTGTGATAGGATTACGAAATCAGCAATCAACATTGGCTAGTGCGTTTACAAGGGGAAGGGTTAAAAAAATTTCGAAGTGTGAAGAGACTTTTTTCCAACCTAATATATGACTCTGATTCACTGAGTGTAGTCATGCAGAAGCAGGCGCAGCCTGCGCAAAATCCGGGTTAATATCTCAGGGAGTGAAACAGTCGGCAAGAAGCCGGCACAGTTCACAGAAACAGTAATTTGATAATTGGAGGCGTTTCTGAAGACGATTATCTGTGAACATGAGGGCGGCAGTATTGCCGTCATCAAAGGCTCAAAAACAGCTCAAGGTTTCATTTCAACGTACCCAACCACGCATCTCACCCACGCTAGCGTTCTTGAGGTAAGGCGAGGAAAACGATATGATGACCTAAAGGTTGAAGACGAATTGCCGCAGTGCTCCATCGTGTGAGTGTATCGGTTGCACTACTACCCTTTGACAATGAACCTACTGACGAATGGGTCCGCCTCCTTGATAGTTATTTAGAGAGGGGTACCGGTGTGGGACAGCCGAGTGGAGTCAGTATAAGAAATGTCTCTCGTGGCTCTTTTGTCTAGGATTTCTGTTAGGCATATGCTATACTTCGGCGACAGCGTCGCAGGGGTGCTATACTCCCCGTTCACCGACAGCGTCGGCAGGGCGGAGTGTGGTTGGCATGATTTGGTATGCGTGTCGCACCTCAACTAGGGAATGAATAATGCCGATTTTTTTATGCTTCTTGACTCTTCGCCTAACTATTGTTCTAGAGACGTAAAGCTAGTAGTAAGGACAATCACAAAAAACGGCATTATTTAGTGCTCTTAGACAGAAACGTGGACTCTTGAGAAGCCCGGTTTTCCTAGCACTACTTTATCTGTAGGCGAGCAGTAGCATGGTCGGAGGTGCCGCCTGTCACGCGTACCAAGTTCCAGATTCTTGGTTGGGGTTTCCCACCTAGATCAACCAGGCTTTACATCCCACCGGGATCGGTGATTTGGTACCCGACTTCTCTGGGAAAGATAAAACACTGGATTCTCCATTTGCTTGCCACCGCAAGCTATTGTATAAGCAAAATACACATTTAAGTTGCCTCCACGACTTCTCTATAAGTAGGTTGCGTGACGCATGCCGTAAAGGGACAAAATAATACCGTTCTTCATCATTGTTTCTTCATCAATAAATAAATAAATAAATAAATAAATTGTCCATTCTATTAGCTTTACGTCTCTAGAGCCGTAGTTAGGCGCTGAGTCAAGAAGCATAAAGAAAGCCGGCGTTGTTCATTCCCTAGTTGTGGTTGCGACACGCATTCCAACTAGGGAATGAATAACGAATAGCCGCACACGTTATTTTGCCGCCCTCGAGCGGTCTTCACCGTAAATAAATCAGCTCTAGTGGCCGAAAGTTTGTAGTAGCAACAGCTGTGTTTTTGGATGGGCAATTCACTCAACTTTGGTAAAATAAGGCCAAAGACGTGCTCAGCGGATGGTCTGCTATTGTAGATGATCGAATGACAGCGAATAGGTCGTTGAGGATTGACTCTCGGACAGTTCTATCTGATATGAAATGCAAAGATGATAGTTTTCTGAAGAAACTGATAGTTTTCTGCCAGTGCGGTACAAACCGCTGTTGCCACAGGTTTGTGCATGACGTGATTGCTACTGCAGTTAGAGATTACCCTGGTCGGTAATATTGCCTGCAGTTCCAATTTCCAACACAGTTTGAGCATTTACTCGGAGTTCACGTTCTTAGGCACCCCTTGTCTCACATCAATCAATTTGCGTGGACGTCATTTAGCAGCGGAAGCTGGTTTTTTAGCAGTTGGGTAATTTTCCTCGACTCTTTCAGTACCATCAACAATTTGTTCAACAACAACCTTCGATGGAACAGCTTTATTTGACGTATTCGCAGTTGTCCGAAGCGGGTCAGTCTAGTCACCTTCAAGCGCTTTGACGCAATGTTGCGCTTGTAAAGCACTTACCATTTCTTAGATTTGAATCGTATATACCCAACAGTCGATGTAACCACTCGATGTGTTATCGAAGTTGTTCTGCAACACAAGAAGACCGCTGCGAATCAAATGCGACATCAACACGTAGCTATGATGGTAAGTAACTTTCGCTTGTGGTTTTCGTCTTAATTTTTTTTTACGTCACTGTAGGATTGGGAAGCAATAACTAATTACTTGAAAAGCCGGAACTTCAGTTCTGAAGCATTCTTGACACATATGCGAACTAATTCTCTTTCTTAACTTCAGCTGACAAATCTTGTTCATCAGGTGGCCATCATAAGTCATTATAAGGCCAAATACGCATTCAGTTCACCTCCACGACATCCTGTGCGTGGCACATCCCAAAAGCAATTAAGTAACGGCGTACTTTATCCTTATCCTTTGTGATCTTGTATTTCGCTTTTATTCGTGGTATCAGTTTCCTTGAGTTTCCTTGTTTTTAAACTGGTGTGCGCTTTTTTCGCCGATGTCGCGTCTCCTGTATCCTTCTGACGCGTCCCGGCTGCCTTATCTCCCAGCCGTTCGGGCCTTGGTCGGTGTCTAGGGTAGTCCTTCGTAGAGCTTTATTAGTAGAGCCGCTACTCGCGGTCTGGACAAGCACACAAATGAACCCTAACTGTTGGGGGACGCGCCTTTTTTAGGCGCTGGGGTACGGTAATCACTTGAAGCTAAGGGAATCGTTGCGGGACCTATGCAGCATATTACAAAATGAGATAACGATGACACCGAAGCATAGAACCTAGCATTACGGATTCGTTACACCGAAGCGTTACATAAAAAACAGCAAAAGTTTAACTAATCGAATAACACAGAATATGTTTTCTCAGAAAATTTGATCCAAACTTTCAGAATCAAATACAAGCGAAACAAATGGAGGCACGGCAACAGATTGAGCAACAACGGCAAGAACAACGGTAAGTCTGGGCAACTATTGCCATACACAACTGTCTATTAGGTGCGGTTTAGACTTCAACAAGAGAAGCAGCGGCAAATTGATGCGGCGAAGAAACAGCTGCAGGAGCAGATAAAGCATCACGACATCACTGCCGCGAATATCGACAAGAACACGATAGCTATGGTGGTAAGCGAGACATCTTCCGTTTTGAATCCTCTTCTCATAATACCTTGTGCATTCAGAAGCGGATTATAGTGAATGCAGTGGTTGTCTTGACAGTATAAAAGCCATCTGGATTGAGCGCGCTCTGCTCGGTATCGGTGGCTGTCACATTGCCGCTTCGCTGTTATAACACAAGCCCTGCCTAATGAGGGGGAACTCTGTCCAAATGTAGCGGTTCACTAAGCAAACTAGTTTTAAGTCTTGTAAGCCGGATGGATTTTTTCCTAGACGCCTCGAAGCAGACCTATTCCCAACCCTGCGCCTTTTCGAGACACTGGTGGTGTTCTACGAAACCTTGGAGACGTTTTTGCCCACCCCTTCATAGCATTAGGGGTAAGAACGTCACACAACCGTAGGGTATGACAATTCTTGCTGTAAGGTGAAGGTGGTGAGAAGGGTAGTCAGTGGACGTCGCCTAGCGTCCTTTAGTGTCCTTGTGCATCCTGGAGCATACTCTATAGGATTTATTAGGCGGGGGGGGGGGGGCAAAAGTAATGAGACACCCCGTGCCGTGTCCACATATCTCGTGGCTGGAGTCTGGTTTCGTGATTATCGTGTTTGTATGTTTGTATGCTACTTATTGAAGCCCATCTGAGAAGTTACCACTTCCGCCCTTTCCAGAAGCATGCCAAAACCGCAGTCTCTCTCATGCCGAAACCCCAGTCTGACGAGTCGACCTGTGTCGCGCAAATCTCGCCCAATTCTCAACCCCGAGTAGCCTGGGCTCAATAGTCACGCAAGATGAGAAGCACGTCTTCTACCTTAACCCTGCCAAGCAGCGAGTCTGGGTGAGGCTTGGTAACCTGTTACCAACCTTCGTTCGGCGAGATGTTCACTGCGAGAAGCACCTTTGGAGCTTTTGGGTCTGCGCCCATGGATTTACCGGAAGCTGTTTCCCAAGAGCATTACGATGAACTCCAAGGCCATGGTGAACGAAATAGAAGAGATGGGCCGGCGACTCGCTCTTATTCATTCGCAGCGCTTCAAGAAGGTTCTCCTCTTCGACAACGCCATCGGGAACAAGTAACCACGGATAAGCTTGACCAGCTGGGCTACGTTCACATGCCTCACCCACCGTATTCGCTGGATATCTCTCCATGCGACTACCACCACTTCTTGGGCCTACTAGACTTCCTGGTCGGAAGGGACACAAAAACCCAAGGAGTCCTTGACAACCATATCGAGCAGTTGATCAACACCAGGCTCAAGCAGTTCTGTAAGGATGGGATCAGGAAGTTGGCTGAGCGATGGCAGCAAGGTCACTGACTTTAATGGCAAATACATTTCTCAGCATCGTTGAGTTGTAATTGAGTTATAAAGATATAAAGATTTTTTTCAATTTGTCTCATTACTTTTGCCCCCCCCCCTAATACTTAATAAAAAAGGGATGTTGCAACAGGTGCAGTTCTTACTTCTGCTGTTCCATGGCTGAAGTCGTTCCTCTGACGGTGCGTGTTAGCAGCCGTAGTAGTCAATAGCCACCGTGCCCCGCGACTCAGTCAAGGTGCTAGGTGCCGCTCAGGCCAAAAGCGTTCCTTCGCCACGGGTAGATGAGTTGGTGCCGCAGATATTCGGGACTGAGAAACCACTGAGTTGTTCATCTGCAATTAGGCCAGATAGGCATTGCAGTTGCCTTCACGATATTCCGTAGAGGTAGTATGCGTGGCGCATCCCACGAAGAAGTTGTCCGTTTTGTGTCTTTTGTTTTTCTGAATCCCTTTTCATTGCTGGTGGGTGCCCGTAGGAGCATATCAGTGCTTTGCATTTTCAGCATCGAGTGGGCGAGATCAACCAATCGCTCCAAACCGCCTCGCTTACCCAGTTGCAGCGTCAGCAGCTTCTGCTAGAGTACAGCAGTCAGTCGGCCAAGTGCTCTAGTGTAAGTCAACTGCGCTTAGACCGGTCCGGCTTACTGTTGTGTGGCATGGCCCATTCGTATGATTTGTTTCAGCTGCAAACTATGGCGCAAAATCATCGGCTACAAAGGACTCAGCTACAGAACCAACTCGACGCACTGAATGCCGGCAGCGGGTCGGCTGCTGCGGTGGCTTCAATGTCACTGTCAGCGTCGCCGATGGTGATGAGGACCCACGACACCACCATGTTGATGGATGATGAACAGCGCCTTAGGGAGGAGATTGAGAAGGTAGTTGAGCAGCAGTGTACGAGATATAGACTTCAGAGGATCTTCTTTGATGTTTAGATTGATGAGGATATTCGCGGTATGGAGAAACAGGTGCGGCGGTTAGAGGAAGAAGAGCGGACGTATCAGAAGAAGAAAATTGTAGGTTTTTAAACATACATCACGTGTGATGTGCGAAGGTAGCAAATTTAATAGTATACAAACACCAGTGTTCTGTGTGCATTGTGCTGGATCTTGTGGAACATCTGTGATATAGATGAATGCTTCTTTGTCCTGCAATCTAGGTGGATATCCCCTGAATATAGACAGCTTCGTTTCTGACACCTTGATTTGTTATCGCCGTTGGATTGAAGGAATATGACATTCCCTCATGTCGTGCACTGCCCTCCAATCGGCAACTTCGCCATCGATTTGCCCTGTTAGGTGGCACATGTATGCCCCGATAAGCAATGGTGTTCGCAAGGAATTTGCTAGGATGTCGCCCTTGTACAAAACGAGCGGCTGCCTTTATCTGTACTGAACCACATAGCTGGCTCACCACAGGCACCTTGAAATTGTCAGAGAGATGAGTACTCGTGTTGCAAAGTTTTGGTGACCTCAGCAACTTTTTTCTCCACCCCGTCATAGCGCTAAGAGGAAGAACACCATTCCGCAGTCCGAAAGACGCTAGACATCTGTTGCTTGTTCTACTGGGAAAGCGCAGGTTGATATTGATATTGATATCAAAGCACAGGTTCTTATGCTTCATTCACGACCAGCGAAATTAACGTTTCGAAATGCACCTACCGCCTTGCTATCTGGAACGTGAATTCGATGGGGATCAACAAATTGTACGGTAATCAAACAAAAACGTATTACTCGGACTTCTACATAAAGTGCGGAATAATAGATATCATGGTGTCCTTGTCCTTCAAGTGTTCTTGGAAGACCGCCTGAGATATGCTCCCACGTGAGTGGGCCAGTGGGCACGTTGCGGACGGCTGCTGAATCAAGTCAGCAAGAGGTGACAGTCGAGATCACACCATGCAAAGGTTTCTGTTGTATACGCAAACATGTTCTAGAGCACAGTAGTCAGACAGTTCAAGTGTAGCGAACACAAGTAAGCTGAGGGGCTCAGTAAGCTGCAGCAGCTTATAGCTAGCTGTCAGCTGTGATCCAGAACTCAGTGGAGTCCGTTTTGTGTATAATCGAAAATTGAAAGCACTGGGATTTTGCACACCTGCTGAGGACAACGGACAGAAAACGGTTTCTAGAGGATTATTCTTTTCAGCAGGCTGAACAAATGATAACGTCAGCGTTTCGAATAAACTCAACTATGCAGGACTATCAGGCCAAGCAAGAGCTGAAAGAGGTGCGTTTGGGATCTTGTCTGAATAGGGCAAAACGCCGCCTGAAAGAAAGCGAAAAACGTGTTGCGCGTCTGTATTTCTCAAGTCTCTTCTAGGATTGTTTAGATTGCGAATTGGGAATTGCGCGAACGCTACTAAATTTATCTATAGCTATAGTCGTAGTTATCTAGTATGTTGAGAGATCAACGTAGTTCATTCGTCTTTTAATGGTCTCTCAATCTCGTTTGCTTTAAGCTAAGAGAGCTAAGAGCAACGTTAGCCTGCTGTCTACCGAAGTCTCTTTCAAGGTAGGCAGCTAATAGGTTGGAGCTTCTGCGAAGTATGGAGATCTATGTTAATTATTACGCGGCTTTCGCAAATTACTGTACAAGCGAATAGTCATTGAAGGAGCTGCCACAAGACGGCGTAGAGCTAGAGTGCGGCTCATCCAATGAACATAAGTTGACACTGATTGTTATCCATAATGGCTTCAGGCACAGGACAATATGCGAGTCGTCGAACATTCGAGGCTTACGTTCCAAAAGAAGCTCGACAATCTGCGGGAAAAGTAGGCTTCACTCAGCCCGGTTTTCATTAGAATTCATTCCTACCGAATTCATTTCAGTCGTGAGCTTCTGATGAGGCAGCAACGAATGTTGTTGAATAGCGGAAGCACAAGTGGAGTGATCGTTGGCGGCTCAGGTGGTGTCAGCAAGGGAGCAGTGAAAGACTTTGCACACTCACAGCAACAGCATCAGCAAAAACCATCGCAGGTGAGCCAAGCTGACAGGCAATCAGCTGAAGCAATAACAATTTTAAGAGTTATTCACTGATCTTCAGCCGCCAACGACCTTATCAATGGCTGCCCAGGCTCAGGCTCAAGTTCAGCAGTTCCAACTGCAGATGCAGCAACAACAGCACAAAAATCTCATAGGCATTCGGCAACCGACAGCTGACTCGAAACAGGTAAGTCTCCCAGCTGTTTAGTCGCTCTTAGCGCTGGTGACATGCTCTAGCTGAACTTACAGCCCACATCTGTACATTCGGGTTGGCCTAGTACGTCGGCCAACAAGGACAGGGATAACCCTCAGTGGAACGATAACAAGCGAAGCTTCAACAACATGCTCGATAGAGTAAGTGTTCACCGAAACTACCCAGTCCGCTAGATGCCCTTGAAACTGCTGCCCTGTTCGTTTGACGTACAAACGAAGAGTTCCTGGGATTCCGAGGATCTCTTTGTTGTCTCCCATGATGCTCTGTTCAACTCAGAATAGAATATATTAGGTTCTTAGGGTAGCCCTTTCTTTGCTGAATTGTTGTCATCTAGCGCTCACTGGAAAGGCTATTGAACAAGTGCATATTTCCATTTAGGTTGTCCACGAGGAACTCACTCACAGCCATGCTGCAGCCCAAGCGGCGCATGCAGCCGCCCAAGCAGCTCATGGGTCCGTTGGTCCGCCGGAAATTCGACGGAAATCAGGTATTATAGAAGCTCTGGAATACGGTAACGATCAACTTTTGACCAGCTTCTGATCGGTAATTGTCAAAATTCAGGCCTTGAAATGCTGAACATCCCGCCAGTTTCGGTTGCTCGGCATCCACAAAGACGACCAGCGAGTCCGATGACCGGCACGGTTGGAATTCAGCGACCACCTATTGTAAGTGTTCGCTGTTCATAGATATGTAGGTGGGTGTGTTTGAACGTTATAAGTGAGATTGTGCATCAGAATCGCGCGGCTCGTTCGATTATGGGAGGCACGCCATCCTATGGAGCTCTCGTTGTCAACACTTCGCATAGTGCAACCGGTTCGCCGCAGATGACTGCTCAACATGTACGATCTCCTTGTGGTTGTTAGCGAATGCCCCGATCTACTCACATAGCATCCCTTCAGATGTCTCCGTCGGTCTCAGCGCCGTCGTCAGCCGCGTCGAATGTCTACGCCCATTTCCAACAATCTCTCAATGCCTGTTCGCCAGCCAGTCAGTTGAGTAAGCCTCAACCGATGCCCTCACCTGCAGTGGTGTCCAAGCCTGAGGTGAGTCCTGCCTGTTTGATTTTACTGCCAGCCTCCACTTCTAAGTGGCAGCTACAGGTTCCTTCCGCTGTGGTGCAACCGCTGGCCTCTCCTGCTCTGCCGAGCACATCCAGTGTGCTAGCGTCCTCCTCGTCAGCCTTCCAGGTAAGCGTAACGGCAGCGAACTAAGCAAGAGAAGGAAAAGGCGCTGTGCTCTTCAGGAGCCAAGTGTCTCTGCGTCTACGTCCGTTCCTCCGCCGCCGCTGCAGTTTCTCACCACCACCTCCGTCTCGGGTCCACCGACCTATGAGCCAATCTCGCCAGACGACAGTGGCCCCACAAGTCCGGTGACACGAGCTGAAGCGCCTTCTACAGCCCCTGCAAGTGCGTGTCTTCAATGCTGTTTGGCGTTTAATTCGGTTGTCTTGACGGTACCACCGTTTTAGCACCGCGCATGGGCTACAAAGATCACTTTTAAGCGGGTTCCTATTGTCGGAAAGAGGCCCAGGGAGGTCTTGTTTCCATTTTGATAGCTGGAGCTCTATGTTATGGTGCAGTAGGCGTGTAGTGGAATGATCCAGTATCTACCTAAATCAGAACTAATCGTAAGTTAATCGATGTAGAAGTTATACTGGTAGAAGCTTCACTCTATTGCTATACATGAACACAGTGCGGACTTTGCGCGGTGGGAACGGTGGCAATAACGGACTGAAGGCCATTCGTTGGACTTCGAGATTGAATTTTAGAAGATCAAGTAAGCAACCTCCATTGCCTTAGAAGTTTTAAGAGCTCATGCGCGAAACCTTGACTATCTTCATATACCGTAGGATTGCTGAATAGTAAAAATTATACTGTATGGGATTAGCGACTATCCCACACGACTTCGGGCTTCACCATCAGTAAAGATAACTGGTCGTATTCACTAAGAAACGGTTGCTTCCTTGGTACCACTGCACTAACGTCTAAGGAACCGTTTATACCTCGTGGACGACGTAAAGGTTCGCCATGAAGCTCCTAGGAACATAATTGGAGCGATTTGTGGAAGCTAATCGCACCTGACGACGTATAAGTAGTTCCTTTATGCTCCCTAGGTTTAGTGATACTTATTCAACCATTTAACTGCGAATATAGTATCTCATACACCTTAAAACACACGTTTCTAATCTGTTCCATCCTTGACCATGAAATTTTAAAAGCCAAGACCAGGCGTTACTTCCGCCAGATCAAATACTCTACGTCGGTCTGGAAATACTTGACTAATTTTCGTGAATTCAGCGTCTCAAGGCTCGCGGATGTTCTCGGCGCTGGACTTTGACTTTCCGCTGGCGGTGCCGTCGTCGGGAACCGCCCACGCGCCGCCTCCACCCTCACTGGCACCGCCGCTGGTCGAGCTACTTAGAACGGCCGGCAGCGAACCGATACCGACGACGATGACATTCGAGCCGTTGTCGGACGACGATGACTGACGGCGACCCATGATCTTCGAGGGTGTTGTAGCCCATCACTGCAGCACTCCTCTGACGGTACGGTTTCGATGGCACACCCGGTGTACAGAAGAAGACGACAAGGCGTCCCATATAATGCTGGTATAGATGCATATTTTTGTTCTCATGGTTCTTTTCACTGTGATTTCTTCCGATTTTCTTCGTCTTCATTGCAGACTTTCCTTCTCTTTTTCTGTGAATGCTCCTCTCGTTTTGACAGTGCACTGTGTATAACTATCATCGTTGCTCTTACTGAGCACTTTAGGAGTAGGCCTAGTGTTCTCGCTTTCGAGACGAACTTCCCTGTTGTGCTGTTTTATGCGACCGAGAGAATTCGTGGGGGCAAGTCCGCGTGCGTCCGTGCGTGTGTTTACAGTTGCCTCCTCCGTGTGTCTGGTCTGTTGACAAGCACTTGTTTGATACTCATGAACGGGCCGTGTGTACGTGATTAGATAATCTCTCGTCTTTGTCGTCATTGACCCGAGTTTCTGATAGATATATTTATAGTGTTTTGTCAGTGCGCGTGTTTTACCAACCGACGATCGTTTTCCCACATTGTGCTACTTAATGTTTTATACATATTTTTCCAAAGAAATCGTTACTATCAGTACTAATCTACTGTTCTACTACACGTATATGCCGCATACGCAATAGCGCACTAATGTCGTCTTGTCATCACAATGACATCCTTCTCACCACTTGTTGTTTGGTCGTCGCTGGCCATGGTTCCTTTAACTGTGTACTAACCACGACCACTCGTTGCTCGCCCCTTTAGTCGTGTGCGTGCGCGGTGCTTTGGCATCTGAGTGATGACGCTCTGGTCCGTTTTATGTATGTACGTGTTTCTGCCTATGTCTTACGTATATCTCCCTTCCGTGTGTTTTACGTTGCACGGTTCGAATTGCGCACATGGTCGCGAACGCGGTTCGACCCCTGTTTTTCTCAAAGCACGGCCCACGCTCCCCGACCTGTGATTTTGTTCACATGTTTATACAACTTTGATGATGACGCTGATCTCATAAAGTGACTTTACTTGTGTGTATTCCATCGCACTCGGCATCACTTCGACATATCTGTTCTCAAAGAGGCTGTGGGGGGAAACAGATGGTCTGAAGGACCACACGGAGTGTATCTCTGGGACCAGAGGATCGTCTGGTCGCCATCTCTGAACGATCTCGCAGTCGTGCATCATCCAATACATTTCATACAGAATTCCCTCCATAACTTGTGATACGGTCCTCTGAGCTACTGTCATGGTGCAGTTGAGAACTATAAACGAACGGGATGTTTTCTGGACAAGTACCTCAGCACCTCCGGGACACTTTATAGCTACTTCAAGGAATGGAGCGAACGCTCTCTGTTTCGCTCCGTGCTCTCCTCCATTAACGAGGGGGGATAGCACGGAGGTAGGCAGGGGAAGGAACCCCAAGATATAAGCTGAGGCGTACTCTGTCCTTCCGTCGCGATCACATTCCCAACCGCTGAGTCATTTGCCCGGAAAGACCTTACAAACTATTGGTTAATGGCGACAATCCAACGCCCTTCACTTTCGCAACTCCGCTTTCCAATATCCGGCCGGGGATGCGTTATCACCATAAGCTTACACTACTGCCCTGCGCGCAATTTTCTTGCGCATGTACATATGAGTGGTGCGCGCTGATCTACGAGCGTCAGATTGTAAACGAATAGTTTAAACGAAAATATTTCTTTACATTTTCGCTAAAGCGTAAATTGTGCGGTTCAGTGGATTTGTGCGAATGCGTAACAAAATAGAGAGAAGGGAGGAACGTGTTTATCTCTTGGTATACAGTAAGGTCAGTGCCTATGGTGGGTTGGAGGCAGGCCCCGCCCCTGCCGTCGTCGTTGGCGGCGACACTGCCAGCGCGACGACAAAACAAGGACATGGTACAATACACACTTGGTAATACATATAGAAATAAATATGTGATCATGTCCTCGGGCGGTGACGCTGGTCGGCTGCTGCGGCGGCTGCTTGATCGTTGCTGGATGGCGTCGGCGTGGCAGTGGCAGGACGGCGACGGCGTGGCAGTGGCAGGACGACGAGGTAGCCGGCGGTGGAAGTGGCAGTGGCAGGAACGGCAAGACGGCGGCGAGGCAGTGGCAGGACGGCGAGATGGCGGCGAGGCAGTGGCAGGACGGCGAGACGGCGGCGAGAGGCGACGAAGAGACCTCAGAATCGAGGTCGCTTCGCTGGTATAAACGGCTTCCTGTGAGTGCAAAGTAGGGCGTTGTGGTCCAGACCACAACTCCCACACTTCACATCACAGTCGTCCGCATGGGCCTCTTTCAGGCACCGCAGGCAGAGCTGCAGTCGCGATGGCTGCACCGTTCTTGACACGGTGTCAGGATATCGCGTGCACCGCGCCGTGTGATGGCTGTCGCGGTTCTCCTCAAACGTGCAGAAGGCACAGGAAGAGCGCGGTGCACTGCGCTCCAGCTGTATTTTCATACCAGCTGAGAGCGCTTCCATCATGGTCTGCATCTTGTCCACCGCATCTTGCATCGCATCGAGCTTTGGGCCGACGTAGTGGAGAATGGTGGCCGCATCACAGGCGTCGATGTCTGCAGTCTGCTTGTCCGACGAGAGCGACATCTTGAAGATGCAATGCTGAGACTTCTGCGGCTTTTATACGCATTGGTTTGCCCTCCTCCTTTCGTTTTGCCTGTGGAGTAATTGTTGAGCGGCACCTTGAAAGGTAATGGAGCTCCACTAGTGAGAGTGGGTACTCTGGCCGTAGAATGGTTTATGATTGTTTATGATAGCCGTAAGGAATGACCAGATCGGCTTGATGCTTAGAGTGTTTACAGAAGGGTAAAGGCAGCCTAGAAGTTATCGTGTCTAAGCCTGTATGAGATGCGGTTGTTTCAATTGGCAGTGATGGGCGAGTCCTTCGACCCGCGAGGTATACGCGGCAGCCGTGACAGCCGCGACAGCCGCTGGCGAAGGTTTTGAATTGCATGCCCAACAATACCAAACAGACGGGTGTGCGAACTGTTTTTGGAGGCGATAGGTTACTTAAATATTAGGTACCAGCTTCCTATTTTTTGTGGTAGCATGGAGCCTGCAAGAGGCGGCTGGACCCGCGGGGCATACGCCGCAGCGATTCGCCTCGCAGGTTCGGAGCAGTGAGCGCTACACAGCTCGTGCACATGAGGACTGTGGAAGCTTAGGATTACGTTGCTTCTCTCTCCTGAACGGCCGCATTTCACTAAGAATTGTTGCGATTCGCAGGTTACTGTTACCGTCACCTGTGTGGATGACCGACACGTAGCTGTTAGGTGCGCTCCGAGTTCACAGTCATAACATCCCGCCAATTCCGTGGTTTGGAGCTCGCAGTTTTGGTTGATTACCAGCTCGTTAGAAGCCTGCAGGAATCTCGATTCAATCCTGATTACGATTTCTTCCTCGTCTGAGGTCGCGGTTATGGAATGCGAATTGGCAGAAAGCTTTGTGAACGGTGTTGTTAAGGGTAGCGTGTACTCCTTTTTGTCGTAAATTAAGGATTGCGTGGTCAGGGCACTGTCAGTTGTGTGGCGAGTTTCCGCAATTACACCGTATGCGGTTCGTGCAGGTCGAGAATTTCGTCTGAGCTTGCTCAGTATTAGAGCACGCCACTGGAATTTGGAAATTCTGCGGTAGCATATAAGCAGATGTGTTGTTGTCTGATGTGGCGAAAATTTTGTCAACGAGGTGGCCTATAGGTCTTTGGATCGATATAATCGTGACGTTGAAGTCGTCGATGTCTTCGGTTTTGTATGGTTGCAGCGAAAGGTTTTGCAGCCTTGTGATATTTTGGATCGTGATTTCCACTTCGAGAGTAGCAGTCGGGATCCAGTGAGGACAAGTGAAAACATCGAAAACTTGTTCGGATATCGGTTTGTGGGCTATTTTGTAAAACCAGCAAGTGGGTAGTGCCAGAAAACAGCCGCATAATATCCCTCCGCAGCTATTTAGGCACCCTGAGTACCCTGGATACTTCGCCGCATGGCTAAGCTCGGGAACGGTCTCATTAGGGCTCATGCTTTCGCACTTCTCTGGTGTGCATGATCCGGCCTGAGGACATCGTTTTACGTGGTAAACCTCTAGCTTCGTCGACCTTGTGAAGAATTCCGTTACTTTTGAGCATTTGAAGTCTACGGTCTTCTTCGTAAATTTCGCTGTTCCTATGGTCTTGTTTGAGTGGACTATTTCGACACACAATTCGGATCGTAGCCTGTTGAATAACAGTTCTCTGTTGTACTCAAGATGACATTGATTGTTGTCGTCACACACAAGCTCGGCTGAGTGTCGCATGTATCCATTCTGACATGCACTAGACGAGGATATCATTGAAAGAGCGCAGAGCAATAGCAGCGTTGAGCTCGGAAGTGGTGTCAACTCGAATACGCGAGATGGAGCGCTCGGTTCACAGATTTCTTCCTCTTTATCTGGTCGAAGAACATGGTTGGCTCGAGCCTTATCTTTTAATCGAACTATTGTCCATACAGAAGCCATTGTGGCTGCAATGATTACGTATGTTAGAACTGCTAGCGAGGCTATGGCTCCAGCTGGCCAGCAGTGTGGATTGCCCAGTAGAGTTTTGGATAGGAAGTACTGGTGATCGCAAAACTTTGGTCGTTCACACAATTTTGTGTGTTCACGTACTTGGTTATGTTCTAGGGTTCGTAGGCTGACGTTCAACCTTTGATGTGTTGGTGATATTGGAAGGATGTAGCTGACCGATCCGTTGGTGTCGTTCATCGATTGGCATTCATTACCAATGCACAGCTCGAACCAGCCGTTCGTCGGAGGCACAGCGACGACCCCTCTATAGCAAGAGACCATCGAAGTGTTACTTTCCGCAGTAGCTGCGGCCACTACTGCCATAAGGGTTAGGAACATCAGAGAGGATGTAAATGACGTTTTAGAATGCGCTACATTGGCTTCCATGCTTCGGAAGAATTCATAGGCTCGTGTTTCTTGAGGCAGAACAGTTTTCCAGTCAACTCCTGTGTTGAAGACTTCCCTCATCAGAGATTTTAAGTTAACCATGAGTGGTCCAGCCACTCCGATTGGATCGTAGACCGAGTTTATTTCGCTCACGATATCTTTTTTCGTCAGTTGGGTTCTGGGTAAGAATCTCGTCTTGACATTGAACGAGTCATCCTGGATGTCATAATTAACGCCTAGAATTTTTGTGCATGGCGACTCTAGACGGTCATTTTTGGGTATTCGTGAGTTGACTTCGCTGGAATTTGAGATGTATTCTCGCAAATTCATCCCGATTTTAGCGAATAACGATTTTGACTCACGGTATTTCGTGATAGCCTCTTCTGCCGTATCGGCTAGCATCATAATATTATCGACGTAGAGGTTGACAACGATTTCCTTTGCCAATGAGGACCCGTCGCTATTCAAGTACGATATGAGAGCCATGTTTAGAATGCTTGGGGAAGCTGTTACTCCAAACGGAAGACGTCGAAATCTATATTGGATCAGATTGTCCTTTGTGGGTGGCAAATTGACGTTTTTTACCCACAGAAATCTGCACAGATTTTTATGTGAATGAACCAGGCGTATTTGAGTGAATGCTGCCTCGATGTCACAAATTAGTACTATTCTTTTAGTTCGTGAAGCTAGAAGAATGTCATGAATTTTGTTTGTGAATGATTCACCTTTGTGGATGACGTCATTGAGCGATGGTTTATTTTTTCGTTTTGATGATGCATCAAAAACTATCCGAAGTGGTGTCTTTTTTGTCGGTTTCCATACTCCAGAATGGGGCATGTAATAGGTGCCGACCGTTTCTGCTTCGGTTGAAGAGAAGATCTCAGTTGTCCCTTCATGGATATATTTTTGCAAGATGTTGCAATACCATTTTTGTTGTTCGGGATTTCGTTGCAGTGTACGCAACAGAGACTCGAGACGTCGAATGGCGATGCTGTAGTTGTCTTCCAACTCAGTTACATTATCCTTTAGCGGAAAGGGCGCTGTGATGCATCCATTCTTGAAAGATATCTTTTTTGAGTATTGATCAAGATACTCATAGATTTTGTCATCCTTTATGCACTCTTCTTCGGAAATCCCTAGTCCGTCGAGTTCAAACATTTTTTAAAGCATTTCCTGCTCGCTGCCCTCCCAAACAGCTGTCAATCCGTATGAAAAGTTTTGTGTTAGGTTTTCTACTGTTATTAGTCCTTTTCCATAGACCGTAGGTCCGAAGACGGTTTTCGCGATGTGCAACCCGGTGGGAGTTTTCACAGCGTAATTTGGTCCAGAAACAAGCTCATGATAGTAGTCGAGACCAACTAGAATAGAATACTAGAATATGCGGGACTTGGCGTTCTCCGCGTAGTTTTGAATTGGCTAGGCAGATATTATTCTCTTTTAAAAATGTTATGTCAGTGTTGCTGAGTTTGACACTCGGGAAGCCATTTGTTATCACGGGCTTAGTCTGAATCTTTATGACCAATTCTTCGCCGAATGCTGTGCTCAGTGTTATATCGACCATATGACTTTTGAAGCACTCGATATGGCCTCCTATTCCCGACATTGTACACAGTTCGGAAGTTTGCTTTGGAACGCCTAGTCTCTCGACGGGAGATTCTTCAATGACTGTTTTTTGAGCACCCGAATCGAAGAAAAATAGAACTTTTTCGTAGTCTTTTTCCTTATGGTTCCATATATTTCCCTCGGCCGTCATGAGGACAAGTTGCGATAAAGTTGTGTTTCGATCAAATGTCGGTGCGACCTTTGAACACATCTGAGTGTTGTTTTCGGTCATTCCTCCGTGATCCCCTTGATTGAAAGGGAATCGTCGGTCTCTTTGTGGAAATTCCGATCTTTGATTATTCCGACCGTTTCCCCTAAACCTTTGCTGGGAATTCCAAGGTTTGGTTTGGTTTCTTGAAGGGTTCATTTCGCTCTTCAAACACAAGCTGATATGGTGTTTTTGTCCACACTTAGGACAGTCCGGTTTCTGGCAGTCGAAGCTCGAGTGATTTGAGGAGCAGCATTTCCAGCACCTTCTGCCTTCTGTTAGCATTTTTCGGCGACTTGTTTGGTCTGTTATGGTTCTGCAGATTATAGAGCTGTGACTGCCCTTATTGCAGAAGACGCAGGTCTGGTCGCCAGACTGCGGTCGGGCTTTATTGCGCTTGTCTGCTGTGCTGGCGACCTCGCTGATCCGGTTGCGACCGAGTCTGTTTTCGACGTATGCTTTGGCGGCGATTTCCTCTTTAAGGTGACCCAGGAGGTCCTCGACGGTTTGATTGCTTTGTGCTTTGCTCAGTATGAGCACCGGCTTGATGACTTCTCGAGGGAATTTGGATAGGATGGTCTCGCACCACATTGGATCGTATGTTTTTCGAACATCGTATCCTGCCGAAACCATTTGATTGACCAGCACGTGAACTTGGTCGAAAACATCGGAGCAACTATCCGCGAAGTTGTTAGCTGGCTTTAATTGGGCCAGTTTTTGAACTACCTGTGACCTATTTGTGGAGTCATCGGAGTAGTTTTGTTTCAAGGTTTGAATGATCCACTCGTAATTTTCTGGGACCAGTCGAATTCCTTTTATTATATTTTGAGCTCTTCCTTTTAGACTTTCCTTGAGTAGCAGTATTTTTTCCATTATATCCAACTCTTTGCTTTTGTGGACTAGCGTTTCAAAAACGGCCCAATATTCGGGAAATTCCTCAACACTGCCATAAAATTTGGGAAGTGAAGCTTGAGGGGGCTTTATGGACCTGTAACGTCCCTGGTTTTCATGAATTCGATCAGGATCTGCTGCAGAATCTGATGCGGTTTGTGTGCGATTATTCCCACTACTGCCGTCTTCACAGTTGTAGCCTTGATTGTTTTCAACGTCAGGATCGTCCGAGGTTCCTTCCCTGCTTTGTGATTTTTGGGACGTGTAGCCCAGTTTCACATCCATTCTTTGTTTTATGCATTTGGACTCGTCAAGGCGCGCTATGAGCATGTACATTAGGTCGTTTGCTTCAGCTATTGCTTCTTGGAGTCTTGATTCTTGCTCGATCTCTTCAATTTCAAGCATTAAGTCTTTTCTCTCCGATTTATTCTTGCAGTTTTTATATTCATCCCTTATTTCACTATATAAGGTTTTCAGGTTCTCTCTACCCTCTCGAATTTGTCTTACGCCACTAAGAAGTAAAGTGATCGTAGATCTGCATTTTTCGTAACTATCCTCGTTAATAATGGGATAATCGGTTTTCGTTGTGTACTCACTATATATAGAGACAAGCGTTTTCAGCGTTGTCGCGCTGAGAATGATGGGGGTTTTATGGAAGTGCAACGCCATTTTACTTGCGAGACCTCCGGTAGATATGGAAAGGCTTGTAATTGATTAATTAGCGTCCAAGTACTTTTTCTTGTACGAGGATTTTGCAAAAAGTGCTTCGGGTACTTAACTGTACGGAAAACTTGAGTTCTCTTAACGAGAAATTGCTCCAGGTACTTATGTGTACGGAAGACTTAGGTTCTCACGAGGAGAAGATTTGCTCCAGGTACTTATATGTACGGGAGACTTAGGTTCTCACGAAGAGAAGATTTGCTCCAGGTACTTATGTGTACGGGAGACTTATTCCCAAGCTTGGGAGGTGCGAACTTTATTTGTCCGGCTTTTTGGCTGTTTAGGCCGATGCACCAAAATGTGCGGTTCAGTGGATTTGTGCGAATGCGTAACAAAATAGAGAGAAGGGAGGAACGTGTTTATCTCTTGGTAGACAGTAAGGTGAGTGCCTATGGTGGGTTGGAGGCAGGCCCCGCCCCTGCCGTCGTCGTTGGCGGCGACATAAATTTCGTTAAAAAAAATGCTGTTGTCTGCGCACTATTGTTCCAGATTTTAAAAAATCGGCGGAGTTTTTTATAGACCAAGTTTATATGAGACTGAACAAACTAAGCACTATAGAAATAAAAACGATCGTCTGCCAATTAAACTAGCTTTTCTTTAAAGAGATCAAGATAATTTTTCTTTAAAACGATTAACCTCGATTTTCTCTGAGATTTTTTAATTAGCCTGACCGTATCATGATAAGGTCGTATAGGTCTTATATGATTAGCCGGGAGGAGTCTAGGTACTTCTGTGTGACATAAATAGTGTCTTTTATCATTTATCATTATCTACATAAAGGGGGGCAAGCAGGCAGGCAGGCCTGGCGTCCGGAACGTCATCTGTCTCGTGGGCGGACCCGACGGGGTCAGCATATCAGGTGAGCTGTGGCTTCAATGCCAATGCCACGACAACATAGTTTTGTTCTTTTAGCTATAAAAATGGTTTTGAGCATATGTTGCGGAACTAAAGCCAGCAATTTTTTTGTGTAATCAAGAGAATGTTGCACCATGTTCTTGTCTAGCACGGTACGATTTTCATGTTATCACCTGTACCACCTGTCGTCCCGTTGATCATCGACTTGCTCGAGCGGGCGCCAGCAGCGTCTCCATTCGTCCCTGTCGCGTGCCAGAGTGGTCCAATGGATCCTCCTCGCTCGAGGGACACGAAGAGCGTCATATCGGTCGTTCAGGGCTTTCACGAAGAAGTCCGACCAACGCGTTAGTGGGCGTCCCGGTGTTCTCTTGACATCCCGCGGAATCCAGTCGGTGACGGCTCTCGTCCAGCGGGTGTCTGCGAAGCGCATTACGTGGCCGGTCCACCTAATTTTCGACAACTTGGCCCACGCGACAGCGTCTCTGATCTTCGAACGTCGGCGAAGCTCGGAACTCCGGAGTCACTTGCGTGAGTCGTGTCACTCCGAGCATCGTCCTCTCGATTCCACGCTGCGCGACGCTGATCGCGTGTTCATCCTGCTTTCGTATAGCCGAGGTTGAGGCGTAAGTTAGGGCAGGAAGAACGAAAGAGTCGAATAGGTGGGCACGGAGTCGGACGTTCTTCGTCTTCTTCGCGACTTCTTCGACGCTCTTGAAAGCTCCCCAAGCCGCTCGTTTCCTCCTGCTCAGCTCCAGAGCTAGGTCGTTGGCAATATTGACTTCGCGACCCAGATACACGTAGCTGGAGCATTCGGAGATGTTCGTTCCGTTGAGCGAGAATGGGGCATCAGAAACTTGTTCGTTCCTCATGAACATCGTCTTAGTAAGATTCAGCTGCAGTCCAACATTCCCACACACGATCGAAGTCGGCCAGCATTCGCTCCGCCTGGCTGATGCTCGGTGTTATGAGCACGATGTCGTCAGCGAAACGAAGATGGTGCAGCTGCTGGCCGTCGACCTTCACTCCCATGTCTTCCCATTCTAGTTCGCTCATGACGTTTTCGAGGGTGGCGCTGAAGAGCTTCGGGGATATGGTATCCCCTTGCCGAACCACTCTCTTCACGTCGATGACGACGTCGTTGTAGAATGGAGAGATCTTGGTCGTGAATCCACTGTACAGTTCTCGAAGGACTCTGATGTACTGAGTAGGAACGCCCTGAGTGAGCAGGGCTTCGAGGACCACTTCAGTCTCGACGGAGTCGAATGCCTTCTTCAGGTCGATGAGCGTAAGGCACAGCGGCAGCTTGTACTCTCGCGAGACTTCGATGAGCTTCGTAATGGTGTGTATGTGGTCAATCGTGCTGAATCCTCTCCGAAATCCTGCTTGCTCGCATGGCTGTCCTTCATCCAGCGTTCTGCTGATCCTATTCAGGATCACTCGAGTGAACAGCTTGTAGACTACGGACAGCAGGCAGATCGGGCGATATTTGCTAATGTTGTGCACGTCTCCCTTCTTGTACAGCAAGACGGTCTTGCTGGTCTTCCACTGAGATGGAACCTTGCACTCCCGACAGGTATCGTGTGAAGAGCCGCGCCAGGGTGTTGATAAGCGCTGGCGAGAGGTTCTTCAGGTGTTCGGGTCTGATCCTGTCGGGACCGGGTGCTGTACGTCTCTTCACTGACGAGATGGCGTGTCGGATTTCGGAAGGGAGAAGAGAGGGGTCGACGTATCCATCCTACGGAAGATGGCGTGGGGGCAGGTGGACGTGGCTATCGAAGAGATCGGAGTAGAAGTCGTGGATGACCTTCTCCATGGTCCTTCTGGAAGAGGTGACGGTTCCGTCAGGACGTGGGAGAGCGGTCATATTGGTCTTGAAGTTGGCGAAGTTTCGGTGGGCATTGCGGATGCTCAACCCTGCCTCTGCTGCTTCAGCCAACACTTCCGCCCTTCTCTGCTTGAGATCTTCCTTTACCGCCGCTCTGCATAGCTTCGCAAGCTCGGACGTCAGTTGGTAGTTGCCTGACGCTCATGCTGCTCCACACTGGCGTATAAGCTCGAGAGTTTCCGGAGGCAGGCGTCTCTTGGTGGTCTTCAAGCTCTCGGCTCCCTTAGCACTATCGTGGAGATGGTGCACGAAGCGGACGTATTCCTCATCGACGTTGTCCATGACGGCATCTTCCCAAAGGCCGACAGGAAAGGTGTAGAGGTCCCAGATGTCTGGGATTCCTCTTCTTGAACTTCGCGGTCTTCTCTCCTTGACGTGAAAAGCGAAACCTCGCGCGAAGGAGGCGGTGGTCCGATCCCGTGTAGAACTTGGGGACAACGGAGACGTCGGTCAGGCAATAGAGAGAGCAGAAATTGTGTTTGTGTGAAGCTACGAGTGAGTTCTGGTCGATGGTAAAACAGAGGAAATTTTAGAAGACAAGGATATCTTCACTTCGCAGCATCTGCACTATCAATCAAATGGGAACCACAGACAGGTGCAGGGCGCGACCTCTTCATGTAATTCGGGAAAGCATTTGTTTTGATCTTCTTAGGGAATGTTTAGTTAAATGTGGATGACACAACATTGAACTAAGCATTCTCTTTTAAAAGCGTTCAGTTTGATGTGAAAATTGTATATATCGATTTCGACTCCACTCCTCTCCTAAATTTACCCGATATCCCCTCGATCCCTCGATCAAGTTCAGGAGACGGATGGTGGGCATGGAACGGAGTAGGGTGCAACGTGGAGGGCTTCCCTTCAAGTTCAATAGCGCCCTATTTCAGTCATCACCAATTTGTTTCCAGCCAGCAGCGCATTGTAGTATATGGTGATTCTTTCGCAGAAGTTTCCTTCCAAAAATTACTACTATGTCGCAATTAAGAAGTCGATGAATCGCCAATCCACTGCGAATTCAAAAAAACTTAAAAACCTCATCAACTTTCTGTAACACTCCCTTAAGTTGTTAAGTTATTCTTTAATGGAAAATGCCGTTAATTTGTTAAAATCGTTGAATCGTTATCGTTAAATGTAAATGCGCTCCGCTGTTGCACAAGTACCACTGCAATGGATCCGGGTTGCAGATTTACTGATGCATCCCAGTTCTCATAATCCGGTCTTCTAGACCAATGCAAACAGACTGACTGTCTGGATATGACTATGTGTGTTATTAATGATTCAACACTGTAGAATACTAAAGGAGCCAGGTAACAGTTAACGCGATTTACAGCTCATGGTGGCGGTTTGGTGGCGCGCAATTAAATGTGGAGCTTTTTTCAGTTTTCTCCCCTTTATAAGTTGACGATCTACTTGTTACGATAAAGCACAGTATATCAAACTCCACTTATGAACCGAATGGTTTCCTGACAAAGTAGAGTCCTGGTATAAGCGATGGGCTTGATTTATTTATATTACCCTACACCCTTTATGCTTACGGTAAAGGTAAAAACAAGAATTTTCTTCTAGTCGTCGCGGACTGAAATCGCATCGCAGTCCACTTCAATGCGAAGGGACTGCCGCACAGTACGTCTCGATTTCATTGTTGACAGCAGCCACACCGTTCTTAGCAGTATTGCTTCTCCGGTTCAAAACTAAAGAAGGTGACCACGTCATGGAACGAAAACGGAATTCCAGTTTATAGTTCAGCTATACTTACGCGAGGAACACTAATTAAGCTTACGCCAAGGAACCTCCTCCTCGACATCTAACACAATCCTTCGGCACAGCCATTGCATTGCTGTAAACTCGTGTGAAGGCTGCAGAACCACACTAAATGCGACGGAACAAGATCTTTATAAGACAAAATTCACACACGCAATTCAACTAACTCTGACATGGCGCCAACGAAAATCTGCTACGACAAAACGCATGTAACACAGAGGGTATGATGCAGACACCCGTCTCAAATCACATTTTAAAATGACCATTCTGGAACCTGGCGTTCTTTGGCGATGACCTCGTCTTTACCTGACACTAGAAGTAAAACACGACTTAAAAAGCTCAAGCCGAAGTTAGTGTCTTAGAAGACAGCTTACTTACCTCTTTGAACTTGCTCCAACGTTTGAGCAAGCGGCAAGAGATCGGACAGTGACTTCTTCGTTTTCTTTACGAACGCATGATTAAGCAGTTCCGCGGCGTCAGGCCTCCAAAAGCAAAATGCGTACATTTGTAGCATGTAAGCAGCAATGAGAATACAAAAAAGTAGGTTTCCAATTCATTTGTGGGAATACAGTTTGCTCCTAGTTCCAAGTGTCGTTGACTACAGTGTAATGGGTGTAAGGAATGTGAGATATGTAAAGGTGGATTAAGGGATGAATGATAGAATCCGTTTCGATCTTCACTGCGCCTTGCCTAACACAACAGCCGTGATGTGTATAGCGCGATATCGTAGGGAATACAACGGCGGCCCAAGGTCAGGCTGGTTAGACGCCGATAAACTCCATCTGTTATCGGACCACCCGCGCGAAGCCGGATAGGAAAACGCCGCCCACGGAACAGGAGAGACACACTACACCACCACCCTGATCACTTGGTCTTCCTGACTTCTCTTCTTAGGTTCCTCTGACTTGGGGTTCGGCCCTTCCTTTTCCCATTCCCCGTCTATGTCGCATTCTGCATAATTAATAAACTGTATATTACGCATCTGTTCTGTTATGTAATTGAAAGATAGAGTAAATTGATAGGGACGGGAAAGACTTATATTTGGCTCCCCCAGGTGCCGCTACACGAAACCTCGGTACACTAAACCCTGAGGGAACAAGGATATAACAACAGTAAGGCATCCGATAGTGTTGAAATCAGTGCGTATAAAACCTCAGCTATGGGCCAACTGCGTATAAACCGAATGAAAAAATACTAAAGTGCTACTGAAGAAAGGTACTGAGGAGAAATACATGGGGATGCAATTAGGAGGACTTCAAATGGAGAGCTTTAAACTAGAAAAACGCCGCTAAACGTGTCTATGCTGGACATAGAAAACGAGGAGCTGGGTAGAGAAGAGCTCCATGGATTGCTTTAGCGCCTCTCAAGGAGCCTAAAGACCACCTGACGAACCTGGATCCTCCAGCAAACCTATTAGAGTTGACAGCTATCCCTGGGCTTTGCTACGCTGCTGGGACGTGGGTTCTTAGGGATGGATGGATTGTCGAATAGATTACTTGGAACGAGGTTCTCCTAATGTCGATCCACTTTTCTACTTAAAAATAATGACAAGAGTTGGACATGATGAAAACAGTAGACGAATAAGGTGAGCCACAAGATCTTTTCACCACCGCGGCGAAATCAACTACTTATAAAATATCTCAAGAAGCAAATTCCATTTCTATCATACCTGTTAGCAGGGTTAGCTTTCAAGCACATTCCAGTGATGCTGTGAAATGCTTCGGTGAACGTTCGACAGCTGTGCTCTGACGGTTCTGGAATGCGTTGCCCAGTTTTTAGCGCTTATTAGTGTGCACTAAAAGATAATTACCTTCGAAAGAGGGCAACGTCGTGGAATCTAGAAGACGTGGCGTCGTCCCCCTCGACTTCTCGTACAGCATCTCCAGTCGATTCATGTCACCGAACGGAGGGAACCCATTCGCCATCTCACACAGTGTGGCACCAACGCTATAGATGTCAGCTCTGGTTGAGTACCCACTGAGATCCTAAGATTGATAGAGCGTTAAATCACTCCAGGCAGAGGGAAGCGTAAGTCCGCACCTGTCCAAGCACCTCTGGAGCCAGCCAAAGAAGAGACGACTCTAGGTGACTGTCGAAGTCGGTGGTAGTTGATTGACCAGGCGCCAGCTTCCGTGCTAGGCGAAATCCCGTCAGACGTACACCGCCTGTTGAATCAAGCAACAAGTGGCTGGCTCGAACTGACCTATAATGTAACTGAGGGGATATTACAAACGTTATTTGCGGTAGACCCGGAACCCACCTATGAATGATCTGTTGAGCATGTAGGTATGTTAGTGCAGAAAGGAGATGCCGAAGAATCAGAGCGATTGCCTTTTCTGGGAGGCCGCAGCTGTAGGAGGAAAGCATCACATCAGCAGCGGAACCTTGAGAATATAACAACTCTGCCTGCTAGCGCTTCGGAATACAGAAAGGTTGCTATACCGTAATTGCAGGCGCCGAGAATCAAGTATATTGACGGTCCATCCACAAAACACGAATGGAGGTCTACAATATGTGGATGCCGCAGTAGCCTCATGAAGCGGATCTCCTCCTAAACGTGAGTCTGCATGGAACACTTGTTAAACATGAACCAGAAAACAGCATACTCGAAGAAGCTGGCCTCTATCTGGCGACTTCGCATGCACAAGGGTGCGAGTGTGCTCATCAGCGCTCTCTGCGCGGGAGGGATCGTAGGTGATGTCCATTGCATCAAGAGGAATCCGTTTCACTGCTATTCGTGCTGAATCGTTGCATCTGCCAAGGAAGACATCACCCGCACCATCAAAGCAGTGAGCTGGAACGGATACAATCGACGTAGTGACCACATCAGAGCTCGAGGATCAGGTCTTTTGGATAGCGAAAGCACCGTTATTGAGCACTGTTAGGACACTGTGTTCTAACCAGAACGCCCACCAAGGACCGATATGACGCTTTTCGTGTCCCTCGAGCGAGGAGGATCCATTGGGGCACTCTGGCACGCGATAGGCACGAGTGGAGACGCTGCTGGCGCCAGCTCGAGCAAGTCAATGATCAACCGGACGACAGGTGATACAGATTAGGACTTACACGCTTTTCGCAAAGGAGGCCTTTTTTAAGTTGAACCATAATAACCTTTGTGATTGTGACTAACCATAAGAGGGGAGCGGATTCGTTTTCTTTTTTAAGACGGTACAAGCAGAATGAAAGTATAGTTAAAGCTGTTAAAAGGAAAAGCAAGGGCGGGCAGAATTTTGAGATTTGCGCACCTCCTTATTAAGAGTTAAATATTCGTTTCATCGATTTGGTGCTTTCCAAAAAGAGCGAAATACTCAGGACTACGCTATAGTTGTGCCCGAACGACCTATTCGAGTAGGTATTCCAATGATTTTCATTCGAATGTGACAATTCGAATTCGAATATTAAAAAAGCGCGTTTATGGAACGTATTCGAATTCGAATATTCGAAAAAATCGCGTTTTGCGAATTATTCGTATATTCGAAAATGAATTTATTCGAATTCGAATATACGAATTTTCGTATTCGAATTCGTATATTAAAAAGGTCGCGTTCTTCCAATGTATTCGAATTCGAATATCCAAAAACTCGCGTCCTCCAAATATATTAAAATTCGAATATTCGAAAATTTTAGGCATTCGAAACGAATCGACTACTCGAGCCATACCAGAAAACTATTAGAACTCACCGACTGCCCGAACTCTTCTTTAGTCGTATTTATTTATTTATTTATTTATTCAATACGTACGCGATAAGCGCGGCCGTTAGATAAACAAACACAGCAATAGGACAGTTACAACCGAAGCGCAACATAGAGAGACATACTCTGTAAAAAACCGTAAAACAACAACAAATCGAGTAACGTGGCATCAGGTCTGCAATCAAAAATAGCACAACACAGCCCACTTCCCGAGCAAACCATAGACGAAGAAAAGAAAGAAAGAAAGGAGATACCTCAGTACTAAGCCTCGTAACTCAGCAACGACTTTTGAACGGACCGCTTAAGCTGCTCCAGAGAAAAGGAGGATTGCATGCATTTCGCTGCCCTAAGATACGCGCTTGCAGCCCTATGAGGAAAAAGGCCTACCTTAAACCTGCTCCTAGGGCAGGGAAGGAAAATCTTTTCATGCTCTCCCTTAGTATGAGAAACTCGCATTGTAAAAAACCTGGACTCCCTATAACGCGGTTGATGGAGTATCTTGTAGACCATGCAAATATCAACGATTTTTCTAGGAGATGTTAAGGAATGGAGACCTAGGTATTTATTCCTTATCGTGGCTTTAGGTACCCTGGAGTATAAAAAGCCGCCAGTACGTATAAGCACTTTGCGAGTAAAGTTATTCTGTACCTTCTCTAACGCATTAATCAGGTTTTTGCTACTGGGGGAAAAGACCGTAGTGGAAGACTCCACTAACGGACGCACATACGACTTGTAAGCCCGTATCAAAACAGCCTTATTCCTGGTAGTCAGACCTTTGAAAATCTGATAGGTTCTATGTTGGGCGCGCCTGCAACAATTAGACACGTGCTCGGAGAAATCCAGTTTAGCGTCATAGTGGAAACCAAGATCTTTGACGCTACTCACAGCCTCAATAGGAGAATTGTCAATATGGTACTCACGAGAGTCAGGGGGACGGCCCTGGTGAAGGGACATGTATACAGTTTTACTCGGAGACAGCGGAAGCTGCCACCTCTTACTCCACTGGACGAGCAGATCCACCGCCTCCTGAAGCCTTCCAACATCCTCCGAATCTACAATTACCTTATACAACTTAATGTCGTCGGCGTACATCTTGACCTTGACCCCAGTGGGTTCTATGATTGTTGGCAAATCAGCAGTGTAAAGATTGAATAAGATTGGCGATAAGACACCTCCTTGAGGCACGCCGCTGGAGATGGCTTTGACCCTAGAGAGGGACTGCCCCAGACGCACTTGGAATGTTCGATTGCTTAAAAACTCTCCAATCCACTTCACTATAACTGGGTGAAAGTTAAGCATAGACAATTTGGACAAAAGTTTCCTGTGTGATACTCGATCAAACGCCTTAGAGAAATCAAAATAGATGACATCACAACTCAAATTCTTGTCCAAGGCCTCACCCCAGTCATTGATACATTCTAGAAGGTTCGTTTCAACCGACCGACCTTGCATAAATCCATGCTGTGCGGCAGGTAGAATTCCATGTTTGGAAGCAAACTCCAGTATGTATTCCTTAAGAACTTTCTCAAAGAGCCTACAAAAGTTAGAAGTGATACTGATTGGTCTATAGTTTTCCGGTTTAGAAGGATCGCCTTTTTTAAAAACTGGAGTGACATAAGAGTGCTTCCAGCGCGCTGGGACCTGAGAATACATAAGAGATTGATTGAGAGATTGATTGAATATAAGCCAAAGGGGCACAAATGACATCAGCAATCTTCTGAATGAAGCTAAAAGGTACCTCATCAGGAGTGACTGAGGAGGAGGGTGGCCAACCTTTGAGAAGACGCAACAACGTAAGCCCGTCAAACCATGGAAAGCTTTCCATCACTGTATGTTCACAGCGAGATTCAGCAGGCAAGATGCCATCATCTTTCAAAAAGACCTTAGCGAATTCTTTAGCCAACAATTCAGCCTTAGTGTGATCAGTATTAGCATCCATATTCTCTCCCCTAAGACAACCGATGCCTTTTCTGTCTTGAAGTCTAGAGTTCAGAAACTTATAAAACTTGCGAGGGTTCACAGACTCAACAGCTTTAGCTTCTAAGTAGTTGTTAAATTTTCGAAGTTTGTTGTCAAACTCGGCGTTATACTTGTCAAAAGTTTCCCAATTATCCGTTCGCTTAGCTTCATGGAATAAGTATTCACGATGGTTTACCATACTGGACAGATAAGCTGGAAGGTGGGCAACACTATCCGACGAAACTCGCTTAATGGGAATAAAAATATCGATAGCTTTTTGCAGTACCATGAGGAACAGCTCATATTTCGAATTGACATCGGGTTGACTTTCAAATAAATCAATCCATCTAACCTGTGACAGAAAAATACGAATTGCATCATAGTCAGCATGTGAGTACAGTCTACGTGATACAGGAGCGCTATGCTTGGTGGCTCCCTTGAACCCAGCGATGACAAAGGAAATACTATTGTGATCGCTGGATCCAATGGGAGGTCCTACACGTAGGTGATTTACCAACCCAGCCATACTGGCAAGTACAAGGTCAAGAATGTTGTCGCCTCTAGTACTTTCCCGAACGAGGGGGAGAAGGCCGTGAGAGCTCACAAGGTTTGTAAAAACTATTAGAACTCACCTACCCACTGCTGCACCACGTACCCATGAGACAACAAGTCACAAGGAGTAGTCATTCTTCAAAGCATACTGAATCAGGTAATCGTTACAACGCGATCATTTCATAATATGAAGAAGTCTGGGGAGTAATACCGAAATCACACAGACGAATCAGCAGGATACAATGTTTTATTAACAAAATTAATAACAATGGAACGCTAAGGACACTGCGTAAGACACCATTAAAGGCTTCTGGCTAAACTTTCCCAGCTCTGCTAACACCGTTTGATTACGGCAGTCTAAATATAAAGAAAAAGACAAATAAACAACGCAATATGTACAGTTTCATACAGACAATGAAGCTCCTAACACACTAGCAGACGTTGAAATAAAGCCGAAGGTTGAGGGTCGAGTACATAAATTGTGCACTCCTTCAGTACTTATAGTCGCGCGTCCTCATTCTTGTCTTGAGGAGTTTTGAGCTGAAAGGTTATGCATTAAAACTTGGCAATAAAGGCATAGGATAACAGTATGGGATGCAGCTCAAAAGGCGTCTGATTTGTCTCACATGAAGACGACTCTGTCGGTGTGGCACTTGGCGGTCCTTCTTCTTTAGTCGTATCCTGTGCCTTCTAGAACAAATACAGAGGAGGTACCTTTAGAAAGGAAAAGGACGCTCGCCTACTGCGCACCTTAGATGCCTTCATCGCTTCTTTCCTTTCGCGCTCCCTCTCGCGCCGCTCTTTTCTTCGCTTCACTATAGGGTCCTCAATATCTGCGTCGTCTGGGATCTCCAATGGAGCGTAAGAGTACGGCTCGCCATAACGAGCCAGTCGTCGGATCAGAACACGCTTCATCCTTTTTAGATAAGTGATTTCCTAAATCATAGCAGCAGATAGAGTAGTAGTAAATTGGAAAACGTCTAAGCAAAAAAAGCTCTCACCTTCTTCACGTGATACAATCGGTCACGCAGTCGATCCGTGCTGGCTTGTACATAATCAAATTTCTCCTGAAATATAGCGAATACGTCAAACAGTGGTCCAAAAGCACCTCACGAGTTTTTCCCGACTCCCCTACACCAGAAGAGGTCTTGCTGGGTCACGTGCATTACAATTTTAAACAAAGCCAGTCATCCAAACCTATTTACTCTTTCCCTTCTGTGGAGAATTCCTTAAAGTTTCGAGATGATAAAGCAGAATAAAGGATAACGGACGTCGTAAATCGATCCCTCCATCCGCAAAATCTCTAGGGGATATGTCGTGTTTTGTATATGATGCGTGTCTGGCCTATATAATGTTGATTGTAAAACTGCGGTGGCAGCCGATGAATAGGTCAGCGTTTTATTCTTCCAGACATGTGTGGGCCCAACTAACCGAACCCGGATGGACGGAAGGCTTGGATAGCCTGCGCGGAAAACTCCAACCAGGAACTCTCGGGACTCTCGGGATTCGGGATGCGAGTGTCACCTGTGTCGCCTTGTCCGATTGCCCTTCCGCGTGTCCGTGGAGAAGAATAAGCGTCAAAATAAATAACGGATCTTGCTCTCCATACAGAACAAAATTGAGTAACTCATGGTCAGTCGTAAGATTTTCCGTGAGATAAGATCCCACAGCTAAATCACAACTGTTCACGAGAGGTGGTCGGATAAAGATAGAAAGAGAAAATGTCCCAAAAACCCGTGTTGAAAGCAGGAATCACTTGATGTGCAAAATTCTCCTGAGCTTGACTGTTCTATGATTACCTGAAGACAAGCATACATCAACCGGTAATATTCTGACCGAGCGGCGGCAGGCAATGTCGCTCCGCCTTCCTCTGGTGAACCGGAGACGGCTGCAAAATAATACTCGCAATAAAAAGAACTAACCAAGAGTGACAACATATTCGAGACAAACCTTTATTGTTCGAAGACCTATGATCCGAGTATGAAGGCAACGACTGCAGATGTGGCGGAATATATGAGTCCGAGTTCTCTGTGGTTACACTGAAGCATACAAGTTTAAATAAGCTAAACTTTTTCCAACAGAATACGAATCTATAAAAAGTATGTCAACATAAATACTTTGCCACAGTAAGAAATTATTTGCCGAACTCGAACTTTCTACATTCTTGAAATACTAACAAAGAAATATAACGTTATGTTACCTGCAAAAATAAAGTAGCAAGTTTTCTCATTTGTAAGAATCAAACTTCGAGAAGCAGGGCTACCAAACTGCAAGCTGACTATTCCTATGAGAAACAATCTTAACAGAATTTAATCACTTCACTTCTTCCCCACTTCACTAATGCAGCACAGAAGCACCCCGCAAAGGTGCGCCAGAAGAAAGCGGCGAAATTAATATTTCCCATTAAAATTTGTCTTCTAATTGATTTGATACCAGAACTTCGACACACTTAAAAGCGTGTCATGCACTTGCCTGCTTTGCGAGTTTTTCAGCTTGTTACACTACTGCATTCCTAACATGCACGCACATTTCACACCCGATGTTATTCATCATCTTCAGAATATTCATTCCCGCTTCACCGCACCTCACCGCTCTGTGACTCAAGTTTGCTCAACAACAACGCTCTCTCAAAATTTTGCGCCCTCAGTGCTAGTACTGAGAAAGCGGAAACCCCTTTCGAGACAAGAACGGAGGCAGCGGACGGTTGACATTTCTTCTACCGTAATCCACGCGCAATATGTGCTTGTGGTGCAGTCACGGACGTCCGGGATGACGTACGAGTTGACGCCTATATTGCATTTTTGTGGCGATAAACACGCAGTTGTGGTGTGCGAGCCAAATCTGTACGAAGAACAAAATTTTGCCTGTCAGATAAAGGGGGACCACCTTCCAAGAAACTTTAGCTACACGAACAAGGAAAGACGAGACATGAGGTTAATGAAGAAGACAAACAAAGGCGCAAATAGGGTCGGAGGGGGGGGTCAATATGGCCTGCCGCGGCGAGCAGCGACGGCGAGTAGCTATATACAGCGCATGTAAATGCATCTTATCTCTTTGTTTCGATTATCTATCTGTGTCTTATCTGCTTCCCAATTGGGCAGGGGAGGGAACTCCAGGATGTAGGCAATCTTAACACGGGCGCGTCACTCGAGCAACACCCTGGAGTCCCTTCCCTTGCCCAAATCTGTGCTCTCCTCCGCTGATGCGATTGACTTATGTGAATTCGGTAGGAAACCGTATTATTCTAGGTCAGTAGAATAAGCATGTTTCGGAGCACGAAATGTTTCTGACTAGTGTTTCGTGCGGTTTCAATTTCATTGCAAAGAAATCAGTATCAAAAAAGGCTTTATGAGTCCATTTGCATCTACCAACACACTGGTCTACTAACACAGAGTGGCAACGACATCGCTACACTCTGCGATGGGTAGCCGTGAAGACTACGAAACGATTGAAATGTCAGGCGTAAAATGAGCGTTTCCACCTACCACCCTTATTGGCGCAGAAGACATAACAAAAGTGAAGTGTGCGTCCCTAGGTCCATATGTTGTTACTTGATGCCTTTCCATAAGCTGCGACCTGGCCTCTCAAATTTACTCTTCAGAAGCTTTTTCCCGGAAAGAATCCAATATTTGACGCTAACGCAGGCGTCATCTCGGGCGTCCGTGACTGCACCGCAAGCACATATTGCGCGTGGATTACGGTAGAAGAAATGTCAACCGTCCGCTGCCTCCGTTCTTGTCCTTTCGAGAGAGTGGCTCCTTACTTGTTGACGTTCCGTGAAGGCTCTCTCATCAATTTTGACTATATAGGGGAACACCCCAGGGTACTCAACGTAAGGTGGTTTTAGGGCTACCAACTCTGGAATGCAGAAGAAAAATCATAGATGCAGCAATGGTACGAAAGAATTTGGCTGGTCGTGGTCGCGAGTTTCAGAAATCTTTCCACCTCTATCCAAGATATCAGTGAGAACAACTTTCTTTATTCACAGGGCGGGAGCAGAATATCTTGATCTGTAAAAGCATTTAGGCCATTCATGAGTTTCGGTACCTAGCTTTTTAACCTTACCATTGTTTTATCTTAATTCTAATTTATAGTAAACGGTGTTGCTGTTTAGTTTCCCTCCAGGGTTCTGTTACAATATTTTTCTCTTATTTGTTCTCACATGTGAATGCAACATGTAATAAACATCATCGCCATCATCTC
This sequence comes from Heligmosomoides polygyrus polygyrus, assembly GCA_947396885.1. Taxonomy (NCBI): domain Eukaryota; kingdom Metazoa; phylum Nematoda; class Chromadorea; order Rhabditida; family Heligmosomidae; genus Heligmosomoides; species Heligmosomoides polygyrus. The sequence goes on along the minus strand of OX377203.1, from coordinate 75,799,780 downwards.
TATTCCTGTTACATTGTGTTTCCATGAACACAACACGGGCGGTTTTGGGTTGGTTAGTGAACTTTAAGAGCTACCTCAAGTATACATACACAGTTGAATCGAAACGTTAGGTTTATTGATCAACTAAACCATCTCATGCAAGGGCTCCACAATGTATCAGATCAGAACGCTGGAGGATCGTATTCATATCCGTTAGTTTTGGAAAATTCAGTTTTTAGAAGTAAATTGAATTGGTAAACTGGAAACCCTAATTTTAAAGCATCGATCTTGAGTTTCATATTTTTCGAACTTCATGAGCCCTCGACATCATCTTCCGCGTCGAATTAGGTTGTTAGTTGAAGCTACGAAGACTAATAAAGTGGAGCAACCGTAGAACAACCACATTCCACATCATTTCGTAAACAACACCTAAGCTTTACATTTACATTTATTACATGCACACGCATGTACAGTACAACTGCTCACAACACTATAGCAAAAAAGGAAACGGATCAACTAAACACAACTATTAAAAAAGAATAAGAAAAGCATAGAGCGAAGAAAGAAAAAAATATTGGGCAACAAAACGAAGAAGGAAAGGAAAACAGAGAGCTTCATAGTTCCGCCTGCAGGTACCGATGGATAATTGTTTTGAACTTACTAAAATTGTTAGGCAGTTGGTTCCTCTTGATAATCTTAGCAAATTCCAACGCACCACGACAGGAAAAGAATTGTCTCCTCAATGTGGTTCTGGGACTACCGAAACTTAGCTTAAACCTATTACCTCTGGTTTTCGATGGCATCAACTTGAACAGGTTGTTAGATCTAATGGAAGCCTTGCCACACAAGATTTTATAGACGAGAAATAGATCACTTCTTTTCCTCCTAGTGGCCAACGACTGCAATCCCAAAATCTTATTACGAACAACACTGTTAGGAACAGTACCATAACTAAAACCGAAGAACCTAAGAAAAACTTTTCTAGTGAAGCTAGCTTGCAATCGCTTAACCAATTTCTTGAATGGTTTAACATAAATGCTCGTCATACTCTGTGTGATAGTTGCAATCCCAATTTCCTTCAGTTCCATGCACGAAGGAAGCCTGACTGCAGTTCATACAGAAAGTTTCCTTCTTTGGATGCCTAGGGTTCGACACTCGCTAATGCTCTATTTGCTGCATTCCAACGATTCATGATTTATGAAGGCATATAAGGTATTCAGCTTTATAAAGATAAAGCTAATTTGCGACTCCATTTCCTCTCTTGGATTTGTACGAGAGCATCAGCTGCTGTTTCTTTATGCGAGGTCCTTCCTTCAAATTCATGGGAAGTGGTTGAGTGGCATGGGATGACTGCAATGAACACTCTAGGTTGCCCCTCCCAACAAGGATAAATCCAAGTTGTGTGCTATGCCACACCTACACACACCCACCTCTTGCAAAAAAAAAATAGTGTACAGATCACCAACGACTATATATAAAACAAGAGCTGCGGTGATGGCAACCAACACCTAAGCACAGGCACCTAGTCATTCTCTGTATCAAACTCAAACACAAACTATCGAATATCAGTGCCAGGTTCGCTTTTTGCACGATTCAAGCTAATAGAATGGGCAAAGCATTGACTTGCTTGCATTGCCCCTACCCAGAATTTAAAACAACACAAAGTGTGGTGTGCGACCTGATCTGGACCAACAAGGACTCATTCATGTCAATACAATAAAAACAATAAAAAACTCACATGTGTACATCCGACGCATTATAGACTCCGCTGAAGTCAGCTGTCACGTCGTTCATCGTTGTGCGACACTACATAAATAGATGCTTGGGCACATAAATCTTTGGAAGGGTCAGAAGCTCAAGCAGGTACATGAGGGTGCTCAACAAACCCGGGGTTTAACCCTCACAATAACAAAACTGCCATATCACCACTTTAATCACACACGCAATAAATTAGTTGTCACACTTTTCCACTAGTTTATAAGACCACACCTGCTAAAAGCAACGCTACTGTAGCGCACGTTATACATAATAACTGGAATAAAATATAGGGAAAGGGTCCTAACAGCCACGTAGAGCATGTGTACGTAAAAACAGAAAACTTGCCCCAAAGGGTACGACAACCATAGCTAAACCACCACTTTGAAGCTGTAACAACAACGGTGTTCGATAGATTCTCAGAAAAACACTATCACCACATGTAAAACTTCAAAGTAACTTATGGGTGAAGACCGAGTCACCTGAATGCAGAATCAATGGTTCAACGTTAAAAACGACAACTGAAACAAGAAATTGCACAAGCGCTCCTATGAGCTTTCAGAGGAAGAAGGGGGGGGGGGGGGAGACGACATATCCAGAAGACAGCAATCAGCAGTTCTCGATAGGCCGTGCTGCTTCAATCTGCTCAATCTGCCTATCCACTTGGCGAAGTTCACGGAGCAGACAGGATGCCTGAATTCCAATCAAGTTAGAAGACTAATGGTTCACACGCGAGATCTACTTCGGATCACTTTGCAAATAAATACATAACTAGGAGCCTACTGGGATACACACCACTCTCACTATTCATTTCGACTTCATTCAAAGTCCTCTAGACACTGATGCTACCAGGTTGGTGAAAGTCTTGCACCAAAATTTTTGAAAATTGTTCAAGATTTAACAGGAACTTCCAAAGACTGTTTGATGCCACGTAATTGCAGCACAAACGTCTTAGAATATTTTGCATACGTGGCATTTTGCTTCTGAAAGCATATAAATGCTACGATTGCAGTGAAGACTGACTGTCCGTGACTCGAACAAGGCTTCGCGACTGGCTATCGCTCAGTCTCTCCTTGTTCGCTTTCGTAATAGGACTTTCTCGAGAATATCGTTACGGGAGACGAATCCTGGGTCTTCCTCGTCAAGCATACTCGGAAGGCCCAGTGGCTTCCTTAAGGAGAACCACAACCTCAAGGCGGACATCGTCCAGAGGAAGGTGATTCTGTGCTGTGTTGATGGGATCCTCAAGGAATGATCTATCATGAGCTCCTTGTCGATGGCACCGCAGTAACAGCGAACTTCTATGCTACACAGCTGCAGAAGCTGAGCGAGGCCATTTCGCGCAAACGGGAGGGAGGGGGGGGGGGGGAAGGGATGTTTACCTTCTTCACGATAATGCTCGCCCCCCCCCCTCCACATTGCAAGGTCGTCTCGCCGGAAGTTGCAGGAGCTTAGGTGAGAAGTGCTGCCCCATCCACCGTATTCGCCAGATCTTGCGTCATCGGGCTATCAACCCTTTCGTGCTCTCAAGCAACACCTAAGGGATACGTGCTTAAACGAGCGAATCAAACTGGAAGCCGAGGCGGCGCACTTCTTCCAGTCACAGCTGACTTCATTCTGGAAAAAAGGATTTCACGATCTACCCGTAACATGGCAGAAGGTTTTAGATGTAAATCGTAGTTACTTTGTAGATAGAAGTCGCTCACAAAAGAAGCAACAAAATTTAGAAAAAATACGCTGTGATGCAAGTCTTTTTCACCAACCTAATATATGAACCCACCAGTACAGTACAGTGTGAGCAGCAAAGTACCAGGTGAACACACTATTCCTCAAATAGGGAATTCGGCATATCTTATCAACTTTCGACCTTTATGTCATGTAAAGCAATTGTAACTGTAATTCCTAAGTTTTTATGTTCCCAGTGACCAGGACTGGATGAAGTCGCGAAGGATTCTGGAGTTCCCCTCCCCTTAGTACGTTACCAGGATCTAAAATTCCTCTTCACGTTAGAACAGTTGTAAATATTAAGCATTGAACTGAATACAGGGTGCAGCAAAATTACCCGTGCACTGAAAATTCAGTGGCATTTTGAAATCAAACTTCGCTGTTCGATTCTAACCATAAAAATTATCTACTACAAACATGACAATTCAAATCATGCTAACAGTTTTCGAAATGATCGCCTTCCGCCTCCACATAGTCCTTCAGACGTTCGAGAAAGGCCTCGCATGTGGCACACAGGTACGGTTCATCAATTTCGTCCCAGGATTTCAAAAGCGCTTCTTTAAAAGAGTCCAGATTTGGCTGCCTGGTAGAGCAGACCTTTTTCTCTAAGACAGCCCACACAGAGTAATCTATCGTGTTAAGGTTCGGAGAACTGAGGGTCATTCGTCGTGTGTGATGAAGTCAAGCAGCTGCTCGGCGCACCATTCCTGGACCACCTTCGCTTTGTGTGCCGGAGCAGAATCTTGTTGAAAGCACCAGTAGGCTTCTCCGAAGTAGGAATCGGCCCACGGCTTGAGAACTTTTTCTAGGATACCCTTGTAAACCGCTACGTTGATTATCACGCCAGCTTCGACGAAAACAAGTGGAGTCTTTCCTGAAGATGTGACTCTTCCCCAAACCATAATAGATTGAGGCCTTTTCGCGCTTTCCTGAAGTCCTTTGGCGGTAGCATCAGCAAGCGAGTCCCCAATAATCGTTTCATTTTGGGAGTTGAAGGCTGGATTCAACGTGAATATCTTTTCATCGCTAAAGACGATGTTTTGAGCGCGTGCCACCGTGAATCGTTGCAGCAACCTTTAGCATCTTTCCAATCTCCTCTTCTTCATAGTGTCCGTCAGGAGTTGGCATTGCTGCAGACGATAAAGGGAACTTCTTAAGCTTTCTCCTGACTATCCTCCTTATTGACCTGTCTCTTATTCCTTTGTCTTTTGCCATCTGGCACATCGATCTCCTGTCGTTCCACCGAATTTTTTCTCTCACGAGTTTTACATTTTTCGGTTGGTAGCTGTCGTGGGACGCTCTCTTCCTTTTCTATCATCTTCGATCTTCAATTTCTTGTAGCGTTTTGCTGTATCCAGGACCGTTCTTTGGGGCACGAAAGGATCTTCGCAATATCTTTCGTTTGCTTGCCTGCCTTATGAAGTTCGATAATAGCACTTCGTAGGTTGGAACGCCTAACCATTTTGTACTCAAGTACGTCTGAGTTCCAGTGTTATGTACGGGTAATTTTGTCGCACCGTGTACTTGTCAACCAACTAACCAAGCTTGGAATCAAACCAATCACCGTCAAGATCGGAAACGGATTACTTCTTAACGAAACTAGGCAACCCTAGAAAGGTTAGAATATAGCTTCAAATTAAAAATTACCATGGCCTTCCTTTAGAAATTATATTTCATCTGCCCAGAATGCTGAAGCCGTGTTTCAATTTTTGCAAAAATTTTACTCTTCTACTACACATTTGGTTTTAAACTTATCAATTGAAAATGTGTGAAAATTTTGAGACTATTACAAGAAGAGATCGCGCTATGGTTGAGGAAATTCTGCGTGCGCGGAGCCCTAGTTTATACTTGCGCCGCCACGCGGCGCGGCACAACGATCGCCACAGATATCGATTTTTCGCGCCGCCCGGTCGATATCTATCCCGACCATCGTGCCGCGCCGTGCAGCGGCGCAAGTGTAAACTGGGGCTTACGCACTAATCAGCGGTACAACAGAAGAAACTGTGAAAACTAGCACACTTCCACCACGTAGTTCAGGCAAACAATATCTGCAATATCAGTTAGATAAACAGATCTTCTTCTTTTCATTCTTCTCCTGAGCGTTTAGTCCCACGCAGTCGCAGGGTCCGCTGTTCTTGTGATCCGTCGCCACCTCCTATCAAGAGCGTCGTCTGGCGTGGCGCCGACTTCGGCGAGATCTCTCTTGATGACGTCCTTCCACCTTTTCCTTAGGGCTTCTCTCGGACGCTTTTCGGGTGCCTCGGAATTTAGGGCCAACCTCGTGCGACCCTGATCCTTTGGTCTTCTAAGGATATGTCCGTACTAGACATGGGATCCGACTCACGCACTTTCGGATATTCGGTCGGTTTATCCGGTTTCGATCGAAAACGACGTTATCTGAATCATCCAAAAATCCAGTAAAACGAAATTTACCGTCATCTGAATCATCCGAAATCCGGGGTACAATGATTCGGATAAAAATCGGATAAAAGCTCAACTCACTGTGTGGCGAAATTGGGCGAATGTCAAGTTTTGGTTGAATTTCAAAACAATGCAAGTTAAAGCGTTCATTTTGCTCGGATATATGAGTTCCAACCCATTCAGAAATGTAAAGGACCTGGCTTGCCTATTGGCCGAGGCCTGTGAGTCGTTGTGAATGTCGTGCTGAACCCTTAGCCAATCGCCAGGAGAACTGATGTCGAAATGTTTCTCTTTCTTTGGCTTTGTTCCTTAATGCAGTGCTATTCCTAAACTGCCGTAGACGTAAGTTGTGATAAACACCATTAGCTTTCGACACAAAAGATGCTTAAAGAGTGGCGCATGAAAGACGAGGTGCTATCTACCACATAGTTACTCTACTCTGTTGATTTTGAAATAAATATGTGAATGGAGTCTGAAAAGACATTTTATAACACCCTTAACAACAGATAATTCAGTTAATCCGTGTGTCAAGTAGTCCGCAACAGCGAGGGGACAAAAGTCAATCCGTTTCGAAGACCCACCAAATCATATCCTACTATCCCAATTTATATTATACTTTAGACCACTTTTTAGTAGCAAAGCTAAGAAGAATCAGAGCTGAAAGGAATAATCGCTGTGGTCAAGATGCTGTATTACGGTTGGGTGACGAAAGCCCCAACCGGAAGTTAGACTGCGAGTAGGCCGCTGAACCTGTGGCAAAGAGATATTGTTGTATCGCTGAGGTTACACTTTACTGGATCTCTGAGGTCTCTTCTTACTACTCTCTGTGCTAACAGAGAGCCTCACGTCCGCGTGTGAGGAGGTAGCAGAATCACCGGTCACCTGTATCACCTGTCGTCCCGTTGATCATCGACTCATTCGAGGGACACGAAGAGCGTCATAGCGGTCGTTCAGGGCTTTCACGAAGAAGTCCGACCAACGCGTTGGTGGGCGTCCTGGTGTTCTCTTGACAGGCCTTCTCTCCTTGACGCGAAAAGCGAAACCTCGCGCGAAGGAGGCGGTGGTCCGATCCCGTGAAGAACTTGGGGACAACGGAAACGTCGACCAGGCAATATTTGCGATTGAAGATGATGTGGTCGATCTCGTTGTGGAACTGGCCACCGGGACATTCCCAGGTCCATTGGAACTGTGAGTTTCCATGGATGGTCTTGGTCGACATGATAAACTCAGACACCCGTTCACCTTGCTCGTTCCACTCCAAACCGTGGGTTCCGATGTGAAGTTCTTCCGCCGACCTTCGCGGTCCGATCTTAGCGTCGAAGTCGCCGACGATCACCTTGTAAAAGGTGTGATCTTTCTTATAGAACTTTTCCAGCTCCACATAGAAGGCTTCGACCTCTACGTGGAGCTGGAGAAGTTAGCAGAATATACAGGTTTATTAAGGAATAAGTTGACACCGATGACGGCGACGGTTGGAGGTGACGGGGAGTAGGCTGGCAATGGCTTCAACTCCGGATCTCGGCGACCCTGCGATGACCTCTGTGGGTCTGTGGGCCTTATATGCGTTCCGCTTCCCGCCGGTCCTTACTTTGACCTGCCTTGGCGAGTTACCACCGTGCCTACGTGGGTGGTCATAGGCTTTCTACTAGCCGGCAACTTGCGCGCTACACTAGATCACCACTGTGATCGTCCAGCCATAACAGATGTATAAGAAAACGAGAATGAAAAAATGTATGCCATTTCACAGCTCACACAAGACGCAGAATATACGTTGAGGTTAGGGTATTGAACTCTTCCGTGTGGTGCGTAGATTAAAAAAGGAATTACTTTAATGTGAGCGCCTGTTCATCAAAGGTTACAGTTTACGATTTACGGCCCAGAATGTCGTAAATCGCGGCTACGCACACTCCTGATGAATAATTGGACGCTTTCGGAGCAATCATCGCAATTACTCTTTAAAAACTAACTAACTACATTTTACGTAGGTTGCTTTCAGAGTGCGAAAGGTTGTTCGCAAAACAAATTTTGAAACCGTCCATCCATTACTTCTTTTAAGGACATGAAGCAGCGTGTATTAGTGTTATATTCAGCATTTATAGCTCTACATTCGATGGCTGATAGCCCAAGAGGAGGTTTGCACGAGACTGGACCTGTGTTAGGAAGCAGATGAACATCCACCTACTTCAGAATTTCCCAGCACGATCATGCGGAATGTGCGTACCAGTTCAACAAAAGATTAGTAATTACGTGGATTACGACATGTTATATGTAGCGGCATTACAAAATAGTTTTCGTTGGCAATGAATTCTTAAAGAATCCTATGACTGATGTACTCTTCTAATTCACTCCATACTGGAGAAACTGTCTGCCTTTATTACTTCTGCATTATCCGGTTCTATCCTAATCAGATATCCGATAATCAATCCGAAGAAAAGTCGTCTATCTGAATCATCCGAAAATCCGGCTAATCGAAACTATCCTTATCTGAATCATCCGATTATTCGAAAATCTGCGTGGAATCCAATGTCTAGTCCGTACCATCTTAGGCGCCTTTTATACTCCCGCCGCGGCGCGACGCGTCAATTTGGGGAGCGGCGAGGCCAGTCGCGCCGCGCCCCGAATTTGACTTGCCGCTGCGCGATTGCAGTTAGAAAGGGGAGCGTCAGCGACGCGCGGCCACGAGCTTCTGCGCACTACGGCCCATGCTCCGGAAACGGTCCATGAGTCATTGAGGGAGCAAAACAGAAAGGATTCGTCTGGCTGATCAGCGCAATGCATCTTGTCAATGTTTGTCGTGGGATTCCTGTGGGGAGCGACGAATCCTCTCTTAAGCCTGGAGTCGAAGTCGTTCGCTCAACCTACGGTTCAAACTGGTGAGTGTGGTATTGAGTCGAATTCCCTGCAACGCAAACGGCTTTAAACCACTCTTTATTTTGCGATATGTGCGGGTCCAAAAGTAAAACTGCTGGAAGCTACTCATCGTCGAGAATCACTCAAAATTCTTTCTCATATGGCCATTCTGGGGTCACTGTGCACTAAGCATATCTTTGGCGTGGTATCTGAAGCTTCGTGAATGTATACAGATCTCCATTCTCTTCCTAGGTTACCTTAGAAAGTACGGGCTAAGGTTACGGTCACCGATTTCGCCCAAACTTCCTAATCATGCAAACCTAGTAATTGTCTGCAACTTCAAAAAACGATGTCAGATTCGTGATCAGCACCCCGAAATACCCCCTCCTCCTTCCCAATAGGAGAAGTTAGGTCGAAACGGTGAAATCTCCCACCCTACACCAGTCTGCCGCGGCTGATCGCGCCGCGCCGCGCCCCTCCCCCCAGCGGCGCGATTCGCCGAATACCGTAACCCAAAATTCCGTCAAGTGTGGTGTTTTGCGGCGGCGGAGTATAAAAGCGATGGGGCGCCGCCCCGCGGCGCGAAAAATCGATAGCCATGCCGACCATCACGCCGCGGCGCGGGGCGGCGCAAGTATAAAAGGGTCAGCGACGCGCGGCCACGAGCTTCTGCGCACTACGGCCCGTGCTCCGGAAACGGTCCATGAGTCATTGAGGGAGCAAAACAGGATTCGTCTGGCTGATCAGCGCAATGCATCTTGTCAATGTTTGTCGTGGGATTCCTATGGGAGAGACGAATCCTCTCTTAAGCCTGGAGTCGAAGTCGTTCGCTCAACCTACGGTTGAAACTGGTGAGTGTGGTATTGAGTCGAATCTCCTGCTATGCAAACGGCTTTAAACCACTCTTTATTTTGCGATATGTGCGGGTCCAAAAGTAAAACTGCTGGAAGGTACTCATCGTCGAGAATCACACAAAATTCTTTCTCATATGGCCATTCTGGGTCACTGTGCACTAAGCATATCTTTGGCGTGTATATGAAGCTTCGTGAATGTCTACAGATCTCCATTCTCTTCCTAGGTTACAGAAGGTACGGGCTAACCAGGATACTATCTCAACGGTAAGTCGGAACGGCGCAAGTGTTGTATACGGGCAGAACCGCCTCTCCATGGGAAGAAACTGCAGGTATCTCGACCCCAATACAACTCTGCGCAGAGTTAGGGGGGCGGAAGTCGCCTGTTGGTGCCCTATTGATTCACGTGCTCAAAAGTGCAAAACAGACGCAGTGTGCGGGATCCAAACCCCGCCCTCTCGCTCACGAGCCCGAGCGCTTCCCTACTACGCCACCTGTGCACTACGCTGATCCGCGATACGAGCTCTCATCCCGCGCGCGCCCGTCAGCTGTGGAGCACGTGAATCAACAGGGCGCCAACAGGCGAATTCCATTGCCCCTAACTCTGCGCAGAGTTGTAGTGGGGTCGAGATACTTGCAGTTTGTTACTTCCAAGGGAGAGGCGGTTCCGCCCAGATACAACACTTGCGCCGTTCCGACCTACCGTTGAGATAGTATCCTGGTAAGGTCATGGTCACCGATTTCGAAACTCCCTAATCATGCAAACCTAGTGAATGTCTATAATTTCAAAAAACGATGTCAGACTCGTGATCAGCACCCTAAATACCCCCTCCTCCTTCCCAATAGGAGAAGTTTGGTCGAAACGGCGAAATCTCCCTCCCTACACTGAGTCTGCCGCTGCCGATCGCGCCGCGCCGCGCCCTTCCCCTCAGCGGCGCGATTCGCCGAATACCGTAACCCAAAATTCCGTCAAGTGTGGTGTTTTGCGGCGGCGGAGTATAAAAGCGATGCGGCGCCGCCTCGCGGCTTGAAAAATCGATAGCCATGCCGACCATCACGCCGCGCCGCGGGGCGGCGCAAGTATAAGAGGCGCCTTAGGCGTTGATGCCTCATCTTCAGCTGGATCGGAGCTGTCTTCATCACTGCCCTGACATCCTCATTCCTCACTCTATCCCGACGGGTCCATCTACAGGCACATTTGAACATCCTCATTTCCGCAGCGTGCAGTTGCCGCTCTACCAAGGGCCCAGCACTCACAGCCATAGAGGGCAGGCTTCACTACTGTTCTATAGCTTGCCTTTGAGTGTCCTGGAGCACGTACGGTCGCAGAGGATTTCTGCGGACTGCCTCCATTCGAGCCATGCTGCATTTATCCGTCTCTTGACCACCTGGTTCACGCTTCCTTTCTCGGACGGTCACTTCCGAGGTAGAAGGATTCTTCCATCTTTTCGATCGCCTCCCCTTGGAGTCTAGGGTCGGTTCAGCGCACTGCTCAGAGCCGATGAACTTCGTCTTCCTCACGTTTTGTCTCAGGCTGTTGTCAGCAAGGCCTCCTTGTCACAACTGCATTTTCTCCTCCAACTCTTCCCGGCTGTCGGCTACTAGGGCGATATCGTCCGCATAGAGGATCGTCGTGAGAGGGCCTTCCTCAAGGTGGTTCACTAGAGTCAAGCGTCAGCAGGAAGAGAAACGGACTCAGAGCCGACCCTTGATGCACCCCACTGTGTATCCATCTTCTTTGTCATCCCGCGTGGAGCGTACCGCCGTTTTCGAGCCTTCGTACATGTCCTTTATGACCAAGGTTAGACGTTCCGGGACATCCCTCCCTCAAAGGGATTTCCTGAGCACACCCCGAGTAGCCTGTCGTAGGCTTTCTCAAAGTCCAAGAATGCCAGTAGCATAGCTTTCCTGTCTCCCGATACTTCTCCATCACTTGGTGAGCGATAAAAATCGCGTCTGTGGTGGACCTCTCAGGCATGAAGCCCCACTGCTCCTGGAAGATGGCGACCGTCCCCCTCATCAGTCGTCCGCACCACCTTCATCGTGTGTGAGATCAGTTTAATCCCGCGGTAGTTGGAGCACTCAGTCGCGTCCCCTTCTGCTTGAAGATGAGGACTATGATGCTGTCCCTCCAGTCATTCGGCATCTTAGCCTTTATCGTGACTGTTGAAGAACTGTGTCAGCCAATTGGCTCCACAGTTCCGAAGCACCTTCCAAGCCTGTACTGGCACCCAGATCAGGCTCAGCTGCGTTCCCGATCTTCATCTTCCCTATGGCGTTGCGAAACTCTTCCTGCGTCCAGGACGGGATGGGTCCTTCCGCTGGTTGTTTTCTCGGACTTCCCGACGCGGGAATTCTTCATTCAGCAGTTCCTTGAAGTACTCCTCCCATCTTTTTCTGACTTCGACTGACTTACGTAGTACTCTACCGTCAGCACTCTTCGCCGCCTTGACCAGTCGAATGCCGACGCATGCGCTAATGCGCCGTGCCTTGACCAGCCGAATAGCGAACTTCTCTCCCTGTGCCCTGCCCAGCTTCTCGTATAGGGAGGGCATCCATCCCCGCGCTTTTTGCCTTTGCCACAGGTGCTTTTACCAGCCTCTTCAGCTTCCTACAGACTGTAACATGCTCGGGATCAATCAGATAAACAGATATGGCATACTAAATGTGGTTTATCTTCTTGCAACATGCAAAAATTGCAAAAATTTGCTGCTATTTTGTAATTTAAAATAAGGCTAAAATCATTCCTATGACATAAAAGTGAAACATTTGAAAGTAAAACACTCTTTCACTACGCTATTTCACTCTTTCACTTCGCTATTCACTCTTTGGAGCCGATAAGTACCAGTTGAGAGTAACGAGAAAAGCTGTAGCAAATTTATTAAATGGAAAATTTATCTTGACCTTCTTAACAGTATCTAGTTTAATTCGGAGGAGGTCCACCTTAATTCTGAAGGTTTTCAGTCAACAGTGTCCAGATTTCTTTGAAATTAGTCCAATATGACGTAGTATTGGAATATTTCGCTGTGCCGCGCATTCTACTACACTGCAACTTGAGATTCCCAGCTGAAGTCTGTGCTTTAGAAATCCCTGACACGTTTGGTAGCAATCTACAAAGCACAACAGGTAACGTTTGCTTGGCCTGCGCTCGATACACGCCTTTCATGGTGGCCTCCAACTACTGAGTTTACCACAGCCCTTTTATCTTATACATGTTTAAAGTCTCTGTATTCGAAACCTTTTACCGGAATTGTGTTGAGATCCCAGTGGTGCGCGAAACCCTGCTAAATTCAAAATCCAGATCACTAACAACTTGACAGACATAGCGCTTGGCGGAGCGTAGCTCGAGATGCTTTAAGCAGGACGAGTTCTCGAGTGACGCCAAGTCTTTATAAACTCAAAAGATCAAGAGGAAATGCTGGCTGGAAGTGCAGACGTTTTGAGAGACAGTAGAACAGTGTGTGACGAAAAAGCAGCTGGTTCACTTGCAAAATGTCCACCAGGCTTAAGCTTAGTCTACTCCTACTTTTCAAAGCAGCAAACCTTTTAGAAATGTGAACAAGGAACTTTATTGTCTCAGGGAGACCTGCCTAGATCACTCAAAATTCCTACAAACACAGCACGTTTTGCCCCTCTGTTGTCTTGTTACAAACAAAACCATTTAGGCCAGGTAGGAGCCGAACCAGTACCCATTCGTTTCCTGGAAAGGATGCAATCGCTTCTACATCAACGCCGAGGTTTTATCCACCAACAAATGTCGTCCTCTGTCCTCTCGTTGACCTACAAGTCTTCCACGATATGAAGTTCACCATGTTGCATTGTAAATGCTGCACGAAACCAAGGACGCTGTTTCAAATCCCACCTGGGTCATGGGTTTTCGTAGTGATAAAACTTCCTTATAGCTACAACTGCCACTCCAGATTTGGGTGAAATGAAAACCTCTCGTTGACACGCTCAGTTAGACCATCTAAAACCAATAAAAGGATAACCCACCTGCGTGCGAGGATCGAGCAGATCCATTTCGCGTTCTGCGATACGTAGTTCAACGAGCAGCTGTTGACTAACTGCGGTAGACGATGCTCCTTAAGTGAAATTTCTTTGAAACAGCGTAAAAGAAACTATAAAACGATGCGGCATGAACGTAGTAACGCATGACCGTACATGCGAAATCTCCAGAAAACCAACCTTCAGCTTCGTTCAGCCTCTCTTTCACGTCCACAATCTTGTCCAGACTATTAGACACCATATCCTGAGGATGAGTGAGGGTCACGGGACGTAGAACCGTCCCAATCCGCTCACCCACCACTCCTGTATCGAATGTTACTGGTACGGCGCAGACGTGGAGTGGGGCGACCACTTAAATTACGTATATTAGGCCTATGTTGGACAGAAGCAAACAAACAAAAAAAGTACCTTGACTTCTTTGAATGGTCGGGGTAGGCAGTGGCTGACTGATTGCGTCTTTAACCTGCATAGTCGAGCAGTCAGCCTGGACAGTCGCTGAGGGCGGAGCTTCGCTGGATATGAGACTCGTTGGACGGGCCGTCACTACATTCGTGAGCTGCACGAGAGGGATGCTCGAAGCGCGAGGACGACCACCAGTTGCCAGAGCAATGTCGCCGATCACAGTTCTGAAGAAAATATGTTCAAAGGTTGCCAATCTTCGAACAGAAACGAGTCCCGACTAACACAGTGCCTTCCGAAGCAGCAGTTGCAGGAAGCGGTACGGTAGAGAGATTTGCAGGCGGTATCGGAGGCAGCTCTAGAGCAGGAGGACCAACCACTAATGCTACGGGGTGAAGTTCTCCTCTTAAAATGTTGAGAACATAAATTTCCACGAGCACGGAATTTATACGACCATTTCAAAGCACCTTTCGTCCAACACAGATGAAGCCACCGTGTAGGACACATGCCCAACGCCTCCGTCTTCGAAATCGTCTTCGTCAAATAAGGTGAGTGGAGCAAGTCTACTGAAACAACAACAGAAGCAACTTAAATTCCGACGTCAGCACATAATCAAACCATACTTGATTATTTCGTTCCGCTTCATCATTAGCTGCTCAGTGTCTGCCGGCTGATCCATCGCTCGAGACGACTGTAGAGGTGGTGGAGGAATCGCCAGCTCGGGTCTGTGACTGCTTGACCAGATGAAGCCATTTTCCGATGGAGGGTCAAAAGTGTACACCGCAGGAGGCCTGAATGATGACCAGTGAGTGACAGCATAGGTTGTCTGAATCAATACCTCGAAAACTGGAGACAGGAACTCACGGGTGCATCCAGAAGTGCGGTTGCGGGAGACTAGGCGTGGAATTGAGGTGAGGCATCATCATCGCACCAGGCGGTGGGGGATGTGTTTTCCAAAGGGAGTGTGGATGTGGAGCCGAGTGGAGGCCATTGGGTGACTGCGGATGATGATTTGTATTGTTTATGACCATTCCACGACGAGGAATCCCGGTTGGGAGCTGAAAACCTCATGCAAAATAACTGAGCTGTCAGTCCCACTAAAAGAATTGATTGAGATGCAAGCCACAGCTTAAAGCATGTCAGGCAATAAGTAAATTGTGTTTAAAGATCTCATAATGCTAGATTGCTAAAAGAAAATCTCTTATTTCAAAATTTTTCGTTCTATACAGGGTCTCTCAAAAAATGCATACACTGTTTGAATAACTGGTGATAACTTTGCTCACATCAAAGATACTGAAGAAGTTAAGGGCTCACATGAGTTTAGGGAAATAGAAATTTTTTGACATATGTGCGGTGTGGAATGCGCCGAAATGTAGTCGTCTCAAATTTCGCGTTTTACACTCGATTGATTGTGTTTTGCTTGAATACTTATTATAATTTCTCCACAAAGTGGCCGTATTGATGGAATTCTGCTTCTTCTAAGGATTAAAACTTGAAAAATTGACAATCACGTGAAAGAGACGTGACGTGCGAGTTTATTGATTGCACAGTTTAAATGTGAGCAGGAGCCCCATTTTCCAAGACGGATTCTGTGGAGTGATGAAGCAAATTTCAAGCTGAATGGAGAGGTTAATCGGCATAATTACAGCTACTGGCGACGGAAACGTTAAAAGAAGCACAGCACGAGTTAGTCTGACCAAGTAGTAACAAGACCGTAACAAGCATTCAGCCCATGCACGATCAATCGGGTCTGAAATGCAAGGTTTCAGGCGGGAGCCCGGCACCATTTTAATTATTTACACGTCACAGAAATCTCGTTACACTGTGTTTTCATATGGATCTCAAACATTTTCAAAAGCTTTACCAGCAGCAATGTTAGCAGTACCTGCATCTCTAGGGTTCCCTGCATTTTTCGCAAGCATTAGTGTGCTTTCAAGTTTTTAACCTTTGAACAAGCACAAGTCAATAGATACGGCCGCTTTGTGAAAACTATAGGAAATATTAGGCAAAACACAATCACTCGAGTGTAAACGCAAACTTTCGGACGAGTGGATGGCGCATTCCACACCGCTCATATGTCAGAAAATTTCTATCTTCTTAAACTTTCATAAGAACCCTTAACTTCTTCAGTACCTTTACTGTGAGTAAAGTTACCACCTCTCAAACATTTTACCTTTTTTGAGACCCTGTGTTAAGGAGACAGGGAGATTAAACGTAGCGAAGAAGTAATCCTGACCGATGAGCGCAAGTCTCTTCTAGATGAAGAGGCTCAAGAGACGACAGAAATAATACCACCGCAATAATAAGCGTCGTCTCGGTTTTCGCTGACTAATATTTTTGTTTAATATTTTCCTTATTATTGTAACGAATGGTTTCGTTTTTCTACCTCAGACTTTTTAAAATTATATTCACGATCCTGCCTTGGTCTAACGTAAAAATCCGCATGTGCTTTCTGTAGGACTTCAAGGTCGGACCGAAGTGCGTCCCTCGTCAACCAAATTAATCCTCAATCGAATTCGGAGAGGTACCATGAGCGCTTGAGGTGATGGTGTCCTCGATTGAAATCCGTCCCTCTTACATACACCCGCAAACAAAATGGAGCGTTTCAACGCATGTTCAGAGTTTGCTTCAGCGCCACGCAGTTGCGAGTTTTTCAAAGCAAAAAGGTTTTTTCAAAGTTCTACCTCATCCCCATTTAGTCCGAACATTAGTGCAGCTCTTTCATCTGCACTTTTTCGGTCGACGACCGAATTTTAAGAGGCCAAAAAGCATTATTTCTCAAAAGATGTCGTAAGTGACAGCCTTATTATTTGATTCCAAAACCTCAAAGTCGTGGAATATCCTCTTTAACAATTAGGTTTCGAAATTGCTGAGTGATTTGGTGAATACATTGTTTGATGTCCTGCTTAACGAATAAAAGAATTGTCCTTAATTCTCTTCGTGAAAAAACGACACCAAGAATTCCAATACCTAGTATTTTCTACTCAGTTGTAAAGCGACAAAACTCCTTTCTCTTCGATGATCCATTACTTGAAAGATCATTTCTCCTACAGTGATCTAATCGTGATGTGCAAACCAACCTCACTACCGAAGGTATAACTCACCACAACCATTTGTGGACTGGGATGTGTCGATGGGGGTTGTGGGAGGCGATGTGTAGGAGATGGCATTACCATTGGAACGGGAAGGATCGGCACCATAGCTGGATGTGGTGGTGGGACAGCTGGCGGTGGTACAGATGTTAGCGGCACCTCGCTTTGATAACCTTCAGATAGCAGATATACGAGATTTTAAGGTCAAAACGGCTGAAGTTCTCTAAAAACGCTCACTTCCATTACTAGGATAAGACGGAGGTGGTACGGTAATCATCATACGCTGCGGCATAGGCATGAACGGCGGCGGATTGGAGGCCTATAACGAGTGGAACCTATGCCCGATATCGGATACCGCAAAATACAAGCCGACCACTCACCTGAGTGATGGGTCCATTCGCAGCAGCATCTTTTCGTGATGCTTCGCGCAGTTCCTCCGCGCTGTGTGCGTATGTGCATCGAGCTCCACGCGGACATAATCGTCGAGCAGAGATGTCCCTAAAAACGCTTCACTGCAGCTAGGGGGGGGGGGGAGGTGGAACTTATGCGAAAATGTCGAGTGTTCCCACTTGCACATCTTAGTCTTGTACGCATGGGCTTTGTCGAGACCGCCAGAATTAGCGCTGCGAGCTACGGCAGCTGACCGGTGAGCTTCTCGCGCACGCTGCTCATTCCTGCAATTAGAGTGTCAATTCAGCGTCGCAGACTCTGAACAAATCGACTAAACATGATTTTAAGACTAACCGTTTGAGAGTGAAATCAGCATGTGCTTTGATAAGCTTCTGCAAAGCGTCGATATAGTCGGCAAATTTGTGCCAGCTTATTCGCTCTGTAAACGGTGTAATAAGCGACTAAAACATTGGTCACAATGAACGGTAAACAAACCTTGATGAGAAGGAAGTGAGTCGAATACGCGAAGCAGCTGGGCCATCTCGGCCAAGTTACAGCCACCAGCACTAGAATCCCCTCCATCTGCCACAGCGGCTAGCTCATCTATTCCTTGCATGTAGGAATGAGGAGTCTGCAGTCGGTCTAAATTTCGGCAATTAATGAAGAAAGTTAAAAGGCGAAAAGGCCTTTAAGAATGAAAAGCATAAAAACAGCACTCCTCTGGGATTAACCTTCGGCAGGGAACATAGAAACCATCCACGAGATGTTCTGACTCATTTGGAATCCACAGAAAGTCTCTCAGAAATCTATTAAGTGCTGCAGGAACCATTTTAATTTGTTGAGCTACCACTGAAAAAAGCAGCTCACTACTTGTTGTGACAGGCTCCCATGAGAGCTACTAACAAATAAAAGATAGTAAATGCATGAGGGAAATGCAAATGGAATCAAGACCGGAAACGAAACCACTACATTGTTGGCGCACACAATTTTTCAAATCGCAATTCACCTATTCTTAAGAAAGACACCTAAGAAACCGAAACTCTCTTCGCAGATTTGCTCATCACTAAAGTTAATAATTTGAAAATATTCCATAAGAATATTCTTAGAATACTAATGGCATGCAAACCGTGCATACGTCAGCATCGATTTGAGTTTGGAGAAACGGTAAATCTATTCAAACGCCTTGTGCCACAGATGGCATCTCAATTAAAAGGCCTCATTCCACAAACCTATGATTGACTGCATGTGCGATCGGTGGGCCTGATCACCGTACAGCAACGCGCTCCACTGGTCTGGGCTAATCCGTAAGCCGCACTCAACAGCCATCTGAAGAAGAGCTTCGATTGAACTTCAAGAAACATAGCGGAAAAACATAACTTTACGAAGCGTTAGCTACCTGCACAATTTGCGCATCGTGCTCTTTCCTCAGCGCGTCGTAGTTTCTGAACTCGTCTTTTAGCTGCATCAGTGAAGATTCTCCGTCACGCTTTAGTACATTGAAGCACGAGGCACGGTAAAGCAGTTGCACAACGTGACCAACGCAAGTTTTCGAGACCTGAAAGTTCGGCCAACTCGAGAAGTCAGAGAGAGAGAGAGAGAGCAACACGTCGGTAATGGAACTTGAAAGTTACCTGAGGATAGTCTTCTGAAAGCATCTGCACTACGTACATCACCAGAGTTTTTCGAGCGATCAATGCACCCTTGTCGAGAGCAAGAAGAATCAACTTCAGCACGTCTTCTTGCATGGCTGAAGCACCACAACTACACACTCCAATGACTGCAGATTGAGCAACTTTTTCACACTGCTGGTGCCTACTTCCGCTTCGGGGATTAAATTTTTCCGAACAGGAAAGCACATACTTTTTCCAAGAACGTTAAAAATTTCGCCAACCTCCACAAAACTATTTTTTTCAATTCTGACGATTTCCTCTACTCTACGGTCGTTGTTTGTTCACCTACGTCCACTGATCTAATGCAAGAGCAGTCAAAATAACGCCTACCTGGTCCAAGAAACTGGCAGCCACGAGCACGGACAGCAGTCCACAAGTGGGTACTGAGACTACCAGAGTTTTGTTGGATCAACAACAGCTGAAAATACGATCTTTGAGTAGAAAGCAGACTTAGTCTATTGCGAAACGCCTTTTTCATTTCTAATACATCCAACAACAACAAAAAGCAGACACTTGAAGTAGGGAAAAGTAGGGAACGCTTTTGCAATGAGGGATGGTAAAAGGAAAAAAAACAGCCTTGGGACTACAAATCAATGCATCGCTGTGAGTGAACGGAAGTTGCACTGATGGTGAGAATCTTAAGATGATGATATGTGAAGTCAATATCGATCACATAAATTTCCTCCGCGTTCTCACTTCAACTAATGCAAAAGAAGGAAACCTCAAACGCAGAAAATTTCTAAACATTAACAACTTTTGATACGAGGCAAAAGTATATTCCGTTCAAACTACAAGCACAGAAGAAGCAAGAAACAAACCTCCGTCATTATTCGTTCAGCAATCAGCCTCGAAGTCTTCAAGGCGCGCAAACGACCCTCCTCCTCGACCAGTTGGAAGCAAAGCAGAGATACTAACTTGCGTTGCATGGTTCGCGACAACACCTGAGAAGCGGGCTCTGTAGCGTTGTGCTTACCCTAACGTTCCTATACTTTGAAACGTTCGCCCGACCTACCTCGCTGAACACTGTGCCTCCTCTTTCAGATTCTGCCCGATGAAGATACTGCGCCATTGATACCAAGGCTTTTTCGATTAGTGAAAGAACGTCCTTAAAAGACAGTTTGCGGACTGCTGTGATTAAGTAGGCTAAAATCTTGCAGCGACTTAGTTCAATCGACTGAAATTTGTTCCAACCTTGGGAACCTTTTCTGCTTCCCATGACGGCAAGTACTCTTTTACATTGTCCGTCACAATCGATAATAGAGCAGCATTTGCCGGATAACTGGCCACTGGATACCTCCCTTCACACTACAATATAAAGATAATAGAAGACTCGAGCGCAAACCGGCTCGTGACGTGGGAACGAACCTGGTCCTCAGGACAGGCATTACCAAACAGCTTTGAGATGCAACGCGCACATACTACGTGTCCACACGTTAAATTTACAGGAGCTCGATTGTTGTCGAAAAGCTGAAACACCTCGTTTTATCGTTGACGCTTGGCGACTCGGATGGAGGAGCTCACCTGGTTGCAGACAATACAGCAAAGGACATCCGACCAAGTGAGACCCTGGCCAGCAGGTGCCATGAATTGTAATTAAAGGGGCCAATAAATGTGAAAATGGGTGTATACACGGTATACAGGCAATAATGGCCAAATAGGAATTGAATTGGCGTGTTTTGATTCTTCACATCAGCGTTAAATCTGAAGGAGCAGAAATGAGATTTGGGCACTGCAACGATAGAGATACTTCGAAACAACGATCCACTGCTGGTAGATAGAACCGGCGAAATTTAGCCGCTAACACGAATAACTAACGAGCTATACAAATGAAGAGCTTTATTAGAGCTTGATAAACATAACAACTCAGCAAGATAGCAAGAAAGCTTGAGCAACCTTCCTCAAACAGGTTCTTACAGCAAAACAATGTAACCGGACAACAACTGGAATACCTGATCCATGGTAACAGAATTTCAACAATAGCAGGACCTACTTTAAGAGAATGTACAATAACGATATATTGGCGTATGTCACAAAAATTTGGTTTCATAGTTGGCGAAACATGAGAACTCATTTGAAAGGTTATTGACATGGCTCGGCTCGTATTTCAAGCGATGGAGACCGAGAAGGCGACTGGCCTAAATGTATGAATTAGCCAGGCATCAACAAGATCGCATAGTCGGGATTGTTGAACAGGCCGAAGCGTGGCAGAATTACGTATTTCCTGCCCCAAAACCAAACAGTTGGAGGATATGAACTTTCAAACTCTTCAGTTTTTGTTAACTGGCAGAATGGAGGAGAAAGTAGAGTGAATTGAAAAACAGCTGTGTACTTGCCAATGTCCCATGTTACCCTTTATTGGAAACTCATCGATGTTTAAAATCGTGTTCGCTTTTATCGATTCCGTTATTTTATTTATTTTTAACGCTCCTCTTATTCGAACGTAGCAAACAGCTTGAAGATGTTATCATACATTCAGTGGCACTGCGGGAATAGCCGCTTCGGAAACGAGAGATGGCTGACCCATGTTGGAGCCGTGTCCAACCGAGCTTGAATGGAATCAGTGGTGATCCGTGAAACAAATGAGAAAAATATAAACAGCACAAAATTCCTACTTTATGAAAAAAATCCAGGCTATTTTCTGCGAACTACTTTTCTAAAAAAATCAATCTATCCTATGCGACAACGTCACAGAAGCACTATTTTCCTCCTTGAATTCTCGCCCGATGGACGATAGTGACTACCGCCTTAATCGTGCACATGCAATCCCCAATGCTCTAGGACGCTATAAAATAGTCGCTTGTCGTCATCGTTTCCGCGATGGCTTTAGTGGTGACGGATTCAATATTTTTTAGATTTCTAAAATTCGTGAAGTTTTAAAAACAGTTGTCCAACTTGCTTTGCTGTTTTCTCTTGCTATCCGCGTTTGATTACACAATTTCAGACAACAAGGACACTTGTGTACCAACATTTCATATTTTCTAGCTAAAGACGGCATTAACAGGGCGCTCTACTCATACCGAGCACTGATGACTATTCACGCAGCTCACCCTGTCCTCCATAATCGCTCCTGTACAGATAATGATCTTCGCCTCGGGTTTAGCTAGGATCCTGACTGTTTGCGCTGTTCTTAGTAGGCACTCATCAGCAAGAAATGGCGGATCAGCAATAACCACATCAAAACTGCCTGTAAAGAATAGCTATAAACAAGTAACGTCCTAGCAAAAGAGAACTAACCTTTCAGTGCTTCTGGTACAGCGAGAGGATGTCGGTAGTCATAGGGGACGTATTCCATGGGATACTTCTTTTCAAACCGTTGGTCATATTCGAACAACGTTATACTAATGGCATCAGAATGATACTCCTGATTAGCATGATTTCAGGAAGTGGAACACGGACCTACAGCATTTTGAATAACCCACATGAAGTTTCGGAAAATACTGAAGAAGCGTTGGACAAGATATGCAGGCAATGCGTCCTTTCTCCGCAGCAGCGCTGACAAGCTCGCGGCAGAGCTGTAAAGCTGTTTCGGGAGAGTACCAGAATTGACTGAGCTGAAAGTATCTCAAGTCTCTTTCTTGCTCGTAACTTTCAGTAGACATATGAAACAACCTGCCAGTCTTCCGTGACCACATCTACACATCCCTCTGCGATGCGCTGTTGCTCTTCTTGAAACTGCTGCAACACGGCCAGCGTGTCCGCTGGAAGGCGAGGCACGTCGTCATCGGAATCTGTCATTTGCAACTAAAAGTGAAAAAAGTAAATGCTCACAAACTCAAACAGTAGAATCTGACAATAAATACCCACAGTATGGATGAGACGTTAACATATCTTTATGTCAGATAAGGTTCAGCAACGGTCACTAGGGGACTTACCCCTCGACACCAGTTGCGCAGTTTGCAGTTTATTACCCCTTGGAGAAGTATTCCCGTAGTTAATCACTCTCGGTTTTTTTTGTTTCAGTTTCTAACAACTTTTTGACTAAAAATATGACTGTTTGTTTGTGTTTGTCTCAGTTTCCAGAAACTTTTTACTGGCACTAGTTAAAAGTTCCGACTCCACCGACAAGACTTCGGTCGAAAGAAATTTTTTTCTCTGAAACTTTGTCTAGGAGGTTATTTAGGGTGCTGATCACGAATCTGACATCCGTTTTTCGTTTTACGTTGGGGTACGGTAGCTTACGGAAGGTAAGGGTGACTAAGGCAATGGCCACCGATTTCGCCCAAACTCCGGCGTAAAACGAAAAACGGATGTCAGATTCGTTATCAGCACCCCTAAATAATCCCCCTAGGCGAAGTTTGGGCAAAATCGATGATTATGACCTCGGCAGCCTTAGTTACCTTAGCTACCGTAGAATTTCAAAAACTGATGTCAGATTCGTGATCAGCACCCCAAATAACCCCCCTAGAAGAAGTTTCAGCGAAATCGGTGACCCTGCCTGGCACCACCCATGTTAACGGTATGGGTAGTCTCCGACCGAATCGTGAAAAACGGATATCAAATTCGTGATCAGCACGCCAAATAACCCCCCCCCCCCCTTAGACAAAGTTTCAGCGAAAAAATTTTTCGACCGAAGTCTTGTCGGTGGAGTCAGAACTTTTAACTAGTGTCGTCGGAACTTTTAACTAGTGCCCTTTTGGCACTTTACGGACTCCAAAGGACGAGGAGATGTCGAAAAAACATTTCTGCCCAAACTTCGCCCAGGGGGGTTATTTGGGGTGCTGATCACGAATTTGACATTCGCTTTTGAAATTTCGGCCGATTACGGTAAGTACCGGTGACTAAGTTTGTCAAGGTCATGATCACCGATTTCGCTCAAACTTCGCCTAGGGGGATTATTTGGGGGGCCGATCACGAATCTGACATCCATTTTTCGTTTTACGCTGGAGTACGGTAGGTTACGGTAGGTGCGGGTGACTAAGGCTGCCAAGGTCATGATCACCGATTTCGCCCAAACTTCGGTTGTAGGGGTTATCTGTGGTGCTACGGGTGAGCACAACATGCAGGCGGTCCCGCAGCGATCGCCTGAAAATTCGCAAATCTGCGGGAAACCATTTTTGCGGGAAACTCTTCGACAGGCGAAGGCTTAATCGAGAGATAGCAATCTAAGCACCATGGCCCTCCAGACACTGTTTCACAACCGCCGCCAGAAAGAGCTGCGCGACTTCAAGCTGAAGGAAGTCTTTGACAAGTTAAACATGGACGCATCCGATTCCCAGGAATGGCTTGGAAGGATGGGATTGCTCGCAATCGGTGACCATGACCTTGGTAGCCTTAGTCACCCGTATCTACCGTAACCTACCGTAGTCCAGCGTAAAACGAAAAACGGGTTCGTAATCAGCACTCGAAATAACCCCAATAGGCGAAGTTTGGGCGAAATCGGTGATTATGATCTCGACAGCCTTAGTCACCGGTACCTACCGTAACCTACCGTAATCCGCCGAAATTTCAAAAACGGATGTCAGATTCGTGATCAGCATCCCAAATAACCCCCTAGGCGAAGTTTGGGCGAAAAACTTTTTTCGACCCCTCCTCGTTCTCTGGAGTCCGTAAGCTACAATAGTGCCGCCCTTTTTACTAATATAACTGTTTGTTTGTGTCTGTTTCAGTTCTCAAAAGCTAATGCAGTTGAACAGTTAGACGTGAAGGCCTCTATTCACTTGATATTTTAGGCCACGAAGTAGACGTTATGATTCAAGTACGTACACCACACTAGGTCCATCGCCCCAGTCGCTCTTGTCGACAAGGCGATCGCCTGTTCATACTTCCTCGTGCTGCGCTTTACCGTTAGAGATTTTCAGCACATTTCAATAAAGAAAAGGCGCCAATACGGTGGTAAATCCTGTGGTTTTGCGACTACACCGGCACTTACGATTAGTTTGATTCTACGGCACATCGCGGAGGCATTCCGAATTCCTAATTGGTCTAAACTCAGACTTACTGTGGCCGACTAATGACAGGTCGTGCGTTTCTAACGCAAACAAGTCGGCTGCCAATTTAGAATTTGTGAACGAGGAGACGTCGGCTGCCGTGTGCACCCCAGCTAGAGATTCTTGGTTCGGTTAATACCAATCTAACCAAGCAGTAACCAAGCCTTCCATCTCCCCAGGGTCGTGAATTGGTGGTTGGGTATTATTGTACTTTTGGTACCCCACTTAATCTTGTTTAAAATAGGTCTACTAGGGGTAATCTGCCATGGGAAGAACGAACATCATAGTCGTTTATTGCGGAAATGTCTTATAAGCCCGCTATATTAAGTTGGAATCGCCCAAGGCCTTGCGAAATAGCGGGCGCTGGTAAGAGACGCAGAGACTCCGCCCTCTACCAGCACGCATTCGCGGCCGTCTCGAGTGGGGGGGGGGGGGGGTTACCATAGTATGCCGTGGCGCGCAGGCGTAGCGACTAGATACTCGCAGCGAATTCAAAGCAGTCTTATCTCCTCGTTTCGATTGCAGATTCGGTCTTATTTTCTTCCGAATAGGGCAAGAGAGGGACCTCTAGGATGAAGGCAATTTTAACGCGGGTGTCCTAGTGGGCCCACACCCCGGAGTCCCTTCTTCTGTTTAATTATGTGCTCTCCTCCGCGTGAGCGAAAGAGAGCACACAACAGAGCTTTCAAGCCTTTTCGAGATTTCAAGGCTTATGCCCTGGCTAACCTCTGCTGCAGGCTAGGAACGGCGAAGTAGTGCGCATCGTTAGGAGGCGGAGTCTCTGCGTCTCTTATCAGCGCGCGCTATCTCGCAAGGCCTTAGGCAATTAGAGCTTAATATGACGGGCTTATAAGGCATTTCCGCAAAAAACGACTATGATATTCGTTATTCCCATGGCAGAGCACCCCTAGTAGACCTATTTTGAACAAGATTAAGTGGGGTACCAAAAGTACAATAGTACCGGTGGTTGATTTGTCCAGGAAGAAAAAAGCACATCGGCTGGTCATTGCAAGTCAAAGTATGGGTCAAATACATTTCAAACTCCCCCCCCCCCCCCCGCAACATCCCGTAAAAGCACAACGCATTCAGCATCAAAAAAAAAGAAGAGAGGGATTGAATTACGTCGTCATTATCCTCATTTGGATACGCACGGTTGGCTTAAGCTTATTCAAATTAAAAAGCGGTAGTCACCAAATAGACGCCTCTTCCAAAATGCGCAATGTGCTCGAAAAATAAGCGACAAAAATAGCACGGTTCAGAAAAGCTAACAACCCAAATGTCTAGTGCAGCTCTGACACTGACAAAGATGTACACTGACTGGCACAGTTATACGGGATAAAAAAAGACCACCTAACTTCACATGCCGTGCTGTGAGGTTAGGTGGCAACATAGAAATTGACAAGCCTGACTTTTGTGAACATGCGACTAAATCGCCCACCAGAACGATAGGCGCTCACACGAGCTAGTGCTATCAACTTTAACTTTATTGAGTAGCCGTACATAATTTCACCTAAGGGTATGAGTTTCTAATAGCACAAACCCTGCACAGAAACCTAACCTACGGAATCACCGCTAAAGGTGGTTGTGAAGTTTATGTGAAGGTTTTTTGTGAACGCTTATTTGCTGCAGGTTTACCCCTTCCAATAAAACACTAGCTTCTGAGTCACGTTGGCAATAGACTCTGGCATGCAATATTCTGCAGAGTAGCAACAAAAAGAGGAAGGGGGGGGTACAAAAATGTCCACATCTCCAAGATTTCCTATGGCACCTATCGGACCCTCGGGCAAACCCAAAGAGGTGGAAGTATGTGCATGATAGTTTGAGAGAGAAGAACGCGTGCGATCTCAACCATTTGCATCAACACATCTAATTTCAATAAAAGACCTAGATATAATAGGACCAATGTCTCGTGTGGTTTGGAAAAAATGATGCCATTGAAACGATGAATACGAAGATGTAAAGTAAAGCACGGCTCAAACCGTATATTCGAGACCACTCAAGGACTGGCAGAAATCGTTTAAACTAAAATCTTCTACTATATTTTAATTACCAATAGAACAGGCTTATTAGGAGAGAGAGAGAAGCACATCAAATTGGTTGACGTTCGTGAACAGTGCTTGTTTTCAGAGAGAAGGAGAGAGGAAGCATCATGTGAAATACCTATAATCATCAAGACCTATCAGCCATCGCAATCAGTCGTTGAGACTTGGGTCACAACCGACTTCTCAACAAAACAGAACTCTGAACAGTGTCATTATAAACAACATAGTAGGATAACGCTATAACGACTCAAACAGCTGGACACAGAGAGCCTACTGGGTAGAACGGTCCAAGCAGCAGCTCTGCTCAATGATCAGTTCATGAGTCTAGGACAACAGAAGGCAACGAAGCTCACGACCACGCCTTATCACACCCAGCCGCGACAGCCTATGGAGGCTCGTATGATAACCAACCAAGAAAATGGCCATGATTACGGCGGATGAACTGTGAACCGCCTCAGGTGGTCCATCTTGAGCACCGCAACCTCTATGCACTATCGCCTAATCGCACATGAAGAAAACAAGGAGAAACTTATATCGATTCTTGATTTTCTGTGACCTTAGACGCACCATACCACACAATCATCAGTGGCACGAAGGTATTACACGTGAGCGAGAGTATGAAATTGACGTTAACAAAAGTTCTACACATCGTTCTAATGACGCTTTCCTTTGAACACCGAAAATTACGCTATCTAAACATCGCCGTTTCCTTCCGGTGACAAACAACATGCAGTCAGCTTCTGCTCAGGGACGAACGGCTTCGACAGGATTTTGCGCACGTGCATCAGAGCGGACTGCGACTGCGCATCGCCCTCCTAAAAAAACGAGTTGAAAAATGGAAATTTGCAAGACATACTTTGCAGACAACTATGGTTCGCACCTTGAGTGCGACCCGCGAATTTGCTAATTTGCTGTGCCAAATATTTTTAAAAATTTTCACTGATTAAATGATAGTAGAATATTCACCCTTCTGGCTGTAACAAAAACCTACAACTTACTCTGAAAAGCCCGAAAGTAAAAACTACACCGCTGACTCGACACTGAAAATGCGCCATACACTTACACAACGTGATGCGGTGTTTATTGGACTGGAGCGGTAGGCACCTATTACATTACGTTTTCTGCTTGAAAAATCTGCAAGTTTTTACAGAATTCTTTCCGAATATTTGTTTTGAGTAACAATTTTAGGTTCATGAGATGCCACACCCACCTCCTTCAATCGCTCAGTCCGTGCTCCACTCCGATGACGTACAGACTAAGCAAAGGAAAATACCTAGGATGTGGCCAGTGTAGACGCAGCTACATTCGATGGGCCGCCTTCCTGCGTATCAGTCGTAGGGGGGGGGGGGGGGGAAGGACAAGAGCGCAATTTTAATTACTTGAAATGATGCATAAGACATTGAGCCAGAAGTACTACTCCTAACCCAAAAACTAAGCAGCGGTATCTCGATCACAGAAAATGTTCCACATCCGACAAGGAACAGGCCAGAGCGTTCTGTCGGATCTACAAAACAATCACCGTGGGGTTGGAATCCTCCGTTGAAAAGTGGAAATTTAAAACTGCAGCATAGGGAGGAATCCAATTTCCATTATTATGGCCTTCATGCCGAAGTAGCGCAGAAATGTCTATCGCAAAAATTTTCCCAAATAGCAGATTCAGCTAAGAAGACATCGAAAAACTAACAAATCTTCATAATACTTTTCGTTAACTTCTGACGTTCGTGATGCAGCGAGCTCTGCATTTGCCTGTTACTGTATATGGAAATAACTCTTCGTGTTGCCGCAGATGAAATTATAGGTACATAATCATTGGCACTCTTCGAAAAAGTGTCAATCTATTTCAGTACCAGGAATAGTAATGCTGCTCAATACGCCGACACAAATGCTTTTCCACACTGAAATAAATAAGGGTAAAGGACGGCCACAACCGCATCCTTCCACAGGAAGCGATTCTAGCTCTAAACGATATTGTAGAGGCAATTTGAGTGCTATACAATGCGCATTATAAAATTGCGGTTGCCAATTGGAAGGAAAAATCATTGTTTTATTGTTTACAGACAAATCTATTAAGAATGTATCGACTCCCGACATACAGAAGGCTCAGCCTCTGCGAGACACGAACCAAAACTTCGATTCGGTGACCACGCGACAGCTGGATCCCCACCCAACTCTGTCACTCTGTGTCACCAAATAATCGCAAATGGAAATGCTTTAGAACAGTGGTGGATAGTGCAGAATTTGTCTCAACGGAGCCAAAGGCCGTGCAGTCTCGGGCGATGAGGACTGGCTTTTTTCGCTGACCCAAATCTGGAAAGAGCCGTTCGAGGAAGCACCCAAACTTTTATCGTTTCCAAGATGGAGAGTTATTCGAATGATCAACACATCAAAGGTTATAACGATTCAAAGAGAGATTAGGAATTTAGATTTAGATTTAGAGAAAAAGATCACTCACTACTTTTCGATATCTCATTTGCTGAATCATGTTGCTTCGAGAACTTTTCACCAGGGATATTTCTGCGTCATTTCAGCATTAAAACCGGAACAATGCCAGTCAGGCGTACAAGAATGGAACCAATGACCATCTCCCCCATCCATTACACCAACCGAGCTCGGCACTGCGCGTCGCTGGATGTTTCATCTACAGCGGCCAACAGTCTCCGCTGGTAACTCGGTCCGCCGCGCTTTGGAATTCCTCTCACAACATTTTTCAAAGTGAAAGCGTGCAGATGCAGTTTTATGTTTCCACTTTTCCAATGGTGACGAATCTAATCACAGTGGTTGATTCTATAAATCTGACACATCTCTCCGGTCATTCCCTAGTGAGACATCTTCATATTTTATTGCAAAAGGAGGTCAAGAATGACGCCACTGTATTGTATTGTATTGTATGGATGTGGGTAGCACAGCTGGAGGAGGTCAGGCTGTCGCAGTCACCCGAATCAACGTTTCTGGTAACGGCCCATCCACCAACAAGGTCTTACTTGTGTACGAGATCGGTGAATTGATATGAGGCTTGTCCGCGAAGGATACGCGGCGCATCCCAAAAGCGACTGCGTAACGCTGACCTTTATCCTTTATCTTTGTGCTAAAGTTCACGCAAGCAGTTTTCGTAAATTTATCAAGAAAGGTTCGCCAGGCTGAAAACGAGGCACGTCAGATGCAGAACGCACGAATAGCTAAATAGCTCGAAGTGTTCCTTATCGTCAATACCGAAGCTTAAATTTTGAGTTTTACTCGTAAAGTTTCTTTATTAATAGAAAAACCCGATTACCCGTTTTCAGGTTCAGCAAAGAATACTAGTTCTGGCTCAAAGTTTAGAGAAAATCTTGGAGAAGCAAAGTTGTTGCTCAAAACAAAGGTTTGGAAGATTAAGCCGCAACGAAATAGCAAAAAGTCATACAGTGGCGTTTAGAGTAGAAAAGGAGTAGACGTGAAACACTCACGAAACAAATCGAAAAGAGTTGCAAATGGTAGGTTTTCAGCAGTCACCCTAAGTTGTTAAAGGAAAGGTTCCCAACTCAAGGTGGGCATCTGCGACGTTACGTTGACAAGACGCAGGACCGTATGAGCGTAGTCAAAGAATTACAGTATGTTTTTGCCGAACGCTTTTAAAAGGCCTAAAAGTAAGTGTGAAAACATGTGCGCAACGCTCTACAGCTCCTACGACACCCCATGAGATCTGCTTCGGTGGTGCAGTCGATGGGAGTGCCGCATGATAGGAGCAAAAAAGTGGGCTTTTAAGTTTGAGTCCGCATATGCCAATATTTTTGCGCATATTACTTTGCTGTTATTACGCTTTCTCAAGACCACAGGAGTCAATGTTAGACCATCAATGTTTACAACAAAGCAAGGTTGTCTATTTGCGCCTTTATGTGTGCTAGCTTTTTTGTGGGTGGCAGTTAGTTACGTCGATGTACACCCAGGACCCTTCTCTACACCCATTGATTAAGCGTTCAAACAAGAAGTGGCCAATCCTTACTAGGGGAAGAATTTCCCCACGTGGCGTGGCGTCGCTCGGCGTCGAAGTATAAACGGGGTCTAAGATGCTTCTGGTGTGACAAGCGCTTGTGATTTACTTGTTTCGTAGTTTTGTAACATGGCTGTTGACTAAAAAGGAAGAGCAATAAGACCTTTATTTTCGGAGAAACTATATGGTGCAGTTACGCATCGTTGGAAAACTAGACTAGCACATATAAAGGCGCAAATAGTCAGCCTTGGTTTATTGTAAACATTGATAGTCTAAAACTGACTACTGTGATCATGACAAAGCGTAATAACAACAAACTAATATGTGCAAAAGTGTTGGCAGTACGAGGACTCGAACTCAAAACCCCGCCGATGCGCTCCTATGGCTCGGCACTCCCACGAATGCGCCACCGAGGCATATCTCGTAGGGTGTCATTGGGGTTGATGATTGTTGGCACACGTTTTCACACCTCTGTTTCAGGTCTTAAAAAGCGTTCAGCAAAAAATAACTGTGATTCTGGACTCTGCTCACACAGCCCTACACCCTGTCAAAATAGCATCGCAAAAGCTCACCTTGAGTTGGGAACCTCTCTTTGTTAGGAGCGTACTCCACCCCTGTCCAAAGAGCTGAACAAGAAGCCACTAAAAACCACGAACCTGCAAAGCCGCAGCACTCTCTGGTGTGTATGGAGGTCGAATCACTACGCGGTTCAGCACAGTGATATCTTCACCTCTCCAGCGAACGTCGTCAAGCGTTCGTCGGAGCTGAATGAATGCCCTCTGGCCTTCTATGCTAACGTCCGCTTCCATTGCCTCCACACACCGACGTTTTTCAGCCAGCATACTCCGTTCCGCCACCTGAGGGAAAGGCAATTACATTCTGGCTCGTTCTCTCATGTAACAACCACAAGTATTTGATGTTTAAAAGAAGTACTTTTAGACAAGTATATTCGTTTTTTGTTTTTGTGCTTTGTTCAAAATCGATACTTAAATTTCTGTTGCAGTAAATCTTAACACCATATCAATAAAGGATCTCATGGGTGTGTCTGAACGACGAAATCGAATAGCACTGTGAGGTACTGCCGTTTTAAAATAGCTGCAAAAATACATTTCGTTTTT
This sequence comes from Heligmosomoides polygyrus polygyrus, assembly GCA_947396885.1. Classification (NCBI taxonomy): domain Eukaryota; kingdom Metazoa; phylum Nematoda; class Chromadorea; order Rhabditida; family Heligmosomidae; genus Heligmosomoides; species Heligmosomoides polygyrus. The sequence goes on along the minus strand of OX377203.1, from coordinate 75,767,589 downwards.
GCACAGTCCGTGAATCAAGAGGGAGAACCCTCAAAGTTGTTAAAGTATTCAACATGTTTCTTCAATGTGATCTCTTCCGATGCGCTATAGGCTCCCAGGCTGATGACCGGTAAGAGTCGTTCATCAGTTGCCCTCTCTTTGTATCCACGTTTTTTGTTTCGTCGCAAGTTTTGACACACCCCTTCACAAGATGTTGGGCTCCAGTCTCCACATACCGGTGGCAAATCTCTTACCACCCAACCTTAAACGAAAGTGATCCATGCGCCCTAAAACCATCAATCACTCCTTTAGAATTCGATTTCAGCACGTATTCCGAGTATCGTGCTTAGGACTCATTTTTTGAAACGTAAAAACGGTACACATCGACATAACGTAAAAACCACAGGCGATTAAAGTTTAGGATAGAATGTACCTTCTTGTTATCTGACCCCAGCGGTTCCTGAAACTGAACTGTTTCGAGCTGAAAATATTTTGATTATCGAACTAAAACATGACATTTTTTGTAGCTTTTATGATTCACTTCCTGGATGACGTTAATCGAATATGAAGGATCCTACCCAGAGAGCTGTCAAAATTAGAATCTTGCTTTCTGACTATTTCATTTGTCTTCAAACAAAGTAATTTTAGAACGCTCCATATACGAAAAATCTAAGAAAATATACTAACCTGTTGGTTGCTCGTACAAGTGGGAGCAAACATAGTTTCAAGTGAGTCGCCGTTGGCTGGCCCTGATATCTCTCTTATCTGAAAATCCTCTTTTACATAAAGTAAGATAATCTCAGCCATGACGGTAGACAACACCACCAGACTATTTGGGGGCTAGATGTTAGTTGAGGACCACACGATCTTTCTCGTTAGAAAACCACTTTTCTTGAAACGAAAAAAGTACTCAGTGGAACCGAAGGCTCAAGCAGACCAGTTCAATATATTCAAATTCATTTTGACTTCTGACTTTCAAAAACTTCCTGCCAATCGAAAAAGAATAAGCGCATAGTTTCTATTTTTGTGAAATTCAATTTTAACCGAAGCTTCGGACAACGAGGCAACGAGACACATCACAAAAAGTAGTTCGACATCACTAAACGTAATTGTGAAGGAAAAAGATACAGATAGCAGAAAACAGACTAGCGAAACTACTTGAGAACAGAAACGAATTAAATGAGGATAACAACACGTTAGAGGACATTATTTCTAACAAGGAAAGGTTCCCAACTCAAGGTGAGCTTTTACGATGCTATTTTGAAGGATGTAGGGGCTCTGTGAGCAGAGTCCACTGTTATTTTTTGCTTAACGCTTTTTAAGACCTGAAAAGAGGTGTGAAAACGTGTGCGCAACACTCATCAACCCCAATGACACCCTACGAGATATGCCTCGGTGGCGCAGTCGTGGGAGTGCCGAGCCATAGGAGCGCATCGGCGGGGTTTTGAGTTCGAGTCCTCGTACTGCCAACACTTTTGCACATATTAGTTTCTCATAACTCTCATGGCCACAGGTGTCAAATTTGGACCATCACTTATTTAAAAAAGGCTGTCTATGTGCGCCTTCATATGTGTTAGTTTTTCAACAATGCCTATCTGCACCACCATATCATATCATATCACCAATAATACCGTAACTGCACAGAAATACGCGTACCTTATGGTTGCGTGTTATGAACCCGGACCATATCGGTACATAAGTGCGCTAAAAATTTCGCTATCATCTGAACGTTTTGTCGGTCGAGTACTTTCCACCTCCACACCGGATTACTCTTCTTCGACAAGGAGAGAGATTGCGGTTGCGGATGCCATAAAAGGACACCTTGATGCCACCTATGGAGATACAAGCGCTTGTGTGCTACTTATTTCATTGATTTGTACCACACCTGTTGACAACAAGAGAAGAGCAAGACAGAATTTTTTATTTCCAGAGGAATGATATGATGCAGATAGCCATTGCTGCAAATCTACCACATATGAAGCATATAGACAGCCTCGGTTTTTTTGTTGAAGGATTGATGGTCTAAAATCGACACATGTGATCATGAGAACGCGTAGTAACGACAAACTAATGTGTGCAAAACTATTGGCAATACGTGGGCTCGAACTCAAAACGTCGTTGGTGTGCTCCTATGAGGCGGGACTCCTACCAACTGCGCCGCCGAGGCACATTTCATGGCGTGTCGTAGGGGTTGATGATAGTTGCGCGAACGCTTTCAGACCTCCTTTTCAGGTCTCTAAAAAAGCGTTCAGCAAAACCTAGCTGTGCTTCTGAAAACCGCTCACTGGGCCCTACATCCTGTCAAAATAGCATCACAAAAGCCCATCTTGAGTTCGAAACCTTTCCTTGTAAGAATCTGCATAATCATTACGATAGGATATCATGTTGCGCATTCTTAGCGGCTACTATTGTGCCGGAGTAATAAATCTAGAAAAAAAAGGTCATCACTAGAGATGTCTCTTCCCAACCCGCACTGCACCGATTTTTTAAACCAGGAGAAAAGCAGGTATTTCTATAAATCTTGAATTCAACTTTCAACTTGTTCCGCTAGTAGTACTATTACTATATAGCTACCGCTTAACAAACAAACATTAAACAATAAACTTGGGAGAGAAAAAAGATAAGAAGAAATCTCAGAACATGGAGCTTGTTGATTCAGTATTTAAAAAACTTCTTAAACGATGGTTTTCGTGCATGTCATTAAACATATAGCACACAGATTTCCCTTCTTCTTTCATTTTGAGTAGCTTCTGCAGTTAAGGTGCTAATAGATGATTAAAAGGGAATACTAGCATAATACACATAAATACCTCGCTAATAAGTGCTATGTTGAACATCCGAAGGATAGGTTTACCACCCGAGGTATCGCGAACCGCGAGGACCTGAAAATAAACACAGTGCTTAACAAATGAATACTTTTTGAAATGATCCTATAAAATTATAAATAAAAACATGTCCTTGTTAGTAGGAACATGAAAGGACGTGCGGGGTGTGCGTAAATGAAATGTAAAATCTCGTAAATCGTAAATCGTAAACCGTAAATCGTAATAGTCACTTGAACTGTAGTGCAGCACACCTAAGTTTCTATAGGCCTTTTCTCCTAAGGTTAATCAGAAATGATTCAGTATTTATTTATCTGTCGTGTTATTTGCGGACGTTCTAGGTGTAAAATATTAGGGATCAAAGCACTGAGCATAAAAGGAGAAACCTAAGGTAGGTGCAAAGTTTATCTGGAAAATCAGTAACTTCATCGCTAATCAGAGATGAGGAGGTACATGCACATTTCGCTTCAAACCTGAATTCCGACACCGTTACTTGTGCTCCTTCTATAAATGGTATTGTTACTGAAGTCAAGATTTTCTTAAATTTCAAGCAGTGCACCAAGTAGGTTCTATTCTACTAAGAGAGAGCAACGCTGTTCCTACATTAAAGTTTTGATAGCGTGGTACCCTAGTAAAGACGTCTCGTCGCGATGTTCGGTGCCCGTTTTCACGTGCTTCGATCGCTGAACAATGGATTGTTGCGTTACATATAGTTGGTTACTCTCCTTCCAATAAGGTATCCTACGGTACAACTGTCCTCCGCTCTTTTGGTATGCGGCGCATGTGGCTTACCCGTGTTAAAATTGCACCCACGTTGGAGTTCCTTCACTTACCCATTTTCGAACGTGAAACCGAAACAGATGTTATACCGCAGTCTTCCTTATAGAAATCGATCAACATGCATTTCCTTAGCATATTCGCAAAAACAGGGGTGCTGTAGACGTTATGAAGTTTTCGTTGATCAATATGCAGCTAAAATTTAAGCTCTGAATAAATAAATAAAACTAGGAGAATTTTAAGAAGCATGTGTTAACGGCCTGGTAAAGCACTACCACTTATTTGACAAATAACAGCTGATTGGTTATGGTTTCTATGGAGTTCTCAAGGATATTTATCCTTGCACAGCTTTATCCTTGCGCGACCACAAAATGGCGCAGCCCTGGTCTAACAACACGTTGTTGATTTCTTGAAGTCTTTCAGGTTTGTTTATCGTAACGCATAAAGGAATCCAAAGCAGGGTTCGGAGAACATCAAGGCATCTATTAAAATGAGGGAAGAGTGAAATAGAAAATGGTTGTTTATTTCCATGTGTGAATTATTGTGCTCTAAATGGGTTCGAGAGACAAGACCTTCTTGCTAGGGTACCACGCTTTCAAACAGTTACCGTAAGAACAGGAATCATGCCTAATCCTGTGTAATCAATAATGGAGCTACAGAACTGCAGAGAGGAAAGGTTTCGCACTATTTGAGGCTCAAATAGTGTCACCTAAGAGCAGTCGTTGCTAGACCATCATGACGTTTAGGGTTAGTGCAGGAGCCATGGCAACTTTATACCTTATAAGAAGGCCAGACGTTCCGCGGCCTAGCGACCGCCAAACGTCTGGTTGTTGGGCTTCGCCCCCAAACCCCGAGAATAGAACAACCCCATCCCATCTGGTTGTGGGCTTCGCCGCCAAACCCCGAGAATAGAACAACCCCAATCTTCCTCCTTTCTTCTTTAGGCCTTCTTACAGTAAAAAAACGCTTAATCACCAAAATCATAATTAAAATTATTCGGTATTGGTCGACGCCGCTTACTGTCCGACGGCAATAATACTCCTCCGAATCCCATGGTCACTCTCTCTACCCTCCCCCCCCCCCCCCCCTCCCTAAATACTCCCTTTCCTATCTGCAGGCAAAGAAACGGAGTGAGAGTCAAGCACGTATATGTGACACTGAGTACCGATTCACGTATCACTACGTTGCCACGACGTCTATGACACTCCTGCATTCTGACACACGTGCCACGACATATGTAAGTCGTCTTCAGAAATCCGACACACATTGAACGATGTTGAGGAAAAATGCTGGTCCCCCCCCCCCTTTATTCACGCTCCCCCTTTGTTGGTCCTCTCCTATTGGTCGCACTTACTCGGAATCCCTACGCAAGTTGGACGTCTTCAGCGCGTCTTCTGAATCCCTACGTACGTTGAACGATGTCTTCAGCACGTCTTCTAAATCCCTACGCACGTTAGACTACGTCTTCAGCACTTCTTCTGAATCATTACGCAAGTTAGAGGACGTTGGACGACGTCTTCAGCGCGTCTTCTGAATCCCTACTCACGTTCGACGACGTCTAGCGCAGGTCATCAGAATCTTGACTACGACGTCTAGCACAGGTCTTGTGAATCCCTACGCACGCCAGACGACATCATCAGCCCGTCTTTTGAATCCCTACGCAAGTTAGAGACGTTGGGCGACGTCTTCAGCACGTCTTCTGAATCCAGACGAACCTGAACGACGTCTAGGGCACGCCTCCTGAATCCCTACGCTCTGCACTCGATCCCCATTCATACCTTGACGCGTTGCCCCTTGAATATCTCGTAAACTTGGATGATCAGCCACCAAGGGTACAGTTCGCCAGCAATCGCCCATGGTTAAGCTCAAAAAAGCCCGGCTGGCATACGCCACACTGAAGTAGGCATCTTTTGACCTCAGTCCCCCTCCCCGTGACGGACACGTGACATTAGCCGATTATATATAGTAGGATAGTCATTGAAATTTATGGGATAGCGCACAGCTTCTCTTCCCTTGCTTGAACTACTGCACATTTTTCTACTGGAGAAAACGCGTTATTTTACTTTTGGTGAGCCGCAATGTAAATGGGCTAGCGTTGCGCTACCGCAATTATTCAAGAACATTGCAAATATGCTCTGTTCTTCAGAAATGCAATGCGAGGTCTTACTACAAGACGTTCTTAGGGTGCCACGGTTTCAGATCGCTACCGTAACAACAATCGTTGCGAGACCACCATGCCTTCGAATCAGTGCAGGCACCATGCCAACTGCGCGCTAATCGATAATGGAGGCACGGAACGACGGAATGAAAAGGTTTCGTACTGTTTGATAAGGTTTGCATGAAACATTCTGGGGAGAATTACTATTTGACGGCTCTATATTGCTGGCCGGTAGGGGTCTTCACGTTATACAATCAAAACTCACTGTGATATGTTCGACGGTACGTTAGGTTGAACAGATCATCATAATACTCAGCTGCCAGAATATGTCGGAAGTCCTTGACCCACAGGGGCGAAACAAGGTCAAATGACTATCCATTGGATAGATTTGCCTCCAATCAGTGAATATAAATAAATGAATCAGTTTTCATGCTCTTCGGTGGCGATGTCCGTTCCTCCTCGTGGTGCCACTGGAAACTGCTCGCTTCTGCGAGCTAAGCCAAGCACGGACATTCGAATGCAGGCGACAGGCCCTGGTGACAGGCCGGCCTACGAACAACCCAATGTCACATCGTATGGGTGTATGTCAGTTCATGTTTTTCGAGATAATGCTACGGCGTCCGCGGGAGCCGACGCGCACTCGCAAAGCCCGGCGAGTGTGAGAAGTATGCGAGGGTCCCTGGTGCGAGGACGGCATCGGGGGGCAACTGAGCTAGTCCGAAAGTCCCGTAACGTAAGCAGGACCCGCGTAGCAACGCTGAATGTGGGTACGTTGACGGGCCGCTCGTGCGAGTTGGTAGAAGCACTGGAGCGTAGAAGAGTTGATTTCTGTGCGGTGCAGGAGACGAGGTGGTCCTGCCGCAAGTCAAGAGATATAGGACGTGGCTTCAAGGCCGTTCTATGTGGAAGTCCCAGGACCACCAGTGGTGTTGGTATAATCGTCTCCGAGCGTTTCCGAGACTCGATTGTAAGCGTTGAGCGCTTTGACGATCGATTGATGAAGATCGTTGTCGCCGCTAAGGAGCGACTCTTCCACTTCTTCTCTGCGTATGCTCCGCAGACTGGCTGTTCCGATCAAGCCAAGGATGAGTTTTGGAGCCTGCTTGATGAGAAGACAGCAGAGGTACCGTCGAAGGACGTCATCATCGTCGCTGGTGACCTCAATGGGCACGTAGGCGCTACGAAAGACGGGTACAGCTGTCATGGTGGATTCGGCTATGGGTTGCGTAACACAGATGGTGAGCGTATCCTTGAATATGCGGATTCGCATAACCTCACCATAATGAACACCGTGTTTCGCAAACGCAACTCCCACCTTATCTCGTTCTATAGTGGGAACACCAAGACGCAGATAGACTTCGTCCTTGTGAGAGATCGTGACCGAAATCTCGTCACAGACGCGAAGATCGTGCCGTATGAAACGGTCGCCCCACAGCATCGTCCGCTGATCTGTACTTTGAAGATCGCTCCTCCGAGGCTGCAGCAGGTTGAGCGATGCGGTGCTGCAAGAATCAAGTGGTGGCGAATGAAGGAAAAGGAAGCAGCTGTGATTTCTCGCGTACGGTTACCGACAGTCACGACTGTCGACGAAACTTGGAAGAAAGCGACCGACGCGATACTTCAAGCTGCGAGGTCAGAACTTGGCACTACAAAGCCTGGACGACGAAAGGTCGACATGCAGGCATGGCTGTGGACGAACGATGTGAAAGAAAAGGTTCGAGAGAAGAAAGCGCTTTATCATGTGTTTCTCGGCGAGAAGACCGCAAATAATTGGCAAAAGTACCACGAAGCGAAAAAGCTGCCAAGAAGGCTGTGGCCGTAGCAAAAGCCACTCATTACAATGATGTCTACGAAAAGCTTGAGTCGCGCGATGGCGAGCGGTATTTATACCGACTTGCGAAAAACCGTCATCGCCAATCCGAGGATATAGAGAAGTTCTTTGGCATCAATGATGAGAACGGCCATCTTCTGACAGAGCGCAAAAAGGCCTTGAAGCGATGGTGCGATTATTTTGAGGGAATTTCGTCTGAAGAGTTCCCTCATCCGGCCGTCCCTTCTGTGGCTCCTATCCACGGTCCCGTCCATAAAATCACTGTGGAGGAAACTGACGCGGCTCTGAGGATGATGAGACCGGGCAAGGCGACTGGTCCAGATGACTTGCCAGCTGACTTATGGAAGTCGAAGTTCTGGTACTCTGCTGAGTGGTTGGCCAAGTTTTTCAACCAGGTTGTAGCGGAGAAGAAGGTGCCTGATGTTTGGCAGGAAAGTACGACGATCCCGATTTGGAAGAAGAAGGGCAGCCCTGCAGACTGCTCAAATTACCGTCCGATTCGGTTGCTCTCGCACTGCATGAAGATCTTCGAGCGAATCCTCGATAGCCGAATTCGCGAAATCGTCAAGCTTTCCAGCAATCAGTGCGGCTTCGTGGCTGGTTGTGGCACTATCGATGCCATACATGCTGCTCGTCTTCTGGTAGAGAAGCATCGCGAGAAACAGAAGCCGGTGCATCTTGCCTTTCTCGACTTGGAGAAGGCCTTCGATCGCGTACCGCGTGAGGTTATATGGTACGCCCTTCGACAGCACCGTGTTCCCGAAGAACTTGTAGAGTGGGTGCGAATGCTATACTCTTGTCCAAAGAGTCGTGTGCAAGCGGCAGCAGGAACCTCGACGGAGTTTCCCATCTCTGTTGGGGTGCACCAAGGATCTGCGCTTTCCCCACTCCTCTTTGTTGTCGTAATGGATGCCATTACGCGAGATCTTCAGAAGCCCGTCCCTTGGACGTTGCTATATGCTGATGACGTGATGCTCGCCTGCGAAGACAAAGGTGAGCTCGAGCGAGAGGTGCAAGCTTGGTGCGACCGCCTGGCCATGTTCGGACTCAAATTGAACGTCAAGAAGACCGAGTATTTCACGACTGACGTAAATGAGTCCGGCTCCATTAAGATTAACGGTACTGAGCTTGCACGCACTTCGGTGTTTAAATACCTGGGATCAGCAATAGCTTCTGATGGCAGTCTGATGGTTGAAGTGAACTCACGCTTGAGTGCAGCTTGGTCGAAGTGGCGCTCGTTGACTGGAGTACTCTGCGACAAGAAGATGCCAGAGCGCTTAAAGTCGAAGATCTACAAAACCGTCGTCCGGCCGGTAGCGATGTACGGAGCTGAGTGTTGGCCTGCGACAAAGGAAACGGAAAGTCGCCTCAGCGTCATGGAGACGAAGATGCTGCGCTGGATGGCTGGAGTCACGCGCCTGGACCGCATCAGAAACGAGGCTATTCGGCAGAAGTTCGGTGTCGCGCCGATAGCGGACAAGATGCGTGAAGCTCGCTTACGATGGTACGGCCACGTTCTGCGTGGAAAGGAAGACAGCGTCCGTAAGATAGGCCTTAACTTCGTAGTGTCTGGAAAACGGCCTAGAGGGCGCCCGAAGCAGCGCTGGGCTGATACGTTACACAAGGACTTTAAAGTAGCTGGTGTCCACCCTGATCTAGCACGGGATCGGGAAAGATGGCGACATGGCACCAGAAAAGCGGACCTCGTCATGAAGCGGGACAAACGCTGAAGAAGAAGAAGAAGTTTTCATGCTCTTCAGGCATTCCTGTTCTAGCTTATCGGCCTTTGAAGACGATTACTAGTCATAATCACCTAGAACGTCTACTAGATCGCTAAGCATTGTGAAGCTAAGATGTTCAAGTAATATATGTACTACAAATGTATGGTTAGACCTCGTATTACATCCTGAAGATTAAGACACATCCCCTACGGTGAACTGGTGTAGGCCATTTATGATGTAATTGATCATGCATGTGCCTTCCTAACAAGACGAATATCCACAGAATACATGTGACTCCCCCCCCCCCCCGACCCTATTTGCCCCAGGTCTCACCATATATGTATGTGTAATGAACATTGGTTGAACATCACAGGTTTAGAATACTCATGGAACTAGTGAAATCGCGGTTGTTCGAGGTGATTACATATTACTAGCAATCTCTCCCTGAGTACTATAGCCCCCCCCCCCCCCATAACGTCTCTGCCGACACACATGCACGGAGTTATTGGTGGGGGAGGGAAAGAACGTCTACAGGAATCAGACGAGTTTATAGCAGTCGGATAGTCAACTGAATCGACCGGTCGAACAGCCAATACCGATTGATTTTATTTATGCATTTGCAGATTAAACTGTTTGGATTGAGGCTCACGCGTGTGCATGTATGTTTGTCAGTCTGTCTTCTTCTTCTCACATAGGGGACGAATGCAAGGTGCTGCTCGCGACTACGAGCGAGGCAATAGAAGGGTAGTTCTGATCGCAGACGCAGTCAGAATCTTGCTCCTCTTCAATTTCTGTATGCGACCTTAACTGAGTCCGGTCGCGTTATAGCGGAAGTCATTTTAAACGACAAGACGTTCTTACTGTTTGAGGCGGTTCTGGATCTAACATTTGGGAGGAAATGCTAGCTGACGGTTCTACAGAGCTAACATGTATGAATGCTCCAGTAATGTCACCTAGAAACAATCGAATCAGGTCAAAGATCCTAATCCTTTGTAGCAACAAACGAACAGCAAGTGATACAGAACCAGGTAGCCATGTTTTTGCGAAGCATTCCCCGATCAATCAATTACTTCTGCTTGAAGTTCTCAAAATATTACAGCAACAGTCTCCTCGATAGACTTTAAAACAGTCATTGGAACAGCTTCTTTTCCTTTGCTTGGACTAGTGAGTATACAAATACCTTATTTTACTTCTGAAGAGTTGCCATAATGTAAATGAGCTTGCGTTGCACTGCTACAATCGTCACTACCCTTGGCAGTTTAGTCGTGAGTATCCTACCTGAAGCAACGAATAGCAGCTCACACAGAAATAGATGATATTCTTCTGTTAATATTTTTTACAAAGCTTCTCCTTCGATCATGTCCCTTGCTTCCGCTGTTTACACAGCGGGAACTCAGCAACTACGATCACTCATAATTTTGAAAGCCACAGCAAGCTGACAATACCCATGGAACTAACGAAATCGCGTTGCTGTTCGAAGTGATTATTTAAAAGAGACGAAATTATTGATCTATCAGCCGGAAAAGGGATGTTGGAAGAACATGGCTGCACTGCTTCGATGCATGTCCTGGCTATAAGATTAAAACTACTTCCACCGTGAAGGACTGCCCTCATGAGCGCTGTTAGTCGCGAGGCAGGTTTCGCAGAAATGGATTGCCGGTACTAAGCGGGCTGGTGCCCGCTGTACACCGGCAAGATATCTTAAAACGGGTAAGTTAGAATCAACCACACCCCGGAGTTCCTTCCCTTGCCTAGCTCAAAGCCACAGAAACCGAGTTTATTTGAGTGTTCCACAACCATGGTCTCATAAAGGAGCGGGCACCAGTCCGCTTGTACCGGATTGCTTTCTTCATTGAGTGTGAGCTCGATTGCTCATGCACTTGCAATGTCGGTGATTAATTCGGCAAGTACACGTCTACTTCTAGGACACACAGATTCATCTTTTGAGAGAATGCAAATTCCCTGACAATCAAGCCAGCTAAGGAGTTCAGGAGTATACGATTTTGACTTGCTGGAAACATCCAAGCAGAAACAGAAGAAAAACTATTAATCGGTTAACATCAAACTGGGTCGCAAGAGTCTGCTCGGATTCAGAAGACGCTTCACAAATATCGAACGTATGTACAGGTTCACAAGACGTGTCGCACGCGTCATTCAGCGTGTTTTGGGATTCTGAAAACGTGTCACAGACGTTGCTGTTAGGGTTCAGAAGACGTGCCACGGATGCCGTACAACGTGAGTGAATTCAGAAGACGTGTTACAGACCCCATCGATGTATTGGTATTCAGAAGAGGTGTCAAAGGCTTAGAAGAAGAAACATGTGTGTGTTTGTGTTGCTGAAAACTGTTACTAGGAAGTGTGGATTTGTGGTAACATTCTTTTTAAGCGCAATTTTTAACATACGTTTGGCTTTTTTTATCACAAAATCCTTAAAATATTTTATACATGGCTACCCATCTTCTTTGAAACCAGTCCTATTCGAATCCAGTGCAAAAGGATTTAGACGCGTATAGCGCAGTCGGAGGAGACGCCGGCTCTCGCGTGGACCCAATAGCACTTTCCGCCCTGGGCAAACAAGTTCCATCCTTACGGGGCTGGTGGATTGGTACCAGACTTGTCTTGGAAGAATAAGGCAATGACTTGCTCATCGGCTGGCCACCGCAAGTAATTGTATGGCCAAATGCGCATTCAAATCGCCTCCACGATCCCCCATAGAAGTAGAATGCGTGACGCATCCCGAAAGGAATTTGCTAACGCCGTCCTTTATCCTTTCTTAACAGGGTTGAGCACGTAAGCGATAGCATATAGGATAACCTGTCATATTCTAGCGATATTTGGGCGGCTTAAAAAATCGGCAACTGCTGAAATTCATAAACAAATGGCTAAAAATTATATGGAAAGACTCCGTACCGTAGCAGGTGCTATCACTATATTTGAATTTGTTCTGTTCACTTACGAATTCAATAAGGTGGCCAGTTATCTGACCTCCACGGTAGGTGAGGCCTACGGTGGTGCTCCAAGGACTATATGAGGTGCGATGTAAGTGCGACGTATGTCCAAGTAGGTTAATTGCTCGCATCCATCACCCAAACTGAGGGGTGGGCAGGAAATGACAACTTCCCTATTGGGGTCTTCGACGCCAAAAATAAAGGCTGCAGGAAAATGGCTTTTTTCGTAGTTTTGTCTAATAATCACTAGCAGACACTGCTAGTGTTCTAGGCTGACAAACCAAAGGATAGATAGAGCGGAACATTCTGGCCACCTAAAATAGTTCCAATTGGAATTCTCCCGTGTCAGGCAAGGCATTAAGAAAAGTTCGCTGTGATCTATTCAGGAGAGGTGCAATTTAGTTTTCGATGGTACTGAAATAAGGAATTTCGCTTTAGCATTTACATTAAAATATCCTCACAAAGAGGTTCTTCAATCCAGATGAAGGTTGAATTTGCGCATCTTTGCGGACAAGGAACTTATACTGAATCTCCATTGTGGCGGAGCATAACTCGGCAGGAATTTCAGACAACGAATCTCTGTTGGAGCGAAACTCCACAGAACTTCGTAGTGTTGTAACATTCGAGCAGGGACCGCGACCATCTTCGGGGAAAATCTGTCGTTGAATCACTGAAAAGTCGGTAGGACTTTCATGCAACTATCTATTCCATGGAACGTTGCACATTGTTGTGGTTGAAATTAATTCCCGACAGATAACAAGCCAGTTGTGAAGTGTATGCTTTCCGTGACTCCTAACTGCTCTACTTTTCCTCGATCTTGAGTACTGTGTGATCCTCTTCTAGAGCAGATCGTGCACTACCAAAAAATGTACAACACATTTCTTCAGCATTTGCAATCCTTCGAATTTTGTACATCCTGACCGTCTGCCCCATATCACGTCGCAGCCGAGCGCCCGCCACCCTCCTTTGCCGCGTAAACTCGTCCGACCTGATCAGCTGGCCGCGCCCTCTCGATAGGTCGGGATATCTAACGTAGCGCACCCCTTCTCTCACACTTAATCGAATGGGCTTCAAATAAGGCGAGGTGTTTCTATCAGGCAGTCAACTCTTGAACAATTGACATTCCCTAAAAATTCTTCGGAATCCGCCACACCTAGCGGCTCGAAGCACGACGACTGGACAGAAATGTGAGACATTTCTTTAGGCTTGACGAGCTGCAATAGGCTGTGAACACAACGCTAGACGAAGAAGGAGTGCTGAGGATATTCTTCTGTGTGCTATATTGAGATGTGAGTGGTACCAAGCTAGGAATCAATCTGGAGTAGGCGCAAGTTTCAACGCGTTCGACGCTACGGATGCTTCCTTACCAGGCGTTGGTTACCGGCGAAGCTGGCGACCGACGCTGGGTGAGGAAGCACCCGTAGCTAGCTTTCGACTACGTCCCTAGCGTGGCCCGCACACTCCAGCGTCGGCGAATTGACTAGACCTCATTACCAAACTTGATGTGAAACAAAGAATACTCGTCCCTCTTTCACTAAGAAACTGCCTAGGCTTATGCAGAGCTTATTTCTTAATGATGCCTTGCACTTATTTCCCCTCTTAACTGATCTGATTTCAGCCGGTAGCCCTCGCAACGTTAGAAAAATGGAAAAGTTAGTCAAGCGAAGTGAGAAGTCGGATTTGAGAAGCCTGTGCACAGGACGGTGTTTTCTGCCGCAGTAACAGGTTACAACATCAAAAAGCAGCACTATAGAGAAGTGCGAATGAGCCACAAGAGGAGACCCTTGGACTGCGCACACCTTAACCCAGTCTACACACATTGGGTCGCCGGCTGGTTGTTGATCAAAGACCACATTTACGAAAAATTACAATTTACAACCCAAAATGTTGTAAAACATAAGTCGTAAAAAATCCAGCAAAAATAGCCATAAATCGTAATTACACACACACCCCTGCTGCCTATGTCAAATTTATTTATTTGTTGAATTCCAGAAGAGTACAACTGAGAGGCTAAGATGTATTTGGCATTTCTTTTTTAGCTCAACTAGATCCTCCACAATGTATTGCATTGGTAAAGAAGGTTTTTGTTAATGGTCAAATAAATGCTTACGCACTGTTCACGACATTCAGTTCGACACGCACTGTTTACGACATTCAGTGGATTTTTGATTTTATTCTTACGCCAGTATGATAGTGACCATGTCAAAAATTGCAACATGAAGTGAAGGTTACCTTAAGCGCCGGATCGAAGCAGACAACCTGAGCTTGAAGTGAAGCGCCGAGAGCGGTCTTGAAGTGCACGGTTGAGCCAGGAGGAAACGCGCCCTCCCCGCCGAGAGAAACCATCTTCACGGCTTATCCCTCCTCTTCCGTCAACGACGACGGACGCTACAGATGAGCCGCAGTGAGAGCTAAACAGCAGTGGCAGGATTACTCGAACCCGAGGAGAATTACGATAACGCATTAGAACGAGCACTCAAGAGAAAAACAGCTACAAGAGGTGTTACTGAGATTCACTACACATCTCATTACAGGGTACTTCTTGCAGTGCAAGCGTTGATCGAAGTGCCATCGGTTCATTAGGGGCAGTGGATGAAGTGTGTACTGGCACAGCACTCTGCTTCAATAATTGCCTTTGGGTCAGTGCAGAAAATTTTTACCAAAACCATAATCTAATGGCAGGCATCGAAGAAGCAAACACTAGAACTGAAAAGACGACTGTGACCACCACGAATAACCTTGTACTTGGCTAGCTACCAGACTATATGAGACAGCAGAATGAAGAGCCTGGCTGCTACCGAGCTTCCCACTTAAACGGCTTCATTAATTAGAAGCAGGTTATGTCGGAACTACAGAAAACCAACTTTAACATACGGTGCGTCCCAGGTCAACGTATAGACCAAAGACGCCGCAATGATATCGCATAAAAGTAGGAAACGTGCGGCAGTGGTGCACTCCAGCAGGCATTCGATTGGAAGTTACAATGGTACTCCGTTAACGCCAGTCGTTTCGAATAGCTCACTCCTATCAAACACTAAAGAGGGTGTTATCCCCTACGTCACTCCCAACAAAGATTAATCTATCGAATGTTTTTGACAAGCCTGGGAGACCAATAAAACTGTCTAGCATAGGGATTGAAGACATTGGGATGAAGAAAAATCGAGCTACGATTGATCGAGGCTTCTGGTAACGAAAACCAGGACGAAGTGCCACACATGTATACCCCTTCATGAGAAATGTCCTGCCTCCAGCACAAATAGAACAAGAAGCAGCTAATTAAAACGCTGCATGAGGTCGGGTGACTATGTGATCGACTCAGATATCCATCCCACGTTGGCTTCTGAAGAATGGAGATATCACTGCTCAGGTTTCCTCGTGTTAAGATTTGTGCTACTCGGTAGGCCTACACTGATTCTAAATACTATCGATCGCTTCTAGCATGGGGATTTCCAGGATCCCTACGCAGGAAAATGATAGATCTCGCAAACTTTAACATCACCGAAAAACGCAGAAATTTAATCAATTCGGGACCGCCTCAGGAAAGACGCATCCACCATATTTATAGTATTCAAAAGAACTGCTAGAACCACGAAAATATCTTGAGTAACGAACCCAACGTGCACCCGGATGGCCTTCTCCAGCACAAGAAGCAATATAATCAAGCAATCACTGATGGAAAGGAATCAGTCCATGAGGACCTATAGGTAGTCAGTGGATGCAGCTATTGAACTGCCCTTGTACGAAGCTTGAGCTCAGGATTTATTGCGGACGTTTCGCATCGTAACACTGAATTATAAAACTCAACCAGAATTTGCTGCCACCGTAGTCCAGCGTCTGATTGGGGAACGGCCGCGGTGGTCTTGCAGCACAGTCCCGTTGTTCATAGCGGATGGGTATCCGATTCCCACTGTTCCCTCTGATGTTCACTGTATGGTACCCTTTTTGCGTACGTTTGATTCCCACACTGACGTGTCTGCCGTGGAATCCTATGTCCTTTCGTTGGAAGGTGGATCAAGGAACGTCATTTTTCAAGCACTGTACGCGATTATCATTCCAATTATATTCCTATTATAATTGAAACCGGATACGATTTCAGGGGTATTGGACATTTAAATGGGACAGTGCGGGAACTTTCAAGAAGGCCAGGTATGGAGACGACGGTTTCATAGAAATCTGCAGGCATTTCCGATCACATTTACTTCCGTCACAATAGCCCCAGCTGCAGTTTGACATTCGCCCTCGGTTGTGTTGCTGTAATTAAGGAATCTGCAAGATAGGCTTGCAGCTTTAGAGATTCTGATTGAAATGAAGAAACGCGTCACTAAGAGGAAATGCAATGGAGGCAGTGGTTGCTTACCTAAATGACCTTGCATACCATTTCTTATAGAAAACGCGCACTCTAAGAGAAGCGGTGAGTGGGGATTGGAGGGAGCGCCAAAATAGAGCTCAGCTGAGTTGGTCATTTAGAAGCAAGTTTGAGATACACAAAGAACAACTTCTCAAAGCTATGCACAATTCGTTCAGAAACCCGACCACACAACCAAGTACGCGAGAAGAAAGGTTGAAGCTTTTTAGACAGAAAATAGGCCTCTGGTGGAGTTTATGCTGAGGCAAACAACTGATTCCACCCTATTCAACCTATGTAACAAAGTACTACGGGTAATTTGGGGGGGGGGGGGGAGGTTAGGGCCCAGAACCCCATTGCTGTACTGTCCAGAAGTGAAGGGCTAGAGCTGTGGTTTGGTCATTTTGGCAACGGTCAATTATGACCAGTCACTTTTGCGCAGCAGTACTCTTCAGCGGTCACTCCGTAACTAGTACCAGAATATCGGAATGTCTAGCTTCAACGAATTCCTAGGAAATGGACGATGAAGATAAAAAGTTAAGGAATAAGGGACGTCGGCACTTAATCCCTTTTGGGATGCGCCACGCATTCTACTTCTATGGGATGTCATGGTGATTTGTATGCATATTTGGCCAATTGCAATGACCAGTCGATGGACAGGTCAGCTTTCTCCTTCCAAGACAGGTTCGGTACACATATACAGACCCTGGGGGATGGAAGGCATGGATGAAGTGAAATATTCCGGCAGCATGGGTACGCTGAAGGAGGTGTCGTTGTTGGAGACCTTAGCTGGCCGCTCACTTTATATTGAATTCCTTTGCGATGGACGTCAACCGTACCGTAAGCGGTAGCAGCCCTTTATGTGCGTCATCGAAACATCCCCGTCTCTTCAACGACACTACTCACAACTTTACGTGCATGGGAGAACCTGCATACATTTAAGACTATTTTTTATTGGCGGACCTCACCGTCCTCATTGTTTCTTTCTTCTAACATTGCAAGACCACCATACATCAGTTTTCCATGTATTTCTATCACTTTTCATTTTTCCAGTAGCAGTCTGATAAGCGGAATTGGTCTGGTTGTGCTGTCAGAAGGAAAAAAAGTGGGATATTAATGTTCTCCAACGAGAAAACAGTGTCAAACGAGGACGAGGAGAACGCGTCGACCTAGCTGGATAACTTCACTCGTTCTTATCTAATTTCACAACTCGTCGATCACTTTCTTCTGCGTTCCGCTACTCAAGCCCCATGGAAGCAATTCGGACAGCAGTTTCGGAAAGAAGAAGGGAGGATTATAACACACGCCAGTGGGGGGATTGCGCCAAGCCAAGACGAGGCGACGATGCTCGCTTGGTCGGATGCGATCTAGCGCTGCTGAATCCAGCACAAATCCACCGGCGTGCCGCTGAAGGAATGCTTGGCGCTATTGTACTTAATGTACCGCACTAAATCTTGTTCAAAAGAGGTCTACTAAGGGTAATCTGCCATGGGAAGAACGAATAGTTCGACCTTAATATAGTGGGCTTATACGGCATTTCCGCGAAAAACGACCATGATATTCGTTCTTCTCATGGCAGATTACGCCTTGTAGACCTATTTTGAACAAGATTTAGTGCGGTCACTAAGTACAATAGTACCGAATGCTTTATGCGCTGAAGCTGCAGCGGAGTCACTTTGGCGCGTCAGAAGCGGACGGAGCGTCCCAGCCAACGGACAGAGAGGATCGGTGGCTCGGAGTTGATAAAAGCTGGAACGGTCAGCGGCGACGCAGTGCACGGCCGGTCGTAGTGCAGTTGGCCGTGGAGCGCGCAATCCGACTCCGGCGATCGCGACATGGTCGACTGGGTCTCCGGGCTACTCGCCCCCGTGACGTCAGCCTGGGCGCGCGAACGGAGTTTCGCACGACGTCTGGCGTCTCTCGCTGCTAACCGGACCTGTCGCTCGCAGCCGCAGCGTCCGTTCCGCCATGCTCCTCTGCACGTGATGGCCTCTCACCGCTCTTCAACGGAGCGCGCTTTTACAGCACGGAGTGCGATGCTCGTGTCTCCATTGGAATTCGTTTCACTCAGTGGTAGTAAACCATCTAGTTGAAGTCGAAGTGGGGTTGGAGGTAAAGTGTAAGTTAAGGAAACGGTATGATCGGATAAAAGAGTTTTTATCGATAGCAAATTAACAACAAAAAGAGATCAATATCAAAATCAACAAATATCAAACAACAAGGACCAACAAATATCGAACAGTCCTGAGCAGAAATGGAGACATACATTTACATTGTAGATACATACAATGTAAAAGCACATCACAGCACAAAAGCCTAGAATATCGATCAGTTGCTTGACTCTATTTTCGCTTGAGGTTAACGTTTTAGGATTCGAGGGATGTTTATGGCCTATGGTACTGTAGATGTTCCTGATAATTTATTGAACTATATTCCGTCGACCTGTAATAAATGGGTGATAACTAGTAATCTTTTAGAATTAGAGATCTCCTGGACCGCAAACATTTTATCGGTGATTTTAAATAATTCTGATATGGGTGAGTATTCATTTGCTCTATGTCAAATGTGACTAATAACTGAATACAAGTTAGCCTCACTGAGCCGCTTCGCCTCCTACCCTGTGTCTTCATGAGGCGCACACCAGTGAACCAAGTCGCTCGCACATGGTGAAATCAGGGTCCCCTGAAACTGCCGAGTGCTATACTACCCGTCTTGTATCCAGAACCCTTTGGATGCTTTCGGATAAAAAACACAACACAATTAAAGTTGTGGTTTCATTGTACCATTCAATCGTTTGCAGCCGTAATGCTAGGACGTGCTCGGCATTCTAGTTCAAAAAGGATGCGACTTGCGATTCGTCCTTAGGCAGCTTGGAGTGTCGTTTGAGAAGCGATGCGTTGTCTGCTTGAAGCATTTGACTCAAGATTACCTCTCTCACTCCCAAAAAATCCCTTTCCCTTCCTAAAGTATATCCTGAAGGCTTCAATGTAGCCTCCCAAACTTTTGAATGCCACCAGCCCTAGTGCGCTGGCCGTCCTCAGCCACTGTAGATTTCGCAGGCCGTCATCGCGCTCGGAGACTCCCTCCTCGCGGCCGCGAGCACGTGATTGACACGTGGACCAAGTAGGGAGACCATTCGCGCCCGCGTGCACGCTAAAGGCCCTCCCAGACTTTTGCGGTGTTGCCGCTGCCCTATGCTTAACCATAGGGCAGAGACGCAGAGCTCGCCGCCGGCGGCATCCCTGCCCTATCCTTAACCATTGCGGCAAGCGGCGCTGCCGCAGAACTCTGTGGGGGCCTTAACCGTCTGGAATCTCCCCTGCCGCGCTCGCAACCGCGGTCGCGGGGGCGAGTAGCCCCGCAACCGGTCGACTGGATTCCTGGACCGACAATCTTTTCCGCGGAAGAGCGTAATACGGGGTCGACGTTAACAAATGGTTAGAGTCACGCCAGCAGCGACATCAGGTCACTAAAGGTACGCATAATTTTCCTGTCTTCTATTGCCAGCCGGCGTAAACAGTTGAAGCTGGGAAGGTTTCTAAGCGTTACAAAGCGCAATCACTGCCTAATTTCACCCGAAAGCGTTTGGCTGGAATAGAACATGGAGCTTACTGACACGTAAGAAGTTTGAATGAAATTTTTGAAGGGTGCTGATTAGAAGAGCTTCCTCGGTCGTCTTCTCTCGACTATAAAGGGGAATGAAGACTACAAACACGCGCACAATGAAACACGTAGATTACAGAGTGGTGGAGATGCTGGGTGTTAGATTAAAGAACTTTAAAAAAGCGATACTTACTTATTTGACGATTATTCGATATTGACTCGTGCAATAACAAAACAGCTGAAAAAAGGTTCGCTAATGTTCTGCCTCACACGAATAATTTCAGCGACCGTAAATTTCCTTCACAGATGGGAATGCTTACTCCTAAGTGTTTTCAGCAGCTAATAAATTGTCACAGTGGAAGTTTCATAACAGCAGCTTCTTCCTTCGAATACCTTTCAACCTCCTGACGACATTTCAAGACTTCTCGTCACCTGCAATTATATGCTAACCAGCGTCGGTTGCGGGCTTCGCCCGCACCCGACTCTGGCCGGGCGGGCCACGCCAGGCTAGCCGGCTTTGCCGGCGTCGTGTGTGGTGAGCCATGTGGGGTCAGAAACCCAACCCAACCTCGAGCCCGCTAGGAATGCTTCCTAGCGTTGATAGCGAAAAAGTGCAGAAAAGGGTAACCGGCCGTCATTGTGCACAATGGAGAGAGATTCGGTATTTGAGGACAGATTCGTCAACAGAGTGGGGTAATGGTCAAGGTAGGGCTGTAGACATAGAGGAAAATTGAACGGAAGAAATGCCATCTGCGATGCAAAATAATAGTAAAAATGTGCAAAAAAGAACAGCCGGTTGTCATACTGCACAGTGAAAAAGAATTCAATTTATTATAGAGTCGTAGCCTCCCTGGTAGTGGGGTAGTGGTAAAAGTATGGCGGCAAACATAGAGGTAAATTGAAACAAAAAACGGCTTATGTGAGGCAAAATAGCAAAAAAATGCAGAACGGAGCAACCCGTTGCCATACTGAACAGTGGAAGAGGATTCAATTTCTGTAGTAGCAGCAACCCTGGTAGTGGGGTAGTGGTAAAAGTATGGCGGTAAAAACAGTGGAAGGTGGCATCGCACAGGAGAGCTCGGAAGGAACACTGAGATATCACCACTAGACACATATTGGGAAGAAACTTCTTTCGAAATCACCCTACGTCAGGCAGTCGATGGTAGTCGATGGTAAACAACAGTGGTGGTTGGGAAGAGACCTCTTTCGAAATCACCCTACGTCAGGCAGTCGATGGCAGTCGATGGTAAACAACATTGGTGGACAACTATCAAGCGTCTTCGTTTGGACAACTGGCAACCGCACCGCAAACTTGGGTGATTAAACCGGCTAGCTAGCCAGTGTACGAATTGCGGGTGGCTAACATCGGACAAAAAACCCTTCCTCTTTTATATATGGGGGATGGGGAATTGTAAAGAAAGCAGACTGAACACATCGGCTTCCCAATTCTAAGTACTATCGGTTCTATTAGGAAGGGGTCGAAACCGGGAACCTATATTCTGTTCAATAGTTACACAGTATTGTAACAACGTCTGCGAGCCGTTCTGTGAGAAGTGTTCTCCAGCACGCAAAGTCAGAAGAACTGTGCTGAACCAAGAGACACTTGCTAGAATCATTGAAACGAGATGTATCATATTTAGTTTTCATTGGAAAGCATGCCACAAACACCAAAGTGCTGCAAGAATCTAGATTACGGAAAATGCAGGGTTGACGGGCAACTCGGCCCCGCTCGGCCCCGCTACTGCTGAGTCACGTCGATTTGCAGCGCGTCTGCCACCTCTCGCTGCCTCTCCGCTATTTCGCGCGCATCTGCCGTCTCGCGTGGGAACACACTATTTCTTGAGCGACTTGCACGACCGGCGTCTCATCACAGCGTGATGTATTTCCACACCAATCGTACTGTTGGTAGTATTACTGAGGAAATACACTGAGCCGGCCACAACGGTAACTGAGTTTCTGCAGGATGTTTAGCAACATGTCTGAGACTTGTCTTTTGTTTGAGATAATTGTTTTAGAACACTTTTTATCAAAGCGTTTGAAGTACAAATGGCAACATACGAATAAAAACAACTGCATCGTGTGAAGCATGAGATTACATTTGTGAGCAAGCATGTACCTGAATACAAAGGCAAGTGTGCTAACAGTTCCTTCACAGAATGGGCAGGATAACATGCATAGGGCTCTTCAGAGGAGTACAACGAGGGAACGAGGCACATTGAGAGCTAACTAGTGGGCAAGGTTGCTGGCTAAGGTATCAAGGTGATCCTTACACTATCTTGTGGTAGGTGGACGACCAGCCGCCTGGAGGAACTGTCTGAAGCGTCTCATTTCAACTCGCCCATAATCGTGTACAGCTGAGCGGACCGACCATCACGGACCTCACTGGGAAGTTGCTTGAACCGACCGTCGCACTAAAGACATCAGTGCACTGAGGATTACATCCACTGCCGCACATAAAAATCCCAAGCGAACAGACCAAAACGCTTTTAAGTGTAAGTCCCCTAAAAAGTTCCAGCCACAGTGTAGACAACTTCGTTGCTGTCATGGAGTATGAAGTCCTCTCCATCACCGGAACAACGGCAAAGCGAAAGATCCTTAAGTTGGTGCAGCTCATTCAGAATCAAGATATTCTCCACTACTATCACTCCGAGAACACACCAGGTTCCCAGGGACGGCCTCCACTTGTCGTCGTCCCCTCGTTATACTCATTTGAAGAACCCTCCCAGATTATCCTGCCCATTCCGTGACGGAACAGTTAGCTGTTCCACCATTGCCATCCGCTCCGGGGCTGTGAAAGTATCGCCTGAAACCATAAATATCGTTCTCTAAACAACATTTGTTCTCACGTGTCAACTTACCGAAGCGCGGCTGTGCCAAATCATGCACCTTTCGATCACCCTACGGCGCATAATAGAGCGAGGAGCGTTTCTTGGCTCACAGAAGTGGGGCGGACCGGATTTTCAGGATCCGTTATGAAGTGTCCACTTCTGACTTTGCAGGAAGGCACAGGCTGATTGTACACCTCGCGCTCTCGAACCTTAAGCGATCGGTATCCACAGCACATAAAGGGGTACTATTGTACTTTTGGTACCCCACTTAATCTTGTTCAAAATAGGTCTACTAGGGGTAATCTGCCATGGGAAGAACGAATATCATAGTCGTTTATTGCGGAAATGTCTTATAAGCCCGCTATATTAAGTTGGAATCGCCCAAGGCCTTGCGAAATAGCGCGCGCTGGTAAGAGACGCAGAGACTCCGCCCCCTACCAGCACGCATTCGCGGCCGTCTCCGAGGGGGAGGGGGTTACCACAGCATGCTGTGGCCTGTAGGCGTGGCGACTAGATACTCGCAGCGAATTAAATGCAGTCTTATCTCCTCGTTTCGATTACAGATTCGGGTCTTATTTTCTTCCGAATCGGGCAAGGGAGGGAACTCTAGGATGAAGGTAATTTTAACACAGGTGTCCTAGTGGGCTCACACCCCGGAGTCCCATCCCCTGTCTAATTATGTGCTCTCCTCCGCGTGAGCGAAAGAGAACACACAACAGAGCTTTCAAGCCTTTTCGAGATTTCAATACTTATGCCCTGGATAACCTTTGCTGCAGACTAGAGACCGTGAAATAGTGCGCATCGATAGGAGGCGGAGTCTCTGCGTCTCTTACCGGCGCGCGCTATTTCGCAAGGCCTTCGGCAAATCGAACTTAATATAACGGTCTTATAAGGAATTTCCGCAGAAAACGACTATGATATTTGTTCTTCCCATGGCAGACTACCCCTAGTTGACCTATTTTGAACAAGATTAAGTGGGGTACCAAAAGTACAATAGTACCCATAAAGGTGCTGGTCTCCGTCTGAGAGTGTCTTCCTATACGCCCACTCATAGCACAGCTGACGATCTCGAGGTAGGATATATATCGCCATATTTCCACCCCTTTGCTGTGAGGAAGCAAGCATCACTCGAACCGGTTCGAACGACGCCATTTCTCAACAACGGTACTTCCAAATTCCGCCACATCTTCTTTCATTTTGATCTCATGTGAAGTCTCTCCATCGTGGGAAAGCAATCACATGAATTGCACGTGCGACTAGAGATGTAGGGTCGGCGCAGGCGCCGGCACTCTTCCGTCTGGAATCTGCCCCGCCGCGATGACTCATCATGCTCGGGGCCGAGCTGCCAAGTAATCAAAATGCAGTGCCGACTTACCGTAATCCAAAAAAAAATTGCATAAGCGGTGCGTTGTGCAATTACGGCACGCCCTGTTTCACGGGATTTTCACACGATTCTTGGAGCTTGTGGTTATCGCAACATCTCGATTCTCTTAATCGTAACACAGTTGAACCGTTGTTTGTTTGTTGGCATCAGGACGAAAAAGGTTAAACTAGATAAATGAAGGAAGACTAGTTACCGGAATGCAAATCAAAACCATATTTTTGTCTCATTCACTGTGTTTTATGTTTTATTTATCTTCAAGGCTTTTACATTGTGCTACGGAGTTCTCATAAACAAATTGTAATCGCTTTACAACGCTAAAAGAAAGAAAACATGATAGTCATACCGCATTTTAACAGCAAAATATGGACGAGTAGAAGATGTTTGCCTGCTCGAATAATTCCACTCGAGTCTCTAGACAGGTAGTGTTAGCACTACCCTAAACAGCGACTTCCTTATCTGGAATTCGTTCACAAACTCCAATTTCATAATAGCCCGGGATTGCCCACATTCTTCACAGAAAAGCGAATTTTTGTTTAGAAACACATTACTTATAGTATTCCATGTCCCCAAATTCCGACCGTTCCTAAATCTTGGCAAAACGTTGAACAATGATCGTCTTGTGAACCCCTACGCACATTGTATGACGTGTTCGGCACGTCTTCTGAACCCCTACGCACATTGGACAACGTGTTCGGCACGTCTTCTGAACCCCCTACACACATTGGGCGCCGTAGACATTACCAGCAAGTCTGAAGATTCCGACAGATTTCATTAAGATTGAGTCTGAGCGGAGATACTTCAATTTGAATGTAGCGGCTCAAATCCGACAGCCTTCGACCAAACTAATAGAACAGCAACGTTGAAGTGGACACGATTCCTTAAGAGGTTTCACAACACCTGGGTGCAATCCCTATCGAGGGGGGGGGTCCATGATGAATTGTTAACGATAGCTACGCTCTGTACATACAACGTGCAATACAACATATCAATACTTTAACTTACCTGTTACTCTCCTTTAAAAATTCCTGAAATATAAAAAGATTTTATTACCGCACCGGCTATGAAGAGGCTGGAGCATGTTGCATTACTTTAAAAATTGAAATGGACTCCCCCCCCCCCCCCCCGATAGAAATTGCGCCAACCCCGGTTCGTAGGAGCAGTTCCAAAGTGCATTTCCTTCGCATTCACTGTCTCCTTGTTTCGTAACAGCTGTTGTAGAGTGCTTTCCCTTAGCATTCACCGTGAAACAGTGCATGTCGTGATTGCACAATTACGCAATCTTAGATTACGGTAAGTCGGCACTGCATGGTCTTATTTATAAATATAGCCGGCTGCGCGCGTCATTTATGGTGTGTGAGGTGCCACCGCACACAGCTGCCTCATGACATCGTAGTCTACGCCTGTTTTAAGTACTCCGGCGTTCACAGGCGTCGACCGTCAGGAAATCGCAGCTGGAGTTGGACTGTCGCAGTTCGTGGAGCATGAGGTGCGACTGCTCGCTACTTGTGCGGCAATCACCACCGAGACGCGACTCGTACTGCGTCAGTGAGAAGCCTAATGGATTTGACAGAACCAACAAGGCTGCATGGTGACCGTAATAGTCGTATAAAGATGAAGGGCAGTAATAGCCAAAACAAGAAGTAGCAGTACTATTTGTGCACTACTTGACGGTGTTGCACTGGTATATACTCCGGCAGGGAAGCCCGCAGCATTTCCAGACGTTCAGCAACCTACGGGCTGAACGAAACCTGCTACTGAGAGCTTTAAATAGGAGTTTCCTATTGTCCCTATTGTAATGCATCTAATATAGAAGACAGTGAGTGACACCGCTCTGTTCGAAAATCTATTTTTGATTGCGCATTTCCAAATGTATAAAGTGATGACAGCTCATGTGATAGCTTCGAACTTTTTACTACACACATCCCAAAGCAGCTACAGGTTTGTTTGCAAAATTTCAGTGTATCTTGAGATGATTCAAATCAGTTTCTTTAAGCCCCAAGTGGCTGGTAGCGAGGTCGTAAGCTCTCATAACGATGTTTCAAAACTTCTGTCTTGAGATGTCCAAAATGTCACCAGAAATGCGCTCGATCCTAGCCACGGTCCCATGAATGCGACAAAATCATTTACTCTGCCAAATGTTTCGTTGAAAATGGATATCCATTGTTCAGGTAGAAAAGAAGCGGCCACAGTCACTCCACACACCAATTCGAACATTTGTTGAACAATTTGATTCACTATTGCTTTCTTTCCGCTGTCTCCTTCTTCAGTTTTCTCCGTTCTCCGTTCCTTCCCTCCCGTCCTCCACGCCCTGTTTTCTTGCACAGAATTGCCGAACATCGTTGGTAACCATTGCTCGGCAAACATCCCTGTGGCCGGATTCATCAAAGTAACTGCAGTAACTTTAACGGAGAATTGTATGCGAAAGCTCAGATAACGCGGCTTATCGCTCACCATATCGCTTGATAGGCCGCGTTATCTGAGCTTTCGCTTACAAATCTCCGTTAAAGTTACTGCAGTAACTTTGATGAATCCGGCCCCTGGTCTCAGCCTGACTGCAGTATTGTGTAAGTGGTGTTTGGGAGGAAGTTTTCGCCCTGCCGTAAGAGTTGCC
The DNA here is from genome assembly GCA_947396885.1 of Heligmosomoides polygyrus polygyrus. NCBI lineage: Eukaryota > Metazoa > Nematoda > Chromadorea > Rhabditida > Heligmosomidae > Heligmosomoides > Heligmosomoides polygyrus. The sequence goes on along the minus strand of OX377203.1, from coordinate 75,740,582 downwards.
GTGGTCAGAGGTTTCCAAATAGGAGGACGGCTCCGTGGTTCTGGACCACTGCCGATCATCGACCGGTAATGTCGCCGCGTTGCGGCGACTTTTGTCGCGCTTGCCTCGTCTGCGGCGACGATTCGTACATAATGTCCCACAGTCCAATACGAGTTGGGACTAATCCTGATAGGCTTGGATATTTTCGATATGAGGTTGCGATATTTTGTTTTCGTAGCTGAAGCCCCACCACTATACTAGGATTCTGCCGGAATAGAAGGCCCAAGTACGAAAAAAGGCAAAAAAGCCATAACTCCACACGCCCGCCTCCCCCCCCCGCAGCCCTTCAACTCGTATTGCTCCGAAAAACGCATCAAAATAGACTTCTGGAGCGATTATAAGCAGAATATCCCCGTGAGGGGGGGGGGGGGTAGCCATACAAACGATTTATTGTCGCGTCTGCGGCATGAGGTCAGCCAGCGCGGCAGCTGTCAGAGGGTCGGCCGCCACTGCCGCAGAGGCCGTGTCGAGCGCGGCGGACGCGACGAGGGTGTAGGGGTGCTGTATGACGTTGAAAGTAGGTTTAGTACTATATATAAAAAGTGTAGTGTGTGTTTCCACCCGTCCGCCACAACTGCAGTGGGAGCACGGTGTATTGGCGGTACTTAACGATTGATGGTGATCGACAGCGGCTAGGAACTTCAGCCCTGGGGATAGTCGAGGTCGCTGAACTCGAATCTGAAGTTTGTTTTTGAAGTATCGTTCGCCATCAGCCGGTATTGATCAAATCATCAATTTTCCGCGGATATCGTTAAAGCGGTGCGAGACCTCAGCCCTGGGGGTAATCGAGGTCGCTGAACACGAATCTGGAATTCGTTTTTGAACTATCGATCGCCATCAATCGATATTGATCAAATTGTGGGTTTTTTATGGATGTCGTTCAAGCGGTCCGAAACTTCAGCCCTGGGGTAGTCGAGGTCGCTGAACACGAATCTTAAGTTCTTTTTTGGAGTATAGATTGCCGTCAACCGGTATTGATCAATTTGTTGATCCTACTATATATAAAAGTGTACTGTGTGTTTCCATCCGTCACAACTTCAGTGGGGGCACGGTGTATTGGCGGTACGTAACGATTGATGGTGATCGACAGCGGCTAGAAACTTTAGCCCTGGGGCTAGTCGAGGTCGCTGGAGGGTAGTCGATGAACATTTATATTTATAGACTCTACAAGATTTTTAATACCCTTGCCCCGTTATAATGAAATGATGATTCTCTGAATATTTCATAGCGTTCAAAAATGTTGGATTTTTTCGCTCTCACGGCTGGGAAGGATATAATTCTTACCATTTTGGTAAGTCCACTTACTCTTTTGGCACAAATAGGGTCTGGGGGTGTTACCATGTATTACAGCCCTATTTGCTTTTTGAAACCGGAACTTTTTGCAGCAATTGTGTGTTTCTACCCCTACAGTGAATTGAGATAGGCCATTTATGAAGTAAGTGTACTATATATGCCTTCTTACCAAGGCGTACACCACTGAGTAAGGGGTGGCCCCCCCCCACCGGACCCTATTTGCGCCACTCCTTTTTTTTTGCATTGCCGGAGGAAATCGACTAATGTGTGCCGATGCTAGGCACTATACTTATGCTCGAATGACCCATTCGAATAGGTATTCGAATGATTTTCATTCGAATTTGAATATTCGAATTCGAGTATTCGAAAAATCGCGTGTTTCGAATGTATTCGAATTCGAATGTTCAAAAAATCGCGTTTTTCGAATGTATTCGAATTCGAATATTCAAAAAATCGCGTTTTTCGAATGTATTCGAATTCGAATATTCAGAAAAATTGCGTTTTTCGAATATATTCGATTTCGAATGCTCGAAAATTTTCGGTATTCGAAACCATTCGAATATTCGCAATTTCCCAGAAAGCAAAAATTATTCAAGTATTCGAAAAGTGTCACTCGAATGCCCAACAAGAATTTGTGTATCGGCGTATTTTGAAAAGGCTTGGTGGGTTTCTCGGGTAATTTGGGTCGCCAAAACGGTTCTGTCTGTGAATCAAAGCTGTGGTATGATGGTGGCTCGGTGCCCGGATACTGTGCGCCTCATCGATACTAGTCACTTCCCGAAAAGCCCTGTTAAGAGGGAGAACATCCACAACGTCTCACAATGTTGAATTGCAAAAAACTTTCCACAGAAAATCGCTGCAGTGGTGAATGACCGATCGGGGACCAGTAATCGTCGCCACCCCGATTGGTGAACTCTGAGAGAAGACCACTTTCACCGATAAAAGTATGGATAGTATCAACCGGTATTGATTGCCTGATCAATCTGTGACATGGTCTTCTGAATTAAGGCGCTCGCTGGAGACGTCTGAATATTTTCCAGTATTTTGTATACCTATTCTACGCTAATTTTATGCACCTGTTCCTGTCAGTAATTTCTGACACATCGACGATCGACAGCTCTTAGCGCGCTCCTATACAGTATCAGACGTTTTTTAGATCTTAGAGTATGGACATAAGGGTTAGTTTGATCTGGACCAGTTTTGTATTCCACTCAAGCAGTTCTGGAAGCTATTTTCGCCGTAAACGTAATAACGTAAAGGATGAAGGACAGCAGAAGGAAGGATAAAGGTAAATTCTTGTTTGGGAGGTATCAAGCATTCCACATTTATTACTGCGCCTGTGCAAAGCGGCCGAGGAAGAGTAGGAATTGTTAACAAAAAAAAAAAAAAAAATTGAAAATGATGGTTCAAGCGGCGTTTCAAACGGACGTTATTTGTCCTTCACGCTGCAGTTAAGAGTCTGAGACCACAAGCTAGCAAATGTCTGCAGGATGGGCGTGAGGGTCAACAGGGTGCGCTTCTGTCTTCTGTCACGTCGGGTGTCTCCTGATGCAGAAGAGTACCTCATGAAGTCGGCTTTATAATTTTCGTCGCGCTATGCTCTTCTGCTCCTCCGTGGTCTGAATGATCTGCTTCTGGATTTCGTTTCTACAACGACTACAGTTCCGCAAAAGCTATATTATAAGGTAGGACTTCACAAAGGGGAGGCGGCGTAGGTCTGCCGGATGTTATCGATCGATTTTATCGATTTTTGTTCTGAATTGGACACTTGAAGTGGGATTCGCATGGATACGTCGGCCGTATGCCGGACTTCGCAAAGGCGAGGTGGCGTAGGTCGGCCGGATGTTATCGATCGATTTTATCGATTTTTGTTCTGAATTGGCCATTTGAAGTGGGATTCGCATGGATACGTCGGCCGTATGCCGGACTTCACAAAGGGGAGGCGGTGTAGGTCGGCCGGATGTTATCGATCGATTTTATCGATTTTTGTTCTGAATTGGCCATTTGAAGTGGGATTCGCATGGATACGTCGGCCGTATGCCGGACTTCGCAAAGGCGAGGCGGCGTAGGTCGGCCGGATGTTATCGATCGATTTTATCGATATTTGTTCTGAATTGGCCATTTGAAGTGGGATTCGCATGGATACGTCGGCCGTATGCCGGACTTCACAAAGGGGAGGCGGTGTAGGTCGGCCGGATGTTATCGATCGATTTTATCGATTTTTGTTCTGAATTGGACACTTGAAGTGGGATTCGCATGGATACGTCGGCCGTATGCCGGACTTCGCAAAGGCGAGGCGGCGTAGGTCGGCCGGATGTTGTCGATCGATTTTATCGATATTTGTTCTGAATTGGCCATTTGAAGTGGGATTCGCATGGATACGTCGGCCGTATGCCGGACTTCACAAAGGGAGGAGGCGTAGGTCGGCCGGATGTTATCGATCGATTTTATCGATTTTTGTTCTGAATTGGCCATTTGAAGTGGGATTCGCATGGATACGTCGGCCGTATGCCGGACTTCGCAAAGGCGAGGCGGCGTAGGTCGGCCGGATGTTATCGATCGATTTTATCGATTTTTGTTCTGAATTGGCCATTTGAAGTGGGATTCGCATGGATACGTCGGCCGTATGCCGGACTTCACAAAGGCGGGGCGGCGTAGGTCGGCCGGATGTTGTCGATCGATTTTATCGATATTTGTTCTGAATTGGCCATTTGAAGTGGGATTCGCATGGATACGTCGGCCGTATGCCGGACTTCACAAAGGGGAGGCGGTGTAGATCGGCCGGATGTTATCGATCGATTTTATCGATTTTTGTTCTGAATTGGCCATTTGAAGTGGGATTCGCATGGATACGTCGGCCGTATGCCGGACTTCGCAAAGGCGAGGCGGCGTAGGTCGGCCGGATGTTATCGATCGATTTTATCGATTTTTGTTCTGAATTGGCCATTTGAAGTGGGATTCGCATGGATACGTCGGCCGTATGCCGGACTTCATAAAGGCGGGGCGGCGTAGGTCGGCCGGATGTTATCGATCGATTTTATCGATTTTTGTTCTGAATTGGCCACTTGGAGTGGGATTCGCATGGATACGTCGGCCGTATGCCGGACTTCGCAAAGGCGAGGCGGCGTAGGTCGGCCGGATGTTATCGATCGATTTTATCGATTTTTGTTCTGAATTGGCCATTTGAAGTGGGATTCGCATGGATACGTCGGCCGTATGCCGGACTTCACAAAGGCGAGGCGGCGTAGGTCGGCCGGATGTTATCGATCGATTTTATCGATTTTTGTTCTGAATTGGCCACTTGAAGTGGGATTCGCATGGATACGTCGGCCGTATGCCGGACTTCGCAAAGGCGAGGCGGCGTAGGTCGGCCGGATGTTGTCGATCGATTTTATCGATATTTGTTCTGAATTGGCCATTTGAAGTGGGATTCGCATGGATACGTCGGCCGTATGCCGGACTTCACAAAGGGAGGAGGCGTAGGTCGGCCGGATGTTATCGATCGATTTTATCGATTTTTGTTCTGAATTGGACACTTGAAGTGGGATTCGCATGGATACGTCGGCCGTATGCCGGACTTCACAAAGGGGAGGCGGTGTAGGTCGGCCGGATGTTATCGATCGATCTATTTTTCTGAAGTTTACCGTAGTTTATCAATATGTTGGCTGGAGAATAATTACATTCACAAGTTCATCGCAATTAAGAAATATTTATTCCTACCACTTACTTGGGTGAATCACCAGAACGAAATGAGACTGGCCCTCATGGGTAGCCTATTCCTAGCTACTTGTAATACATTTTGTGGCCGCAAAATCGACAGTGTGATATTTCACATTTGTAGATGAGCAGGACAGACTTGCTATAGATTTTCATGTAGTACTTTGTCGTCAGTCCTTCACTAGCTGCCGCTAGGAAAAAGCATTGTTTCATGAAAGTTCTTTAACAGTCAGTCTGCCACCAATTTCAAAAAGGATTGTTTTAAAGTGACCTAGAAGCTTACAGTGGCTCAATCAGATAATGTTCCCTTCAAATGTGTTGTAAACCTTTCGTTTGTTCCTCATAAGCAGCAATTAACAAAACACTAGTATTCCTTTGAGAAAAATTCGTATTCCAGTAAGCATGGAAATTAGACGCTTCCATAAGCACGTGTAAGTTCTCTATCTCATTTTTACGACTCACATGGGGGTTTATGAGATGCCTGTCGATAAAAAACTCGTGCTTAACTAGGAAGGGATCCGTTATGTATTGCTTCCCTTTTCTCTTCTGTGTTGCCTTCTATCATGTCTATAATACAGCCTGATTTTTCATTCGAATTCGAATATTCGAATCGAATATTCGAATTCGAATATTCGAAAAATCGCGTTTTTCGAATGTATTCGAATTCGAATGTTCAAAAAATCGCGTTTTTCGAATGTATTCAAATTCGAATGTTCAGAAAAATCGCGCTTTTCGAATATATTCGATTTCGAATGCTCGAAAATTTTCGGTATTCGAAACCCTTCGAATATTCGAAATTTTTGGGAGAGCATAAGTATACTAGGCACTAATTGACCTTTCGGACCCTCCATTGCGCGCTAAATAGCCGACGGTCTCTTGTTAATGACAAGGTCGCAAACGAGGTTTTAACAGGGGGAATCAATATAACATGTGAAAGGAGGTTGGAAGTGGTCATAAAATCAAGGCTAAAGTTTCGGACCGCTTGAACAACATCCATAAAATTCTACAATTTGATCAGTATCGATTGATGGCGATCGATACTTCAAAAACGAACTCCATATTCGTGTTTAGCGACCTCGATTACCGAGGGATGGAGTTTCTGGCCGGTTTCGATTGCCACCAATCTCTGAGAATCGCCAATACGCCGTGCCCCCACTCCAGTTGTGACGGACGGACGGACGGACGTAAGGACAGAAACACACACACACTACTCTTTTATATATAGTAGGATACAACAACGCATATAAAAGTGCCGCCGTTATCTCGAGTATTTATAGTGAAACTATGAGCTAGCTAGTACTTACCTCAGGCAGTCGGCATCCGGGTGGCGCTTTGATGTATGTTCGCACATCAAATTGTGTTAGGGCAACAAGTGAGCCTGGTCAGTCAACATTTCTTGCATGTATGTGTCTGTCCGATCGTAGTAGGTAACATCTCTCGTCACGCTCCTAATTTCTAGTTCATTGACGTCTCAGATACTGTCTTCTGCGGTGTTTAAAGCTGCCGCCATAGATTTCGCCTCTTTGTCGTTGTTCCTTGCAGGTATTGAATCGGTGATCCGTAGATGTCCTTGCAAGTTTAATGAGGGGAAGTTGATATTCCGAGATTTGAACAAGGAATTCCAACTGGGAAATTTTATGCTGATTGCTGCTTTCTTGCTAACCATGAAGTGTCCGTGCGACCTCAAGCACAAGGCAATCTCCATTGCTTCGCAAATTCTCTAAACAAACCACGGTCATAGCGACATTCGACTTCTACGTTTCTGTCATGGCAGCTTTACTGGTTATGGCAGTTTCATAAATTTCTTCAGCTTTCCTCGAATTCTAGAATACAGGGTGTCTCAAAAAATGTATACACTGTTTGAAAGGTGATAATTTTGCTCGCAGTAAATGTACTGAAAAAGTTAAGGGCTCATATGAGAGCTTAAGGAAATGGAATTTTTTAAACATATAAGTGGTATGAATTGCTCCATGCGGTTGTTGCTTGCTACTTTGTTTTTCTCCTGTTACTACGTGGCCAGATTAACCTGTGTTGTGCTTCTTTTAACGTTTTCCTTTGCTCAGGAGCTGCAATTATGGCGACTAACCTCTCCATTCAGCTTAAATGTTGCTTCATCAGTCCACAAAATCCGTCTTGGAAAATGGGGCTCCTGCTCACATTTTGTGCAATTAGCAACCCCGCATGTCACTTGTCTTTCACATAATTGTCAAGTTCTAAACGTAACAAGCATTCACCCATGCACAATCGATCGAGTCTGAAATGCAAGATTTAGGGGGGGGGGGGGCATGGCGCGATCTTGACTATTTACGCGCCACAGAAATCTCGTTAATCTTTGTTTTCATATGATTCTCAAACATCTTCCAAAAGCTTCACCAGCAGCAATTTTAGAACCTTTCAAACAGTACCTGCATTTTTAAGATACTCTGCATTTTTCGCAATCAGAAGAGTGTTTTTGAGCTTTAAACCTTAAAAGAAGCACAAATCAATCGATACGATCACTTTGCGAAGAAGTTATAGCAAGTATTCAAGCGAAGCACAATCAATCGAGTGTAAAACGCAAAATTTCAGACGAGTACACGGCGCGATCCATACCACTCATATGTCAGAAAATTTCCATTTTCTTAAGCTTTCATATGAGCTCTTAACTTCTTCAGTACCCCTACTGTGAGCAAAGTTATCACCTTCAAACAGTGTATACATTTTTTGAGACACCCTGCAGTTGGATAAAGCGGCAGCAGAATAGGCCTCCTGAGCGATAATTGGCATTCGTCGCGTCACGGCGGCGGTCCCCGCCCGCGCGACGAGGTCAACGCATCGGCCGGCGTGGACGTCGCGCTGAGCGGCCTCTGTCGCCGCGCCGCCGCATACGAATCGTTTGTATAGCTACACACCCGACGCTCAGCTGCGAGTGCTCAAAATTGGCGCGGGGTACGGTATCATGAGGCGGCTGTGTGCGGTGGCGCACCACGCACCCTAAATTACGCGCACAGCCGGCTATATCCCACCATATATAATCCCACCATATATAATCCCACCATATATAATAGAGGAGGGTTTTTTTGTCTCAACGTGACCGTGGGAAACTTCGTAAACTCCGCGGGCTCGATGGTTTAATCACCCAAGTTTGAGGCAGGTTCTTGACTACTCTCTCCGAAGGGAAGCGCCGGGAGGTGAGCAATCGCCGCTGCCGAGGAGGACACGTGCGGCGTTGCGAAACTCGATTTCGGTAGTGTTGCGAATATCTCCCACTTCTCCAGGCTTCGAAGAAGGCGAAGGCGCAGAAACGTAAGAGCAATAAAAGCCGTTAAAAGTGTAACAAAAACATGGACACACTGAACAAACCATTGTATAGTAGCTACAGTAGCATATAGTGCTGTAGAAAAAAGCAAGCCCTTTTGTATTTTGAACATGCTAAACTAATACAATAGATTGGGTGGCCAGCAGATGAGCAAATCAGCGCTTCATCATTTGGAGAGATGTCTGGTACACGGCGTCCACTTTTTAAGGGAAACCTGCAGTTAGCTTGCGTGCATCCTTCTGCAACCCGAAAAGTTTTTAAGCCCCTCTACAAGTCATGAAGCTGCAAGAAGATTCCGCAGCCGAGGCTCTTGAACACTGCTTGCCTTGTGAGGAAATGAGCGCAACGCTCATTTCTAACGCTATTCCATCAGGATACTCTACGATGGGGTAAGAGCTAACTGAACAACTATTTTTGATAAAGGGATGCCAAAGTGCTGTACAAACCAGAAGATCATCAGGTCACTCAGTCATTTCGCTTAATCGTAAAGTTGCGAAAAATAAAAATAAAAATAAACGCTCCGCTAGGAAATTTCCCTAATATTTCGTTATCCTTCCAAGGAAGTTCGAAGGGGTACAAATATTTTAATGGTCACGGAAGTGCTGGATAATGATTGCATGATCTTTCTCCAGCACCTTACCTTCGTCCTACCTTTTCGTTTCCTTTTCCACCTTTTTGTGCTTTTTGAACTAACGACTTGAGAACCCTGTTGAGCATTTTGAGGCTGATCCCACCATATATTTCCAGCAACATAGTGCGCCATTTTTAGTTGGATAGAAGCGATTCATGGAGTCTTAGCGATCTACAATCAATGTCTGAAAACCGCTATCCACCTAACACTCTTGCCTTAATATTTCTTCTAGATTCGTTTGAAGAGACATGGATGACTGAATTCAATCCACTTAGAAAACCCGAAGCGCACTGCTCGGGTTTCCTTTGGGAAGTGTAAAGAATGCTTTTTTTTTAGAAAAATCCAGTGGTGGCGTAAATAAAATCGGCCTGAATTTCGTCCGGTAAGGGATCTTTGGAGGGATCTTTCACCAGTTTCCTTAGGACAGCGACTTTGTATGAAGTTCAATCCATAATCCAGGAAGAAGTCTCCAATAATTCAAGTTAGGAGCCCTTCTCTTAAGTGCTGGGGCCAGTAGTTTATCTGTTTCACCTCATTGCAGCAAACGTGCCTTCAGGTCCGAATAATTCTTCTAAGTACGTCTACTAGTGATAAGACGTCAAATAAGGGTGTGTCCGTGATTGCACTACCAACACCTAATTTGACGGTGCCAATTTGATGCGTCCGCCCGAAAAAGTCTTGTGACGAGCATACCGCCCCAGCACTAGTACGGTGTAATTACGTACACCACACTCCATTCGTCGCTCCAGTCGCTCCCGGCGCCTACGCGAAGTATGAACAGGCGACAAGAGCGACAAGAGCGACTGGAGCGACGGTGCCGGCGCTCAAGTATGAACACTTTTCGGCGGCGCGCGCTCGGTTTTAATCGATATGCATGTTTGCACGGGCGACGAGTCGCTCTTGTCGCGAAGTATGAACAGGCCCTAAGGTAGGTTGCGGCAGATGTGAGTGAGTAGGGCTGCCGAGGTCAGGATCAGCGGTTTCGTCGAAACGGACGTCGCTGCTTCTAGGGCAACTGGCTCGTGATTGTAAACCGAATGCTTTTGGCTGGATTCGGTGCCTCTGCGTCACCGGAGGACAGCACGGACCGAGCAAAGGGAAGAATTTTAAGATGGGATGAGTTTGACACAGATGAGGTGGACCGCACTTTAGAGTGCAACGGCGTATAGGCCCTCTTCCCTATAAGAACACGAATGGCAGATTCGTGATCAGCACCCCAAATAACACATACCCCTGAAGCAAAATTTGGGCGAAAAAATTTGTCCTATCATGACCTTACTTGCCAGCGCCTACAGTAACTTACCGTAATCGGCCAAGTTTTAAAAAAGGATGTTAGGATAGTGATCAGCAGTAAGTCAACGTTTGGGCGGCATTTTTTTCGATCTCTCCTCGGACTCTGGACTCGTGAAAGTACAGTTCTGTCGATTTTTTCGGCTCATCTATCGATGGGCTCTGAAAGGCGATGCAGTTGGATGTACAGGGTGCGCAAAAATTACCCCACAAAAATATCACATTGTATCTTCAACACAAATGGGGATTTGACAACGAAACCTAACACATAACTTCTTTATTCCCTTACTAATAGAAACATATCGAAGTAATTCGAATTGGCAGTCTTTCTTACGAAGTCCTCAGACGAGTAGCGAACGCAACACACGTGGCACGAAGGTAGTCTTCGCTCATTTGGTTCCATGCATCAGTCAGGGAAGCTTTCAGAGATACCAAACTTGCGTGTCGAGTAGAGCAGCCTTTGCTCTCAATAACTGACCAGACAGAGAAATCGAGAGGATTCAAATCCGGTGAATTCGAAGGCCAGTCTTCGTGCGCATTAAAATCCGGGAGCTCACGTTTGCACCACTGCTGCGTTGTTCTCGCCTTGTGTGCAGGCGCAGAATTCTGCTGGAAGCACCATCTGTCATTGCCGAAGTGTGCATCGGCCCAGGGTTTCAACTCGTCCTCCACAATCGTTTTCTGGTACTCGTCCTTGTTAATTCAGACGCCGGATTCGACAAAAACTAATGGGGACTTGCCGTTTGAAGTGATCGCACCCCAAACCATAACAACTGAAGCCGAATGTGCCGTTCTACCGACCAATTTCCCGTCGCGAATTGCAGCTTCAACATTCTGTGAGAGAATGCGATCGGTTTGACGATTCACCGTGGGTTCCGGGGTGATGACTTTCTCATCAGAAAAAACGATCGCGCAGTGCGTGCCATTCGCGAACCGCTTCAGCAAGTTCTTGCGTCTTCGTAGTCGCTGTGCTTCCGTTCTCTCAGTTAGCATGTGAACACGTTGAATACGACATGGATACATCTTAAGCTTGTTCCTGACGGTGGTTCTAACACGGCTTGCAGAAATATTGAGTTCTTGAGCCATTTTTCGCATCGAACGGCTAGGATTACGACAAATCCGCTCGCGAACCTTTTTTTATCGTTTCCGGAGTGATAGCAAACAGTCTCCTACCTCGTCCAGTCCTGTGTGATTAAGTCCCAAGCTCCTTATGTCGTTTTATGGCATCATACAAGTGCGGTTGGTCTGATTTCAGTTCCTATGGAAGCATCATAGAGAGGTAGCGTAATGTAGCAAGTGCTCGCCTAGGTATGACTGGATTACGGCCGGACTCCTGGGTGCTATCCTCTCTTCAGGTTACTCAAGAGTGACTTCCGCATACTGGAACTCACACCATAGGTATACTGAATGCCAACGGCTGCACTTTTATTGCCTATGTCAAAACATTTTTTTTGTCAGTCCTAGTTAAACACTTCGACATTATATTTTGTTTCGCCATACCGGCACTTTCTTTTTACTTCAATATTTTTCAAGCCTTTGCACTGGCTCTTCTGAAAGATCTGCAGAAATAATTTTGTTAATCCAAATGCAGTTCATAGTTTTGTCCAAAACGCTCACAACAATTTGTTGGTGTTAGTTGTTTTAAAGCCGATTACTGTTTTTTATTCTCATTTTTCTGTGTTTTTAATAACGCACTCTGGGTGCAATAATGAATGAATGAATGAATGAATAAGCTGTTCGTCGAGGAACATTGAGAACATTGGCGATAAAAACAGCGCTGCGACCAGAAAGGTACAGGCTAATGATGGCCAATCGTTTCGGATTTCGCTTTGTCATTACCGCTCTGTAAGCATTCATGAGCTCAAACTTGGAATGCATTTGCGTATGGTATAAGTGTATATAATATTCCAATATGGAGCTCGCAATCCAGTTCTGCTAGTAGTTGTGGACTGCTTCGTACTCTGCTCAGGTAATTTTTGCGCACCCTGTAGGTGTGTCCGGAGCATGTGCATCGGCTCCAGTAGGGCGGGTGAACACTCACTACTTGCCGGCCAGAAAGCAATTTCACTGGCCGCGTTCATCAAGCCGCCTCTACCTGAGTGGAAGGCGTCGCTCGGCGAATTCCTACCCACCGGGCCTTATTTATATCACATACCGCTTCCCTCAATTGCTCAGATACGCAGAATCATGAATCGCAGTGGGCACTTGCTAGGGTGTCGAACGTTCGCTCGCACTTTTGACAGAAACTTCGAGGACGAGTAAGACGTTAGACAACAAATCCTCTTTATCGAATTGATTTCCACTGTGCATTGAACCCATGCTCCGCTTTGGATGTTGATTGTGGGCGCATATTTTGCTTGATCCATGATCGTTTTCGGTCTGCGAACAATCCATTTTTCACCACCCGTTGTGCAGTTGTGCAGTCTTAACCATAAACTTCACATAGCTTCTTAAGAGATTCCACCGCATTTTTCCCTTTTGAAAGTAAAGCAATAAAAAGTACAATAAAGTAGTACAATAAACAATAAGGTCGGCAATGCTTTGTTTCTTTGTCTATTTCCAACTTACTTTTTTGCCTAGTTGTTTTTACGAATGACGCTCAGTTTTTTATAGAAGAAAGTCTAAAGTCTAATCTTCAAAATAGTATATAATAATGTAAACAACGCAGTCACAGTCACCTGTGTCACCTGTTGCCCCGCTGATCATCGACTTGCTCGAGCGAGCACCAGCAGTGTCTCCATTCGTCCCTGTCGCGTGCCAGAGTGCTTCAATGGATCCTAGCTCGAAGGATTCGAAAAAGAAGAGCGTCACATCGTTCGTTCAGAGTTTCACGTAGAAGTCCGACTCATGCGTTAGTGTGCGTCGATTTTTTGTTGACATTCCGCGAAATCCGTACGGTGACGGTTTTCGTCCAGCGGTGACTGTGAAACGCACTGCGTGGCCGGCTTTCAACGACTTGGCTCATGCAGCACAACCGTTTCTGATCCTCGAACGTTGGCGAAACTCCCTACTTCGGGGACTTCTCTCACTTGCTTGAGCCGCGTCACTACGAGCCTCTAGATCCCGGTTGCGCAACACTGATCGCGTGTTTCATCCTGCTTTGTATAGCACAGGTCTCTGAGGCGTATGCCAGGGCAGGAAAAACGGTGGAGTCGAATAGGTGGGCACGGAGTCGGACGTTCTCGACTTCTCCGACGCGCCTAAAAGCTCCCCAAGCCGCTCTTTCCTCCTGCTCAGCTCTGGCGCTAGGTCGTTGGTCATATTGACTTCGCGACCCAGATACACGTAGCTGGAGCACTCGGAGGCGTTCGTTCCGTTGAGCGAGAATGGGCATCAGAAACTTGTCCGTTCCTCATGAACATCGTTTTCGTAAGATTCAGTTGCAGTCCAACGTTTCCACATACACGATCGAAGTCGGCCAGCATTCGCTCCGCCTAGCTGACGCTCGGTGTTATGAGCACAATGCCGTCAGCGAAGCGCAGACGGTGCAGTTGCCGTCTACTTCCACTCCCATGTCTTCCCATTCTACTAGGTTGGCAAGTAATTTCGTGGACTCTCAAGCGCCTTTAACAAAAGTGTTCATAAACAAATAACAAATAACAGTTTTCAATCAAAGTAAAATCTGTTGGAACGCGGGACTGCGTCTCATTCATCAGCTACCTGGCCCATCTCACAACAGTAGAATTCTTGTGCTTTTGAAGCCAAGACCTCTTGGAGGTGCATTTTGACATGGTCGACATTAATAAATCGTCCTCCAATCAAGAAGTGCTGCAGCGTACCGTAAAGGTGCTAGTCACTTGGCACACAGCCTGTGCTGTAAGGTGCGTGAGTTAGACGCTCACAGCCAAGGTGTTCGATTTTTTGAAGCTTCCGATTTGCGAACTGAGATCTGGCGTTATCTAGCTGAAAGATAATTCCGCTCCTGAAAATCTGTCTGAACCGATTCTAGCAGAGTTCAGCCTGCGCTCGGCCAGATTGAGAACAGTAGATTTCAGCGTTAATGCTGGAACCGTTCTTGATGAGCTCCCAGAAGTTAATACCTTTTTGACACCACCAAACGGAGAGAACATAGCTAACCGGACGCCTCAAAAAATAGAAGACCTTGACTGGGAGCGTCAAACTCATTCACCTTACAGCCCAGAACTTGCGCCGAGTGACTACCACATTTTTAGTTCGGTGCAGTACTTCTTGGTTGGAAGACGATTTATTAATGTGGACCGCGTCAAAATGCACCCGCAAAGATTCTTGGCCTTAAGAGCACAAAAACTCTATGGGATAGACCAGCTACCTGATAAATGGGAAGCACTTCTGCGTTCCGAGAGATCTTATTCTGATTAAAGATTGTCATTAGTTATTTGTTAATAAATAATGTTGCTGAAGATTTTTGAGAGTCCACGAAATTAGTTGCCACCTAATAGTTCGCGCATGACGTTTTCGAGGGTGGCGTTGAAGAGTTTCGGGGATATGGTATCTCCTTGCCGAACCCCTCTCTTCACGTCGATAACGATAACGATAACGTCATTGTAGAATGGTGAGATCTTGGTCGTGAATCCACTCTACAGTTCTAGAGGGACTGATGTACTGAGTAGGAACACTCTGTGTGAACAGGGCTTTGAGGACTGCTTCAGTCCCTTCGGAGACGAATGCCTTCTTCAGGTCGATGAACGTAAGGCACAGCGACAGCTTCTACTATCGCGACACTGCGATGAGCTTCGTAATGGTGTGTATGTGGTCGATCGTGCTGAATCCCCTCCAAAATCCTGCTTGTTCCCATGGCTGTCCTTCGTCGAGCGTTGTGCTGATCCAAGATCACTCGAGTGAACAGCTTATAGACTACGGGCAGCAGACGGATCGGGCGATAGTTGCGAATGTCGTGCACTTCTCTCGTCTTGTACAGCAAGACGGTCCTGCTGTCCTCCACTGAAATGGAACCTTGCACTCCGACACGTAGCTTGTTAGGAGCCGCGGCTGGGTGTTGATGAGCGTTGGAAGGAGGTTCTTCAGGTGTTCGGGTCAGTTCCTGTCGGGACCGGGTGCTGTACACTTCTTTACCGACGAGATGGCGTGTCGGATCTAGGAAGGGAGGAGAGACGGGACAATGTATCCATCCTGAGGAAGATGGCATGGCGGCAGGTGAACGTGGCTATCGTGGCTCTCCTTAAGATCTTCCTTTATCGCCTCTCTGCATAGCTTCGCAAGCTCGGACGTCAGTTGGTAGTTGCCTGATGCTCGTGCTGCTCCACGCTGGCGTATCAGCTCGAGAGTTTCCGTAGACAGACGTCTCTTGGTGGTCTTCAAGCTCTCGGCTCTGGAGATGGTGCACAAAGCGGTCGTATTCCTCGTCGATGTTGTCCATGACGGTATCTTCCCAAAAGCCGGCAAAGGAGGTGTAGATGTCCCAGTTGGTGGCCGTTCTGAGACTCCTCTTCTTGAACTTCGCGGCCTTCTCTCCTTGACGCGAAAAGCGGAACCTCGCTCGAAGGAGGCGATGGTCCAATCCCGTGTAGAACTTGGGACAACGGTGACGTCGATCAGGCAATAGTTGCGGTTGAAGATGATGTGGTCGAATCGATCGTTGTGGAACTGGCCACCGGGAGATTCCCAGATCCATTCCAGTGCGGGAGGCTTCTGGAACTGCAAGTTTCCCTGGATGGTCTTTGTCGACATGATGAACTCAGACAGTCTTTCGCCCGTTTCACTCCAAGCCGTAGGTCCCGACCTGAAGTTCTTTCGGCGACCCTCACGGCCCGATCTTGGCGTTGAAGTCGCCGACGACCTCCTTGTTGAAGGTGTGATCTTCCTTAGAGAACTTCTCCAGCTCCACCTAGAAGGCTTCGACCTCTTCGTCGTCGTAGTCGGATGTTAGAGCATACGCGACGAACACAGTCAAAGCTGGCACGGAGCCACATCGCTTCGGTCGCAGACGCCCGATACGGCTTGTCAGAGGTTCGTACGAATCAATGTTCATGGCCAAGTTCGCGTTGACGAGGGCACCAACGTTCTAAATGAATCCAAATGAATACACAGTTCACGCCATCTGTGAGAAAAACATTAATTATCGAACAAGCCAATAGAATAGAATGAGATTTAAATTTAAGGTAAATTCATCTACTTCAATTTGGAGACGAGCAATCGTCGCTCTACAAGGACGTGATCTTTTCCTTTATTGCAGAGGTTTCAGACGTTATGAAGCGGTTGTCACAAGGATGGCGTATGCTCACGACTTGAAAAGCTACGGGATAACCAGTTGCTCTTCGGAGACATCCAGGCAACTCAACAGGGATGGGCGGATTACCCGTTATCCGGTTTCTGGCCGGTTTTGGCCTATCCATTTTGTTGAGCGTTATCCCGGAATTTTCGACCGGATAACGAACAACGAAATCTGTCATCCTTATTGGTTGGTTAGTTAAATATAAGGGCAATATTCAAAAATCGTTTTATGTTTATTCCACTTATAATCGGGATACCTTGCAGTGCTAGGTCAGTATCTTTTCCTAGTTCTCAATGATATAATTAAGCTTAACTATCTACCTGCTTATAGTGCGTTTTGAAATGCGGGACACTGCCTTGCTCATTTCTATTGATTAGGCTGTCCCATAAGTCTTTGCCGTTTTTTTCAACGATTCGCTGCAGATTTCGCCCGCGGTCTCTTGCATAGCGCTGCATAGCTTTCGAAAGAGAATGACTTGCTCTATCAGAACATGTATTGCATTTTTTTCATCATGAATTTTGTCAATTTTTAGGTCGTTGAAGTGAAAAGTGAAAAAGTGAAAAAGTAGCCATTTGCGCACTTGTTCTCTCCTCTTAGGTTTGTAATTTTTTGCGCAGTTTTTTATAGCACTTGGAAGACAATGTTCTGTTCTACAAGAATATGTGTTCATACTATTTGCTCATTTGTCCTTTATTGATTTTTAGGTCATCAAATTGCGACGTTCGAAGGAGGATGGTTACTTTTGCGGACAGCTCCCGCTCTGTGGTTGGACTTTTGGGTTGGTATATACGTCATTCGAAAGAGAATGCTTTGCTCTATAAGAATATGTGTCGCGTTTATTGATTTCTGTCGAATATCAACAAAATGCCAAAAAGAGGGAAATCGTCTTCACCAACAACTCCTTCTCCTTCTTCAGTTGTTGATATTCGACAGAAACCAGCGTGAGCCAGTAAGCGCGACACAAATTCTTACTGAGCAAGCACATCCTCTTCCAAACGACATATAACACCAAGCAAAAAAGTCCAACCACAGAACCGGAGTTTTGGTAAAAATTCGGACCGAAAAGTCGGAATTCCCAATTTGATGACCTAAAAATCAATAAAGGGCAAGTGAGAAAATAAGACCAACACATATTCTTGTATTAGAGAACATTGCCTTCCAAGTGCTATAAAAAACTGCGCAAAAAATTACAAACCTAAGAGGAGAGAACAAGTGCGCAAATGGCTACTTTTTCACCTTTTCACTTTTCACTTCAACGACCTAAAAATTGACCAAATTCATGATGAAAAAGAAATGCAATACATATTCTGATAGAGCAAGTCATTCTCTTTCGAAAGCTATGCAGCGCTATGCAAGAGGCCGCCGGCGAAATCTGCAGTGAATCGTTGAAAAAAAACGGCGGGACATATGGGACAACGTAATACTTGTGGGGTTATCACCAAAATTCCTTCTAGCATAATGTACGATCCGAAAAAGAAACAATCGATCAGTGGAAAAAAGGGTAGATATTCGTACAAATTACTTAGATTTAGATATGTGCCAGATATTTAACTTCTGCACGATTTTTTAAAGCTTTTTAAAACTTTAGCATATGAATAGCTTCGAGTGGACGGAGAGTGAGTACTTCAATATTCATACTCTATAATAATCCGCTAAGCGATGAGTCACACTATCGATCGACGCGATGAGTCATAAAATAGGGGAAATTACGGGGAAGTTGCGGGGCACAAATTAAGGCAAGAAAATAGCGGAAAATACCAAGACGCCTTCTACGTGCCTGGCGACTCAGTAGACGAGCTGAACACGTCGCCAAACGTGCACGGGCGACTCGGTAGACGTGTCGGACACGTCAGCAACCGTGCATGGCGAGTCGTAGGGGTCGTTTAGTGTGCACGCGACGCGCTACGCGACGCCATGTGTAGTGGCCGAATTGATCAATCGCGTCGCTCGATCAATTTGGCCACTACACATGCATCGCGTCGCGCGTCGCGCGCACACTAAACGACCCTGTAGACGTGCCGAACACGTCGGCGACCGTGCATGGCGAGCCGTAGACGTACCGAACACGTCGTCAACTTTAGCCCTGGAGTTAATCGAGGTCGCTGAACACGATTATGAAGTTTGTTTTTGAGGTGTAGATCAGCATCGATCGATATCGATCAAATTATCGATTTTTTTAATGAATGTCCGGTCCGGTCCGGTCACCGGCTCTGCCGGCAACTAACGCTGGGTAAGGAAGCAACCCTAGCGTCAAGCTCGTTGAAACGTGCACGTACTTCAGATTGATTCCTAACTTGGTACCACTCACATCCCAGTACAGCACTCAGAAGAATGTCCTCTTCGTCTAGCGTTGGGTTCACAGTCTATTGCAGCTCATCAAGCCTAATGAAGTGTCTGACATGAAAATACATCGTCGAAATAGACAAACAAAACACCCGATCAAAGGATAGTCTCAACAGATCGCAGTATACAAACACTGCTCTACTGGATACAACACCTTGACCAGTATACATGTCGTAAACATGTGATTTTGCGCCCCGACATTGAACCAGAGTGATCTGGCTTTGACAACCAGCAGGGATTATCCATACCGGCAAGGTCATTTACTAGGGCATAAGCTCTCGTGTTGCCACGAGATAGAGTTGCCTCCCGACACCGGGAAACAAAGTTATCGCTGCCTTGACTAGGTGGGATTCTGACTTAGAGGCGTTCAGTCATAATCCCCCAGATGGTAGCTTCGGACCATTGACCGATCGGTCAAGTCCATGAACCAAATGTCTGAACCTGCTGTTCCTCTCGTACTAAGCAGGATTACTATCGCAACAATTAGTCAACAGTAGGGTAAAACTAACCTGTCTCACGACGGTCTAAACCCAGCTCACGTTCCCTATTAGTGGGTGAACAATCCAACGCTTGGCGAATTCTGCTTCGCAATGATAGGAAGAGCCGACATCGAAGGATCAAAAAGCAACGTCGCTATGGACGCTTGGCTGCCACAAGCCAGTTATCCCTGTGGTAACTTTTCTGACACCTCTTACCAGAAACCATCTGGATTAAAAGGATCGATAGGCCACGCTTTCGCGGTCTGTACTCGTACTGAAAGTCAAGATCAAGCGAGCTTTTGCCCTTTTGCTCTACGAGAGGTTTCCGTCCTCTCTGAGCTAGCCTTAGGACACCTGCGTTACAGTTTGACAGATGTACCGCCCCAGTCAAACTCCCCGCCTGACACTGTCTTCGGCGAGAGTCGCACGGCCACCAGGTGGCTATGCTTAACACTAAGAACAAAGAGCCGAAGCTCAATCCTCTTCTCACCGAATAAGTAAAGAATCGATGAAAGTGGTGGTATTTCATTGTCGACCGAAGTCTCCCACCTATGCTACACCTCTCATGACTCTTCACAATGTCAAACTAGAGTCAAGCTCAACAGGGTCTTCTTTCCCCGCTATTTTTGCCAAGCCCGTTCCCTTGGCTGTGGTTTCGCTAGATAGTAGTTAGGGACAGTGGGAATCTCGTTAATCCATTCATGCGCGTCAGTAGTTAGCTGACGAGGCATTTGGCTACCTTAAGAGAGTCATAGTTACTCCCGCCGTTTACCCGCGCTTACTCGAATTACTACGATTTAACATTCAGAGCACTGGGCAGAAATCAGAGACAGTAAACGTCCGCAAGGACCATCTGTCTCCTCTGTTTTAATTAGACAGTCGGATTCCCCGAGTCCGTACCAGTTCCAGTTCGACCGTTTTGATGGTCGGTCAGGATACTAAGCCCGAAGACAAAGCACACACCTGAAAACGTCCACAAGGCAGTCTTGTCACTAGTCCAGCATCAGCGTGAGCGTCTGCCAGCCACGGACGAAACCGCACAAGCATCAGTTAACAGGCCAACCGACCCGGTCACTGGAGCCAATCCTTTTCCCGAAGTTACGGATCTAATTTGCCGACTTCCCTTACCTACATTATTCTATCGACTAGAGGCTGTTCACCTTGGAGACCTGATGCGGATATCGGTACGATGCAGCACAGATTAATAGCCTTCCTTGGTTTTTCAAGGGCCGTCCAGAGAACACGAGACATCACAGAAACCGCGATGCTTTACGGAAACAACGTCCCTATCTACGGCTGAACCGATTCCAGGGAGTCCGTTCCTTAACTAGAGAAGAGAACTCTAGCTCGGTCTCTGAGCGACGTAACCAAGTTCGAATGCGTTACCGCGCAAGTGACTCAAAGAGCCACAATCTCTGTGTCTGCGTTAGGGAATATTAACCCTATTCCCTTTTGATATCCGAGAGAAAAGAGACTTTTCCCTCTCGATGATACAAGGCATAAGCCAGTATCTTAGGATCGACTGACCCACATTCAACTACTGTTCACGTGGAACCCTTCTCCACTTCAGTCTTCAAGGATCGAACTTAAATATTTGCTACTACCACCGAGATCTGCACTGACGGAAGCTCCAGCTGGGCCTACGCCCAAAGCCTTCGACGCAACCGCCACGACCCTCCTACTCGTTGCGGCCAGGCGCTAGACAACGCACAAGCCAGCAACGGTTGGGTATAGGTCTCTCGCTCAAGCGCCATCCATTTTCAGGGCTAGTTGATTCGGCAGGTGAGTTGTTACACACTCCTTAGCGGGTACCGACTTCCATGGCCACCGTCCTGCTGTCTATATCAACCAACGCCTTTTATGGGGTCTCATGAGCGAAAAGTTAGGCACCTTAACCCAACGTTTGGTTCATCCCACAGCGCCAGTTCTGCTTACCAAAAATGGCCCACTTGGAGCTCGCGTTCGTGTCAACAGTTCAATGAAGAAACCGAGACAACATACCCATTGAAAGTTTGAGAATAGGTTGAGATCGTTTCGACCCCAAGTCCTCTAATCATTCGCTTTACCGGATATAACCGCTATGAACTCCAGCTATCCTGGGGGAAACTTCGGAGGGAACCAGCTACTAGATGGTTCGATTAGTCTTTCGCCCCTATACCCAAGTCTATCGATCGATTTGCACGTCAGAACCGATACGGACTTCCACCAGAGTTTCCTCTGACTTCGTCCTGCTCAGGCATAGTTCACCATCTTTCGGGTCGCAACCTGTACGCTCTACCGCTGCCCATCTGCAAGCAGACAAGACAGGGCCATGGTGCGCCGCTTCGTAAACGAAACGGATCCCATGTCAGCCGGTTAACCGACCTTTACTTTCATTACGCCTTGGGGTTTTCCACCCTTTGACTCGCGTACAAGTTACACTCCTCGGTCCGTGTTTCAAGACGGGTCGGAGAGGTGGTCGACTTTCACACTGACACCCTACAATGAAGTAGGGCAAAAACGCTAGCCACGACAAACCTATCCGCCAGCAAGACACCACCGTCGAAACGGTGGGCAACGCTAAACGGTTCGGAACGCACAGCCAGCGCTGTCAGCGCAGCCATAGGCAACATACATCTCCCGCAGTCACAATTAAGCGACATTAGTAGACTTAGTTACCCGGCTACGTCAACTCTCTCCGGTTCCACTCCAGCGATTTCACGTTCTCTTGAACTCTCTCTTCAAAGTTCTTTGCAACTTTCCTTCACAGTACTTGTTTGCTATCGAATTCGCGTCTATATTTAGCCTTAGATGAAGTTTATCACCCACTTTAGGCTGCACTTTCAAGCAACCCGACTCCAAGGTATGATCGTACAGTTTGCTCCACTGCCCGCACAGGTCTCGCACCCTCTCAGGAATGTGGCCCCTATCAAAGGGACTTTGGACATGCAGCACAAACTGAAAACCACACCTATACGCTACATTTCTTAACGGTGTAACACCGAAAGATTCAGCGCTGGGCTTCTCCCCGTTCACTCGCCGTTACTAAGGGAATCCTTGTTAGTTTCTTTTCCTCCGCTAAATGATATGCTTAAGTTCGGCGGGTAGTCACGCCTGAGCTCAGGTTGCAATGTAAATGATGCTAGAACGCATGTACACTGTGTCGTAGTGTCGTACCGGCCCCGTTTCATCGTTCCTCAATATAATCTCGCCGAGTACTAGACGAAACGGTAACACTACACACACATACACAAACTGTTCACATCATTCAGGAGTGACGACGACGACGTCGACGACACTATGTTGCTCTGTACGATTCTTCACTAGAATGGGAATCATCACAATGACGACGTTGTACAACAAGATACAACACGACACATGTGATCGAGTGCCATTCGACAAACAGTGTTCACAACAAGCCACACTGTAGTAGATCGTTTACAACCCTGAACCAGACGTGCCGAAGGGAAAACCCAACGGCGCTATGCGTTCAAAATTTCACCACTCTAAGCGTCTGCAATTCGTGGTAAATAACGCAGCTAGCTGCGTTTTTCATCGATACGCGAATCGACCGATCCATCGCTGAAGCTAGTCACTTTTGTAATCATCGAAGTGATTACGTTTCTGCAAACATTAAACATAGAAAGTGTTGTGTGCGTTCGTTGTTGACAACAACACGCGTTGGCGTCCGACATTAACCAGCTGTCGGATCATTAAGATTTCCTGAACACCAGGTTTCACTCTGCCATCGCTGACGGAGCATAACCACCAACAACCGCGTGTACAATCAACATTGAACACAACGTTTTGTGTAAGGCGGCATTGTAGCAATGCTCATCAAGCCTATGTCGAACCGCATGCGCGATCCGACACAACGTACCACCCCGCCGCCGTTACGCGTCGGTTACGGTACGCCGCGTATGTGCGAATCACTGCCGTCACTCAACAAACGACTCATCGACATACTTAGGCACCTTACATGTGAGCTCTAACGGTGGTCGATACTACCAACGTTTGACGACGTGGTCGTACAAACATACTAGCGTGTTGGTTTCTCGGAATACATCTAACGAACGAACCATGTGTATTGGTTTCGACGATGATCCATCTGCAGGTTCACCTACAGATACCTTGTTACGACTTTTACCCGGTTCAAGCCATTGCGATTGAACTGTTTCCCGCCATACCGCGACCCGAAGGCCTCGATACAGCAGTCCGCAGTCCTCTCGAGACAGCTCAGTCCCGGACAGCGACGGGCGGTGTGTACAAATGGCAGGGACGTAATCAGCGTGAGCTGATGACTCACACTTACTAGGAATTCCTCGTTCAAGGGAAATAATTACAATTCCCTATCCCGGTCACGGAAGAGTTTCAACGGTTTACCAATGCCTTTCGGCAATGGATAGGCCAGCTGATTCTTCCATTGTAGCGCGCGTGCAGCCCCGGACATCTAAGGGCATCACAGACCTGTTATCGCTCAATCTCGTGCGGCTAAACACCGCTTATCCCTCTAAGAAGTAGACTGGACTTGAAAATCCAGCCACTATTTAGCAGGCTAGAGTCTCGCTCGTTATCGGAATAAACCAGACAAATCGCTCCACCAACTAAGAACGGCCATGCACCACCAACCACCAAATCGAGAAAGAGCTTTCAATCTGTCAATCCTTGCGGTGTCCGGGCCGGGTGAGTTTTCCCGTGTTGAGTCAAATTAAGCCGCAGGCTCCACTCCTGGTGGTGCCATTCCGTCAATTTCTTTAAGTTTCAGCTTTGCAACCATACTACCCCAGGAACCGAAAGACTTTCGTTTCCGGGAAGCTCCTCGACAAGGCAATAATACCCCATCGGATCGCTAGATGGCATAGTTTACGGTCAGAACTAGGGCGGTATCTAATCGCCTTCGAACCTCTGACTTTCGTTCTTGATTAATGAAGACATTCTTGGCAAATGCTTTCGCTTTAGGGCGTCCCCCTGCGGTCCACGAATTTCACCTCTCGCGCAGGGATACGAATGCCCCCGAATTGTCCCTCTTAACCATTATTTCAGTTCCTGAACCAATAAATAGAACCGAAGTCCTCTTTTATTATTCCATGATCGACCATTCAAGCAAACGCTTGTTCTGAGCACTCTAATTTATTCAAAGTAAACTCGCTAGCCACTAAAAGAGCCGAAGCCCTAGTAGAAAACCAGCAAATAGTCACAACAGCGATTAACACCAAAGGTGAACCACTGCATGTGACTCAGATCCAACTACGAGCTTTTTAACCGCAGCAATGACGATTTACACTAGTGGAGCTGGAATTACCGCGGCTGCTGGCACCAGACTTGCCCTCCACTGGATCCTCGAAAAAAGGTTTATGATCAACTCATTGGAATGACCGTTCCATAGGAATGGTCTTCTTATTTTTAGTCACTATCTCATCTCTTCAAGATTGGATAAGTTTCGCGCCTGCTGCCTTCCTTGGATGTGGTAGCCGTTTCTAAGGCTCCCTCTCCGGAGTCGAACCCTTATTCTCCGTTACCCGTAATAACCATGGTAGACTAATAGACTACCATCAGGTTGATAGGGCAGACACTTTTTCGGAATATCAGCGGACAAGCCGCCGATATGCTGCGTTATTCAGAGTCAGCAAACAGCACCCGAAGGTGATTGGTTTGCTCTAATAATTGCACCCTTTCAAAAGTCAGGGTTTTTTCGCATGTATTAGCTCCAGAATTGCCGCAGTTATCCAATAGGACGTTCCGAATAAATGACATCTGCTCTAATGAGCCGTTCGCAGTTTCTCTTTAGATGAACTCGACATGCATGGCTTAATCTTTAAACTGAGCATATAGCGCTGACAGAATCAATCAGGTACTTGTCGTCTATAACGTGAACAACGCTCGGCGCCTATCTAGCCCCGCATCGCGGCCGGCGGCCGCTCACCAGCTCGCGGAGGCACCCGCAACGTTTTCCGTTAGCTTCACATTTTCACAGACCACCAACCAACAACAAATGTTCTGGCAAAGCAAATCGGCACATTACGATACCTGCACAACGAACGAACGTAACGATGAGAACGCTGAAATCATTTCAAGTGAAACTTGAAATGTTTCTTCTCCTCCTTACGAATACTTTCATTGCTATTTGTTTGTTCGCCGCCTTAGTGGAAGGTTTTCAATGAAAATACTGCGTTCATCCAGTTCTGCTAGTGTTCTACTTCGAGTCGAAGCAAAACGCCACCTATGCTCGAGATCGCGTTCAAAGCAAACGACCATCCGCCGCGCATTCGCTGTCTCTCGACATCGAGCGCGGCTGATTGTCGTCGTTTGCTTCGAACGCGACGTCGAACGCGGGTGGTCGTTTGCTTCGAACGAACGAACGCAACGTCGAGCATTGGTGGCGGCCAGCTCCAGCGCGTCCATCCCTATGATGACCCCACACTTCGCGTGAGGCCGGAGCGCGCGCACGTTGTTACCGCAGGTTACATTGCCCCATCGCCCTCATAACGGCGGCGGGCCTACTAGAGCCACCAACAATAGTGCCAACTCTCGTCGTACAATACACATCACCCACCACCCACCATCACCGCGTGCGTTCATCTAACTACTATTTCGCAATCGACATGTACTTGTCCTCGTGTCTTGTGTCTGTCTGTCTTACGAAATGTTGCGAAATTCCACGTCATCATAGTCCTCAAAAATTTCTCTATGTCCGGGAAATTTCCTAACTAAAATACATCGTCGAAATAGACAAACAAAACACCCGATCAAAGGATAGTCTCAACAGATCGCAGTATACAAACACTGCTCTACTGGATACAACACCTTGACCAGTATACATGTCGTAAACATGTGATTTTGCGCCCCGACATTGAACCAGAGTGATCTGGCTTTGACAACCAGCAGGGATTATCCATACCGGCAAGGTCATTTACTAGGGCATAAGCTCTCGTGTTGCCACGAGATAGAGTTGCCTCCCGACACCGGGAAACAAAGTTATCGCTGCCTTGACTAGGTGGGATTCTGACTTAGAGGCGTTCAGTCATAATCCCCCAGATGGTAGCTTCGGACCATTGACCGATCGGTCAAGTCCATGAACCAAATGTCTGAACCTGCTGTTCCTCTCGTACTAAGCAGGATTACTATCGCAACAATTAGTCAACAGTAGGGTAAAACTAACCTGTCTCACGACGGTCTAAACCCAGCTCACGTTCCCTATTAGTGGGTGAACAATCCAACGCTTGGCGAATTCTGCTTCGCAATGATAGGAAGAGCCGACATCGAAGGATCAAAAAGCAACGTCGCTATGGACGCTTGGCTGCCACAAGCCAGTTATCCCTGTGGTAACTTTTCTGACACCTCTTACCAGAAACCATCTGGATTAAAAGGATCGATAGGCCACGCTTTCGCGGTCTGTACTCGTACTGAAAGTCAAGATCAAGCGAGCTTTTGCCCTTTTGCTCTACGAGAGGTTTCCGTCCTCTCTGAGCTAGCCTTAGGACACCTGCGTTACAGTTTGACAGATGTACCGCCCCAGTCAAACTCCCCGCCTGACACTGTCTTCGGCGAGAGTCGCACGGCCACCAGGTGGCTATGCTTAACACTAAGAACAAAGAGCCGAAGCTCAATCCTCTTCTCACCGAATAAGTAAAGAATCGATGAAAGTGGTGGTATTTCATTGTCGACCGAAGTCTCCCACCTATGCTACACCTCTCATGACTCTTCACAATGTCAAACTAGAGTCAAGCTCAACAGGGTCTTCTTTCCCCGCTATTTTTGCCAAGCCCGTTCCCTTGGCTGTGGTTTCGCTAGATAGTAGTTAGGGACAGTGGGAATCTCGTTAATCCATTCATGCGCGTCAGTAGTTAGCTGACGAGGCATTTGGCTACCTTAAGAGAGTCATAGTTACTCCCGCCGTTTACCCGCGCTTACTCGAATTACTACGATTTAACATTCAGAGCACTGGGCAGAAATCAGAGACAGTAAACGTCCGCAAGGACCATCTGTCTCCTCTGTTTTAATTAGACAGTCGGATTCCCCGAGTCCGTACCAGTTCCAGTTCGACCGTTTTGATGGTCGGTCAGGATACTAAGCCCGAAGACAAAGCACACACCTGAAAACGTCCACAAGGCAGTCTTGTCACTAGTCCAGCATCAGCGTGAGCGTCTGCCAGCCACGGACGAAACCGCACAAGCATCAGTTAACAGGCCAACCGACCCGGTCACTGGAGCCAATCCTTTTCCCGAAGTTACGGATCTAATTTGCCGACTTCCCTTACCTACATTATTCTATCGACTAGAGGCTGTTCACCTTGGAGACCTGATGCGGATATCGGTACGATGCAGCACAGATTAATAGCCTTCCTTGGTTTTTCAAGGGCCGTCCAGAGAACACGAGACATCACAGAAACCGCGATGCTTTACGGAAACAACGTCCCTATCTACGGCTGAACCGATTCCAGGGAGTCCGTTCCTTAACTAGAGAAGAGAACTCTAGCTCGGTCTCTGAGCGACGTAACCAAGTTCGAATGCGTTACCGCGCAAGTGACTCAAAGAGCCACAATCTCTGTGTCTGCGTTAGGGAATATTAACCCTATTCCCTTTTGATATCCGAGAGAAAAGAGACTTTTCCCTCTCGATGATACAAGGCATAAGCCAGTATCTTAGGATCGACTGACCCACATTCAACTACTGTTCACGTGGAACCCTTCTCCACTTCAGTCTTCAAGGATCGAACTTAAATATTTGCTACTACCACCGAGATCTGCACTGACGGAAGCTCCAGCTGGGCCTACGCCCAAAGCCTTCGACGCAACCGCCACGACCCTCCTACTCGTTGCGGCCAGGCGCTAGACAACGCACAAGCCAGCAACGGTTGGGTATAGGTCTCTCGCTCAAGCGCCATCCATTTTCAGGGCTAGTTGATTCGGCAGGTGAGTGTTGTTACACACTCCTTAGCGGGTACCGACTTCCATGGCCACCGTCCTGCTGTCTATATCAACCAACGCCTTTTATGGGGTCTCATGAGCGAAAAGTTAGGCACCTTAACCCAACGTTTGGTTCATCCCACAGCGCCAGTTCTGCTTACCAAAAATGGCCCACT
The DNA here is from genome assembly GCA_947396885.1 of Heligmosomoides polygyrus polygyrus. Taxonomy (NCBI): domain Eukaryota; kingdom Metazoa; phylum Nematoda; class Chromadorea; order Rhabditida; family Heligmosomidae; genus Heligmosomoides; species Heligmosomoides polygyrus. The sequence continues at coordinate 75,712,221 of OX377203.1, read as the reverse complement.
TGGAGCTCGCGTTCGTGTCAACAGTTCAATGAAGAAACCGAGACAACATACCCATTGAAAGTTTGAGAATAGGTTGAGATCGTTTCGACCCCAAGTCCTCTAATCATTCGCTTTACCGGATATAACCGCTATGAACTCCAGCTATCCTGGGGGAAACTTCGGAGGGAACCAGCTACTAGATGGTTCGATTAGTCTTTCGCCCCTATACCCAAGTCTATCGATCGATTTGCACGTCAGAACCGATACGGACTTCCACCAGAGTTTCCTCTGACTTCGTCCTGCTCAGGCATAGTTCACCATCTTTCGGGTCGCAACCTGTACGCTCTACCGCTGCCCATCTGCAAGCAGACAAGACAGGGCCATGGTGCGCCGCTTCGTAAACGAAACGGATCCCATGTCAGCCGGTTAACCGACCTTTACTTTCATTACGCCTTGGGGTTTTCCACCCTTTGACTCGCGTACAAGTTACACTCCTCGGTCCGTGTTTCAAGACGGGTCGGAGAGGTGGTCGACTTTCACACTGACACCCTACAATGAAGTAGGGCAAAAACGCTAGCCACGACAAACCTATCCGCCAGCAAGACACCACCGTCGAAACGGTGGGCAACGCTAAACGGTTCGGAACGCACGGCCAGCGCTGTCAGCGCAGCCATAGGCAACATACATCTCCCGCAGTCACAATTAAGCGACATTAGTAGACTTAGTTACCCGGCTACGTCAACTCTCTCCGGTTCCACTCCAGCGATTTCACGTTCTCTTGAACTCTCTCTTCAAAGTTCTTTGCAACTTTCCTTCACAGTACTTGTTTGCTATCGAATTCGCGTCTATATTTAGCCTTAGATGAAGTTTATCACCCACTTTAGGCTGCACTTTCAAGCAACCCGACTCCAAGGTATGATCGTACAGCTTGCTCCACTGCCCGCACAGGTCTCGCACCCTCTCAGGAATGTGGCCCCTATCAAAGGGACTTTGGACATGCAGCACAAACTGAAAACCACACCTATACGCTACATTTCTTAACGGTGTAACACCGAAAGATTCAGCGCTGGGCTTCTCCCCGTTCACTCGCCGTTACTAAGGGAATCCTTGTTAGTTTCTTTTCCTCCGCTAAATGATATGCTTAAGTTCGGCGGGTAGTCACGCCTGAGCTCAGGTTGCAATGTAAATGATGCTAGAACGCATGTACACTGTGTCGTAGTGTCGTACCGGCCCCGTTTCATCGTTCCTCAATATAATCTCGCCGAGTACTAGACGAAACGGTAACACCACACACATACACAATCTGTTCACATCATTCAGGAGTGACGACGACGACGTCGACGACACTATGTTGCTCTGTACGATTCTTCACTAGAATGGGAATCATCACAATGACGACGTTGTACAACAAGATACAACACGACACATGTGATCGAGTGCCATTCGACAAACAGTGTTCACAACAAGCCACACTGTAGTAGATCGTTTACAACCCTGAACCAGACGTGCCGAAGGGAAAACCCAACGGCGCTATGCGTTCAAAATTTCACCACTCTAAGCGTCTGCAATTCGTGGTAAATAACGCAGCTAGCTGCGTTTTTCATCGATACGCGAATCGACCGATCCATCGCTGAAGCTAGTCACTTTTGTAATCATCGAAGTGATTACGTTTCTGCAAACATTAAACATAGAAAGTGTTGTGTGCGTTCGTTGTTGACAACAACACGCGTTGGCGTCCGACATTAACCAGCTGTCGGATCATTAAGATTTCCTGAACACCAGGTTTCACTCTGCCATCGCTGACGGAGCATAACCACCAACAACCGCGTGTACAATCAACATTGAACACAACGTTTTGTGTAAGGCGGCATTGTAGCAATGCTCATCAAGCCTATGTCGAACCGCATACGCGATCCGACACAACGCACCACCCCGCCGCCGTTACGCGTCGGTTACGGTACGCCGCGTATGTGCGAATCACTGCCGTCACTCAACAAACGACTCATCGACATACTTAGGCACCTTACATGTGAGCTCTAACGGTGGTCGATACTACCAACGTTTGACGACGTGGTCGTACAAACATACTAGCGTGTTGGTTTCTCGGAATACATCTAACGAACGAACCATGTGTATTGGTTTCGACGATGATCCATCTGCAGGTTCACCTACAGATACCTTGTTACGACTTTTACCCGGTTCAAGCCATTGCGATTGAACTGTTTCCCGCCATACCGCGACCCGAAGGCCTCGATACAGCAGTCCGCAGTCCTCTCGAGACAGCTCAGTCCCGGACAGCGACGGGCGGTGTGTACAAATGGCAGGGACGTAATCAGCGTGAGCTGATGACTCACACTTACTAGGAATTCCTCGTTCAAGGGAAATAATTACAATTCCCTATCCCGGTCACGGAAGAGTTTCAACGGTTTACCAATGCCTTTCGGCAATGGATAGGCCAGCTGATTCTTCCATTGTAGCGCGCGTGCAGCCCCGGACATCTAAGGGCATCACAGACCTGTTATCGCTCAATCTCGTGCGGCTAAACACCGCTTATCCCTCTAAGAAGTAGACTGGACTTGAAAATCCAGCCACTATTTAGCAGGCTAGAGTCTCGCTCGTTATCGGAATAAACCAGACAAATCGCTCCACCAACTAAGAACGGCCATGCACCACCAACCACCAAATCGAGAAAGAGCTTTCAATCTGTCAATCCTTGCGGTGTCCGGGCCGGGTGAGTTTTCCCGTGTTGAGTCAAATTAAGCCGCAGGCTCCACTCCTGGTGGTGCCATTCCGTCAATTTCTTTAAGTTTCAGCTTTGCAACCATACTACCCCAGGAACCGAAAGACTTTCGTTTCCGGGAAGCTCCTCGACAAGGCAATAATACCCCATCGGATCGCTAGATGGCATAGTTTACGGTCAGAACTAGGGCGGTATCTAATCGCCTTCGAACCTCTGACTTTCGTTCTTGATTAATGAAGACATTCTTGGCAAATGCTTTCGCTTTAGGGCGTCCCCCTGCGGTCCACGAATTTCACCTCTCGCGCAGGGATACGAATGCCCCCGAATTGTCCCTCTTAACCATTATTTCAGTTCCTGAACCAATAAATAGAACCGAAGTCCTCTTTTATTATTCCATGATCGACCATTCAAGCAAACGCTTGTTCTGAGCACTCTAATTTATTCAAAGTAAACTCGCTAGCCACTAAAAGAGCCGAAGCCCTAGTAGAAAACCAGCAAATAGTCACAACAGCGATTAACACCAAAGGTGAACCACTGCATGTGACTCAGATCCAACTACGAGCTTTTTAACCGCAGCAATGACGATTTACACTAGTGGAGCTGGAATTACCGCGGCTGCTGGCACCAGACTTGCCCTCCACTGGATCCTCGAAAAAAGGTTTATGATCAACTCATTGGAATGACCGTTCCATAGGAATGGTCTTCTTATTTTTAGTCACTATCTCATCTCTTCAAGATTGGATAAGTTTCGCGCCTGCTGCCTTCCTTGGATGTGGTAGCCGTTTCTAAGGCTCCCTCTCCGGAGTCGAACCCTTATTCTCCGTTACCCG